>VZRF01005414.1:552447-695555 GCA_013396875.1 Vireo altiloquus | reverse complement strand
GGGCGGGCTGGGCGGCGGCCAGCGCGGGCGGGCTCGGCGCGGTCCGGGGGGTAGCGGGAGCGGGTGGCGCTGGTACCCGGAGGAGTCCAGAGAGACCCCGCAGGCACTGTCGGGCAGGCGGGACAGGCGGCCTAGGGCCACCCGCGCGCTGTCGCTGTCCGGTCCCGGCGTGGTGGCACGGGGAAGTGCCGCGGGAAGCCGTAATCCCCAGATCGGTGTGGTTTCCGTCCCTGCTCTTTACGAGCTTTATAGTTCACTGGGATGACATGCGTGGGCAGTTTAGTAGTGAACATACAGTGCTTCATGCCTGGCGCCTTGGGCTCCAAAGCGGGGATGCCTCCCTGGCATGAGGAACGCGGATCGGGATGCACATCACATCCTCGTTAATAATTCCATCGGTTAGTTCAGTTGTGGTATGTGGTCGGAATGTCCCTTTATATCTTTTAAATTTACCAGTATTCTTCCAGGCAAAGCAGAATGTCACATTGGAAATTAAAATACTTAGGGTGTTCTCTTACTGAGAGCACATTTTCATAATTATCACCTCAGATAAAACAGAAACTTAAACTTAATAAACAATAAAAGTCGGCTGTCTTTCCTTACATAGAACCAACGTCCGTAATTTTGCCATCGCAGTCTGTTTGCAACTTTGTCTTGACTAAAGATGCCAAATTTCTGGAGGAAAAAACACAACCTTGCAGTTCCTCTGAAGCAAAAACTTTCTGATACGTTACTACTAGAAAACTGAGGGTAGCACCAGCTTTTTACAACATCTTTTTTTATTAGTCTGAGCACAAGGTTTTTAGAGGCGCATCTAAACTGGTAGAAAACTACTGCACTTTTGTTAGTGTTTATTTGACATGGCTGTTTACCTTGTCTGTTACTTAAAGCTGTCTGTCAGTTTTCTGGATTAAAACACTGAATTTTCATTAATAAAATCGAATTGGTTTTTGTTGTCATATTTGTAAATAGTGAAGAAGAACAGATTCATCTCAGTATCATTTTGCTGTATAATTCTGAGTTGAAGCTCTTTCACATCTCAAAGTAGTGATCCCTGCATGTAGCTTAATTAGAAAGCTACTAGTAAAACCCAAGATTTCCCTCTGTGGTCTGAAAGATGAGAAGTAAACAGGGCCTGATGCTCTTCTTGTTTTCAGCCACTGAAGTTTACGCTCACTTACTGCGATGAAAGAAAAATGAGGATCAGTATCCAGGAAAATCCTAAGCGTGCACTTATATTTTGTCAGCTCAGTTTCCTAAATGGTTACAACTAGGTAGGAAATTTTTCACTTCTCATTATGTAGTGCAAATTCTGTATGTTCTGCTCATTATAGTATAGGTTTGATTCATGTCTTTTAGTGGCCAGTAGAAGTGGGGTTTGTGTATGGTGACCTTTATGGCATGTATAACGTAGAGAATCCCTATATTACAGATGTAGAATGTAGCAACTCAATGAGTATTGTGAAGTCTGGTGAAAAGAGCAAGAGTTTAATGTAGGATCACTTTTATAAATACAGATAGAATATTGGAGAAGAGAAAATTAGGTTATTTTCAGGAAAGTACGTTATTTCTTGAAAGTTTGGTCTTTATGAATTTGTTTCCCTGTTTATTCCTGGTGGCTGGAATATGCCACTGTTCCAGGTATGTGTTTTTGTTGGTCTTGGATTGTCTTATATTTACTAACATGGAAGAGATTCAATCTGATTAGACAAAAATGTGTTTTACAAAATTTATTAACAATTCTGATTGGACCATGGTGGTGGCTGAATTTTGATATACGATTAAATCTCTCCTAAGGTGAGATTACACTAAGTAAACACCGTTGTTCTTATCCCTGTTGATTAATGATCTATATTTACACAAGCCTGATAGTTGCTTTAATGCACCGTGTCAAAGACCATGAAGTTCTAAACTGGAAATGCCTGATAAACAATAGCACTGTCATTAGAGGACTTAATCTCTTAATTTTATTACCACAATAGGGTAGCCACTTACTGAATAAACAAACAGCACTCACTGATGAATTTTGCAAATTATGTGTTTTGCAGAGAGTGCTTGTAGACATGAGGTAAGCTTAGCATTAGTTCCATTATAATCAAAAAGTATCTGCAAAATTAATATTTTAGCCAACCTATAGGATGGTTAGTTTTTCTGTGGACTAATTTATTTAACCTTTGACCAGCAACTTATTTCCATACTTAGAATAGTGTCCCGGTTTGAGAGTCACTCCAAGACAAATAGATATGCACTTTTCTCATTTTGCTTCTGTGTTTTATATTGTCTCTTAGGATTTTTGCGTTAAATTTAAGAGCCCTTCAGTATTTCGTTTCTTATTTCTAATTAGTTTTTGAGGGCTTTTGAAATCATTCAACTAATTATAAGATACTTTTCTGTGGTCCTCAGTCAATGATCAAATTGATAGAATCTGCTGTATTTTAAAAACTTACTTAGTTTTCTACTCTTCTAAATTATGTTGTTCCTAGACAATTCTGAATTGACTACTTGGAAAGCAGCACTTAGTAACTTTTAAAATGCCCATTTGGTTTAATCAAGTATAACTTGCAAAAGCAGTTTTATTTTTAAATGGAGTTTTCTCTTTTAATTAATGGTAAAAAGTGTTATTTTTAACAGTTACAGGTTTAGTTGTGACAGTAAAGCTTTGCTTTAGGAGTCAGAACATGTTTTAGGTAGTGACAATATTGCAACCTCATCAGTGTAATTTGGAAACATTGTAAAACTAAACTATTTTTTTTTCTGCCAATGAAGTCTGTTTGGCCGTCCTTGATCTTTTGAAACATCCTTAGATTGTTGGATACTTAGTATAAATGCTAAAGACACGAAGTCAACTAATTACTCTTGGCGTCTGACTAATCAGCTTCGCTCTAATCCCAAACCAACCTGAACACTTTGCCTTTTTTTCCTTAATTTGGTTTAGTTTGGATAGCCAGGAGACCAAAGCACTGTAAGTAATGGGTGTGAAATGACCTGAAAATAACAGGCCTGTGCCAGTAAGACTGTGAAAGAGATGAGAGGGATGTGAGGGTAGGGTGGTGCAGATGCTTGGGGACCCAAGCATAGCCTCAGCTCTTTCCTGGGTGGATGAGGTGTGTGTGCCCAGGAGAGATTTTTAGTGCTATGTTTGGCACACTTCACTGCTAATCACCTCCCACAGCCTCAGATCAGAGTAGCTGCATGCAGACTGCCTGTTATTAGCAACCCATAAGAACTCCTAGACTGTATCCAGGGATAGTTTGAGTGAATGTTAGGTGGCTTGGACCAAAATGATGCAAAAATGATACAACCACACAGCCTGGCAGTACTAAATGCTATGTCTTGATTTGTTAGGATCAGTGTAGTCTGGGTATCCAGTGACTGTGAGTTCCTGGTGTCTGTCAGGAGGTGTTACCTAGGGAGAACTTGGAGCTGTTCCCTGATGGGCGGTGGGGAACATCGGTACCAGAGTTCATTGCAGGGAAGGATAAGGGGAACATCACACCTTCATAGGAGCCTAAGTTTCATTAGTTCCACTGTTTACAAAACAGCTCTTTGTATTAAAGTTTTTTGTAGAACAATCTGAATTTTCTTGATGGAAAGATAAGCTTGTGTAATATTTTTATTTGCCTTCAAGCTTTGTTTGGATTGCATTTCCAGGCTTTTCGCCACAACCAGGAGGGCCTAACATTTTTTTTCTCTAGAGAAATGAGTTTCATGTAGTTGCTTGCCTGCTTTATGAAAAATACAAATGCTTTATATAAACATAAATATTTAGAGATTTGTAATAAAGTTAGATTTGCTGGCAGATACTAACCTTTGCATTGAAAACTGTCAGCTGGCTTCCTCAATGATGCTGTCAGGAAAGGAATCTAATTAGAAAGGCTTCAGCATAAATGGTTTCATGGGTCATTATTATTTAAATAAACTTGGGTTTTTAAAAGACTAGAGGACTACAGTGCTGAATTATTTGGCTACTGCACAGAAATACAGCTAATTAAACTGCTATAGAGTTGGTTTTTATTTACCCTCAAATAAGAAGTATCAGAACTGGGATTTGATAGTGGAAAACTTCTAATAATTTAGACAAATAGGGAAATACTTATTTCTAAATAAAATTTACTCATCCCTAATACTAATTAACATAGATTTAATTATTAACTTGAAGTCTATGGACCACTTATAATAATGACAGTTGTTAAATACTTTAAACAGAATGGTGAATTCTGAGGAAGAAGCAGCTGTTGTGTTGAGCCACTTCTAACTGGGGACTGAAAATGCGAGCAGGTAAGAATACTTTGTGTTTGATTTCCAGTACATATTTTATAGTAAGAACTAAATGCAAATGATAGAAGTTATTTCTCTTCTCTATTAATCTTTAATGCTGCATTGGCTCCTTTTTGAGTTCCTGATTATATTTGATTTTCAAAGTGGTGTTATGTTTTTGTTTTAAGTTCAGGGGCTTTTGTAAAAGTTGGAATGACAGTGGTAAATCTGCTGTAGCTGAGGATTCAACAGCCTTTTTCAGTGGTGTACTCGAATTCTTTGTTACAAATTAAGCATTACCTGAGGGGAACTAGAACACCTGCTGCTTCAAGGGTTGAAATGCTGCTGATGGCAGTATCATGATGCATAGAAAGGCAAAGTGTCCGCTCCTGGCTCTTACAGGTCTGTCTCAGGATGGTGCTGCTCTGGGTTTCAGACCCAGTAAGCTTCTCCTGGAAGACCTCTGCTCATAAACAGGGAGGGCAGTAATCTATCCTCTGCTTCGCCTAGTCCAAGTTTTGTGCTGATCCTGATGTGTGTGCTCTTCAAAATGTGCTTTCTTCAGGAGTGTCCTGGTTTGAGATTAACAAATTAACACCAAACCGAAATGTAATTAGTACAGCTTAGTATTCACTTTCCTCCGGGCCCCACGTTGGGTGCCAAAAAATGTCCCAGTTTGAGACAAATTCAGAGGAGGATATCCCCTGATGGAAAGCAGGCCCCTCCCCTCCACCAGGTTCGAGAAAGAAAATGTCCCCGGAGGAAAGTGAAGGGGGAAAAAAAAAGGAAAAGAACTATCTATTTAGCAAAACAACAAAACACACAGGAAAAGGACAATAATGCTAAACAAATAAATCGCTATCTGTGAGAGAAGAAAAAACCTGAAAAAAAAAGTCCTCCTGGGTGTGGCTTCTCTCCTCCCAGAGTCGAAACTACATCAGGGGAAATCCCCCTGCAGACCGGTGGAAAAAAAAACTTCCCACTGAAGCTCCGATGTTCTGATGCTCCAAGTCCAGAAGAGGAAAAAGAAGAAACCAAAGTCCCAGAGGGAGGGAAAAAAGGAAGAAAAACTCCGTCTCTCGTCTCTCGAAGGGAACAGAGCTGAGAGCTGGCAGGGGCAAACCAAAAAGAAAAAAAAGTGCTTCCCCCTCTCTCTCTGTCCTCCTCATTATCACTTTCCCAACGACAACAAAAAAACTGTAACCTTGAAGTACAGAAATACAGAACTGCCTGAGTTTTTTTTCTCCTCTCCCCTCTCAGGCTCAGTTTAAAGACATAGAAAGGCATAAAATTCATTTTTCTGGGCATGGGCAGACGACATAGGATAAACCATTAAAGGATAAACTCCAAGACAAAAGTAATTTGGTGTTTTGGTGTTAAAAGACAGAGTAGATGGTGCTGACTTCAGCAACAAGGAAAAGACTAGTGTGTGTGTCTGTGCAAAGCTGCTGAGTTATCCTTGTATGGTTTATGTTGCCAGTGGAAATTCTTAACTGCAAAGTGAATCTGTTGGTAAACTTTCCTTGATAAATAATTCTCGTCCTTTGCACTTTTTTGAGCAACAGTGATAATTGAGATAGCAAATCATACTCTCAATTTCTTTTTGCAGTTGAAAGTGAGGCAAAGGCAAAAACCAAAGTCCGCTTTGAGGAAATCTTCAGACGCCATGCTGGCCTAGCAGACGCAAAGAAATCAAAGAAGAAGGAGTTTGACTCTCAAGAGGGTATTGTGGTGAGTTAGTACACATGCAGGCTCTGTTTGGTTGCCTTCATTAACAGAAAAAAGATCAGGAAAATGTATTATAGAAAGGAGATGTAAGCATTTAAAACAAATGAAGTGAAAAGTATGTTTCTGTACGTATCCCTTGTATTTGGTGTGGCTTTTATTTTTTGTTTGTGTACCAGCAAAGCATCCTTGGAGGTATGCCAAAATTATATAGACTGTAATACCGGTAAAAAGAAAATGGCACATGCAGGCATTCGCTCATTTAATGGCCACCACTACTTTTTTGTCCATTTCCTTTTTTCATAAAATGTTTCAAATTCAGTGTTGACTTTACTGGGAGTTAATCAGATGTTTGAGGGCTAGTAGAATTATGTCTGTAAACCTGTTTCATTTTGAGAGTGCTACATCTGAGTAATAAAGGTATGTCTCTAATATGGCTGTGAATTGAGAACTGATGTGAGAAAGTATAATAATATTAGAGATAATAATTAACTATTCCATTTTCTACTTCTTTTTTAAATCTCAGTAAGCAGTGAATTTCTGCATTCAGCTTTGTGTCTTGAGTGGTTCCATGTTCACATGTCCACTTTTCTAAAAGATTTTGGCTTTAGTTTGTGACTTGCAGATTAGGAAGGATTCTATCACCCTGGCTTTATAGTTAGATGACATTTTTGTTTGTGGCATATCTGTCATTGAAAGAGCCTCAGAAATTCCTCTGAGTTATGGTTCACATTGTGGTCTTTTTCCTGAAGAGGAGAATAAAAGTTCAGTATGAGTTTATACATACCTGATTATTTACTTGGAAGATATAGAATTTAGAAAGAAAACAATTTGCTTTGCAAACAGATGTTCTGGTTTTCTATTTTCTTCCTGTTAAGTTTTATATTTTCAGCCTTTTTTCTTAAAATTATATCCATACCAGATTCTGGAAATTCCTTCTTTAATACTCATTTAAGACAAATGAGTGGTATTCTGTGTAGTATCATAAATGCTACATGTAGTTTATATATTTAAGTATATTCAGAATAGATATATTAAACTTAGTATTCCTATTTGGTCTTAGATTGAGAATTTGAAGTTGTATTTTGTGTGGATTTTTAAAAAATTTATATTCCTTGACGTCTATGCTATTTAGTCAATAGTCTATACAAAGAATCAACTTGATGTCTAAAAATAGCATGGAGAATTAGAGGGTGTGTTTTTTCCTTTTTTGCTGGAATATGTGTAAATAAAAGACTAAATTCTTCTTCAGTTAAGTTTACTTTTTTATGAAATGTGAATTTTTAATTCTGCAATTTGTAAGTATTTTGGAGCACATAATTATATGTTTATATGCAACTGTCTATTACTCAAATATTTTAAGCTTGCTTTGGTTTTAAAATTGGTTTCCATTCCAGAAGTCTCTGATGTAAAACAGTAGCATTTTGAAGTTATGTAGAAACACTTAAAATCACAGTTACCTGAATCAAAACTTAGTGGTATGCAAGCAAATTAAGGAGCATTTTTAGGATCAGTCTGGAAGTCCAAATTTCTGGCTTTGTTGAAGCTATAGATTTTTGCCAATCAAAGCACTTAAAAACTACTTGAGGAGAGCTTGTATTGAAACCCATTACTGACCATTTTGAGTATTTCCTCGTGACAAAGTATCTCCTGCATGACAAAGTTGCAGGAGCTCAGGTTGATATTTTCCGTGCTGGTTGCATTCAAGTAGAAATTTCTGCAAAAGGTTCAGCAAATAAACAGTCATTTCTCTGTAAGAAATAGATGTGTGTGGGAGAGGAAGAGTGGGTAGATGGAGGAGGTTGGCTGGTTTTGTTCCCGTTTTCTTCAGTTCACATGATTTAACTGTACAGAGTTTCCCACCTTGAAATAATGTGAAATTTGTCAGTGATGGTTGGCTTCATGTCATGCACTTGCCATAAATGGTCTCCCAGCTTTGATCAAAATCAGGTCATGGTTCAGAGCCTATTTCCACTTGAAATGTTCCAGTCTGTTTCCTTCCTTTGTCTTTACTCTAGCCTTTCTTGCTTTTTCCCTTATAGTCCATTGTTTTTTGAAACCTGAGTTCTGGAGCTGAAAGGGTTTGCTGTGGTTTTAAATGACAGAAGTGGGGATAAAGAGAGTGCCTGACTGCTTGTCTGCTCTGCTCTGTGTGCCCGTTGCCTGGAGAGCCTGCCTGGAGAGCAGGGAAGCAGTCTGCATGGAAGAGGGGAGGTTGATATCTGTAGGGCAGGATGAGCTTGAAGCTGCAACTGATAGGAATGAAGAGCTTGTAATGGAGATGAAAACAAGTCATCAGCTGTGGCTGGTGGAAGCTCTGCTTTGCTGTTCAATAAATAGCCACTGGGGCAATTTATTGAACAGCAAAGGTGTGAAGCCTAAAGGCGTAGTGGAAGAAACAAGCACTTGAGACACAGTCAGAAAGTGAATTTGCTAGCATCCCTTTTAGGGCAGTCATCATATTTATTTTTTACCAGTTGTGCCTCCTATTACAACTTGTTAGAATGAGGCAAGCCTCAGATCAGGAAATGTCCAAGTACATTCATCTGTCTAAAGTCATCATGAAAATAATTGAATTTATTTGATTCAGTCTAAATTCTGTGGTTGAAAAGAGGATGTTTAAAATTTTTCTACCATATGAAAAGGTTATATCCCTTGATGGAGGCAAAAATTCTTCCCTAGACTGTGGTCTGATCAGATTACAATATTGGGATGGACAGGCAGTGGCAACTTGGGTTTTGTATTCAAGGCAGGACTGCAACAGATTAATCTGGTTTATAGTCTGAAAAGCACTGAACAATTGTGGAGATTTCCACTGGATTTTAGCCCTTTTTTTCTTGTGTGTAAAATCGGAGAATTGGTAGTAGTTGACTATATAATTGATCCACACATTTTCTCAATGTTTTCTATTAGAATTTGGTGAAAAAATTCCAAGTCCATCTTATCTATAAATAAGAGTTGTTCTAGCTTTGCGTGTCTACATTTTATAGTCTTATACAAGCAATGGCAGTAAAATTGGTTTCCTAGTACATTAAGATTTTCTTAAACATCCCACCCAACAAGCCATCTTCACAAGTACATTCATTAACAATTCAGTTGTAAGTAAATGGTACATGTCAGCACTTCAGTGAGCTGGCAGTGTCCATCCCTAATTTTTCAAGGTGTGCCTGTATTATTATGGGCAGAAATTCAGGTACCTCTGTAAATCTGGTTACACAAGTTTCCAGATATGAGTGACAAACTCACTCAGTATGTTGCCAGCTTCCATTCATGCGTACTTGAGAAGCCCTTTTGAAAAGGTGTAAGATTCTTAGGCGGTGCTCCTGCTATCAGCTCTGGGGTGTGAATGGCAGTGATGTGATCTGGGGTTGACTGATTGTGGTGAGAACCTTGAGTGTCAGCCCACGTGTGTGTGCCTTGGCTGGCACCCATCGCCTGCCCCTCTCGAGCCAGTAGTGCAAGCAAGGCTGTTTGCAGGGGAGAGTGCCTCCTGTGCCCTGTTGTAATGTGGCCATGGAGCTTCTTATTTGTTCCATGTTTTAAGCTGAGGAAGTCAGGTTCAGGTCAGCAACCCTCTGGAGTTACTCCAGAGACAGGCCTATCTTTCTGAGCTGCTTTTCCAGCCTAACTTCTTTGTCTAACTCAGTTCAGTGTTTATGTATTGATGATTGCTCTTGATATCTCTCAGTCCTGTGTTTCAGAGAATCTATACCAGTATCCCCACCTCTGCCTGAGTCCTAATCTGAGGATTTTTATGAGCCTCTTGGTTTTTACTTTATTGTCTTGTAACTTGGCATCTTTCCTCTCTCTTTAACTGTGGCATGTAATTACGGCATGTGGAAAAGGTGGCCTGAATTGAGTTCATACAGGCTATTTATCTGAGAAATTTACGTTTCAACTGCTGAAGCAGCTTTGTGCTGCCTGCTGTATCTCTTAATGTTCCTGGAGTTTGCTGTAGTTTGAGACTGTGGTTTGTTTTCATTATAAGGAAATGGCCTCAAGTTATGCTGGAGGAGGTTTAGATATTAGGAAAAGTTTTTGCATTGAAAGGATAGTCAGACATTGAAACTGGGTGTCCAAGAAAATGGTGGAGTCACCATCCCTAGAATTGTCTAGAAGGCATGTGGATGTGGCACTTGGAGATATGGTTTAATGGTGAACATGGTGGTGCTGGGTTAATGGTTGGACTTGGTGGTCTTAGAGGTCTTTTCCAACCTGAGTGATTCTATGAATCTGTGATTTTTTGTTTGTAGGCAATAATAAATAACAAGTTCTAGTAAGTCTTTCAAGCCAGTTTTTGCATCAGGTAGATTCCTTTAAGGAGATTATTCTTGAATATCAGAGTTATTTTAGAAACTCTTGACAGGGTCAAAGATGAGGGCTTTTTGTTTAGGATTTCTCAAATAATTCTACTGCTTGTGCTTAGTGGATTGGTGTTTTATCAAAGGCAAAAATCAGCATGACATTAGTTATCAGCCACTGTTGGGTCTTAATTGTCGGTGTGTTTTAGTCTTCCTTTCTCATACTCTACAGTTAAAGTTATTCATAGTAATAAAGATAAGGAAGTGAACAATCTATTAGAAAGCATTATTCAGTTTGGTTTTTTGGTTTATATGAAGCCTGATGCTTTAATTATTTTTTTTTTCCATACTCTGTTCTGTAGTTAAGGTTATTTATATGAAATTTTCCACATTCTCTTGAATCGTTGACTTACAAATAAAGATTATGTTAGTGCTTTGTTTAAGCAAGTATAAGATGAAGATATTTTGTTGTATTTTAAAGCCCTTTCTAATGTTTCATGTTGAGACTCAAAGAGAGTTTCCTGTAAGACAACAAGAGTGAATGAACCTCAGTGGCTTTATAAAAACGTGGAGGAACAGAGATCTCTGTGTTGACCTCTTTACAGAATTCGACCTCAGTTACTTGCTGTGTTCTTTGGCATTATCACAGAATCATGGTTTGGATTGAAAGGGACTTTGAAGGTGATCCAACCCATCCTGCCATGATCAGGAACATCTTCACATCAGGTTGCTCAGAGCCCCTTCCAACCTGACCTTGAACATACCCAAGGAGGCAGGGAGGTGGCATTATAACCTTTAGTAACCAGAAATAGAAACTTGAAGTTTACAATGTGTTTTCTATAAAACCATCAAAAATTAGCAGCAGAAGTGCTCAAACAAATGCATTAGCTGAAATTTACTTCTGACAAGCAGCATTCAGTATAACAGACTACAAACAACCGAGCCTGAAATCTCTCTCTAATCCAGATTTTCAGTGGATGAAAGTATTTGTTTTTGTGCTGCATGTAGTCTTCAAGTCCTCCATAGTGTAAAATACTGGCATCTGTTTATGGAGTAGACTTGATGGTTTCCTTTTTTTACTGGATATACATAAAAATCATATGAAAACATAGTGTAACATTGAGGATGAGGTGCCCAAACACCAAATGTTTTTTTTTTTCAGTGTGAATTTTCTGTTGATTTTCAATCTGTCACTTGTCATATTGAAACAACAATCTTTGATTTAATTTCACTCTGTGTTATGTTGCTGGAGGAATATCATGAGGTACAATGTTTATCCTTAGAACATGATTTTTACTACAAATATGTTTTATGTTCTTTTCATTTATAGCTTGATACCTTTAGAAATAATATTGATCTATCTAAGGAAAGTGTGAATGATGAAGCAATTATAAACAACACATATAATCCTGAAGAAGAGAGCCCCAGATTTACAAAAAATAAATTGAGAGAGAAAGCGTCAATTGCAGAGAAAATAAATAATGATGTTGTTAGTGGAGAAAAGAAGCATCCAAAGTCAAATAGGAAGAAAAAGAAATCACTGTTACAAGAACAATTTAATGAGGAGGAAGATTTATATGAAGCCAAATTGGGGAGTTTTGAAGAAAAGACTGATGGTTTTCCAAAGAAGAAAACTAAAAGTAAATCACAAACAGATGTACCTCATCAAGAAGGTGATAGAAAGATCAAAAATTCCTTGACTGAAGCGAGAAATGTAACTGAATTAGAAGAGGAAGAGCAGCTAA
The DNA here is from genome assembly GCA_013396875.1 of Vireo altiloquus. Classification (NCBI taxonomy): domain Eukaryota; kingdom Metazoa; phylum Chordata; class Aves; order Passeriformes; family Vireonidae; genus Vireo; species Vireo altiloquus. Next base: position 683,527 of record VZRF01005414.1, on the reverse strand, counting down.
TTCAAGCTTATCAGCTGCATGTGGCTGAGGAAGAGGCAAATGCAATTAAAAAGAAAATGAGAAAGAAACTTAAAGAACAGATGTCTGAATCTACCTTCACTGTTCAAAGGCATGAAGTTGCATTGAATAATGAAGTGGGCAAAAAGAAGAAAAAGAAGAAAGAGCGAGCAGTTTTAAATGAAGCTGAAACAAGGTAACCTGACAAACTGTACGGTGTGTCTCTGAATCTTAAGCAAAAGGTTTCATTTTAAGATAGGCAGGAGCTTTCTGATATATTGTTCATATTTTCTAAGTGATTAACTGGATGATTCTCTTACAAAAAAATAGTACCATATCCTTTCTCAAAAGGCTATCGTGATTAATATTTAGCTCATGGATTCTTTTTAACTTTTTTTTTTTTAAATATCCTCTGTTGCTATTTGATGTTTGTTTGCTGTGGAACTCACTCTTAACTAACTTAAGATAGTTTTGTGCATGATTTTTTTTTTTTTAGTGACAAGTGAGGGCCCTGATCCAGCAAAAGAGTATTAGCTTAACTTTATTCACATAAATGGTTCTGCAATTGTCTGGGTATTAGGAGGAAAGGAAGCAGGGAGAGCACTAAAAATGGCAAGACTAATGGGGCTGGGGGCTGTTATGTTTTCAAGATACACAGATGATGAGCTGCAGAATTTTAAGTGGATTAATAATGGCAATGAGTAATTGTATCAATGTATGCAGTGGACTGCGGTTGCTGACAGTGATCTATTACCTTGCAGTGCAATGTCCCTTTCTGAGCTGCAGCATCATCCAGAAGAAGGTGGCAATGAAAATCATTCACTTGAAACACTATTTACATCAGGACAGAAACTGGAGGAAAGCATGGATAAACAGAAACCTAAAGCCAAGAAGGTTAAGAAGAAAACCAGAAAAGGTCTGCCAATGAAATAATACTGTACTACTTTGCTGCACTTTTTTTGTGCTACTACAGAAATATTTGTCCATAGTAGTAACACAGAAGTGATTGAGCTGTTTGAGTTACTTATATTTCTTAAGTTACTTAGTTGTACTTCTGTTCTTCCAATTCTGAGGCTTATTTTTTAGGATTTTATTTGATAAATCAGTCTAAAATCTTGAAAATTCATTTACTATAAGTAGCTTTGAGTTGAGACAGAAGTTACTATGTTCCACTAGTGATGGTTTATTTACTTCGTTCCAATTTCTAGATGAAACCACAGAAGTTGCTGCAGAAAATGATGAGGAAATGAAGAATTCAGAAATTTCTACTAAGTCTAAATTTGATTTTAGTGATGATCTTGTTTTGGGAGTTTATATCCATCGATCAGATCGACTTAAAATTGATCATTTGATATCTCATCCTGTGGTTAAAATCCATATCGTTGATCAGAGGAGTGGCTCATATGTCAAGAAGGATTATAGGTGACTTTTAATAAACTGTATCTGTTATCAGTGATTACAATAAATAGGTATACTCTTCCCTACAAAATTAAATATGAAAATGAAAATGGGTTATTTTAAGCTTGTGTAGTTGTTCATTAGTTTCTACATCTATGATAATGTGTATATATATATATGTACAATAAATGAAGGTGATATTTTTCTTTTCCTTTTGGCACTTTGAAATGCTATGCTCTGCTGTATCCCTGTCAAGGCTCCCCATGGCAGTGGTCACAGCACCAGCCTGACAGAGTTCAAGCATTTGGACAATGCTTTTGGGCACGTGGTGTGACTCTTGGGGATGGTGCTGTGCAGGACCAGGAGCTTGTGGGTTCCTTCCAACTCAGCATACTCTGTGAATCTGTGATGTTTCCAACATGTTTTTCCCCAGAGAATTAATTTATAATTAATTTAATTCCCATAAGAATTAAAATTTCTTACGTCTCAAAAATATATAAAAGCAAGATTAGAATATGTAAGCAAAATTCTCGTAGTATAAATAACGTCTGCCTTTTCTTTTTTATTAAGAACTTTTAAAAACTTAAATTAAATTTAGTTCTTTATATTTCTAATTACTTCGGTTTCTTGTTTCCACTGTCATTAGGCATAATTTTCGTGAAACCAAATTTTAATGGGGCTTGAGCAGTAGACTCCACCATGATCATTATGCATAAATATGCTAAGAGTAACTTAATTGTTAGGATTTTCAACTTCAGCCTGTAGTTTTCCTATATACATTGCAAATTGTCCTAAATTTTGGGTGAGTTTAGAAAATTTTTTCTAGAATCAAACAAATAGTATCTTATATATTTCTTAGCTTTCAGTAATTGAAAATATTGGGGTTTTGAGGTTGTTTTTTAAATGCTCTAACAATTTTAATTCTTTGGAAATTTTCAAACAGCAAGAAGGAAGTTTCATCTTATGAACAAGAAGAAATAGAGCACATTCTTCCTATAATGACACAACCATGTGACTTTAGGAGGTATAAATCAACAATTCCAGAATGGGAAGAGCAAGTAATATTTAATGAGCGTTTTACTTACTTTATTCAAAACACTGAGGAAAACCCTCAGGTTATCCTGTTTTTTGAGGTAAGATGAAATATTTTACATCCAATTTATGTACATTCTGGTTTTTGTGTTGTTTCTCTAACAACATATATTTGATTCAGGTGTTTTCTTTCAGTTAAATCGGGTTAATAGGATGGATTTAAGATAAAAAATCAAGTGGAGATACCAAAAAGTGGGGTTTTTTGTAGAAAAGGATCCTGTTTTGATAGTAATAAGGAAGACAAAACTTTCTTAAAAGATCATCTCTCAAACTTCTGGGAAAGATATGGTGGATATCACTCTTTTCACATTCTTGAAATCTGAAAAGAGGTTTAAGGACAACAAACTCAAACATAGCATTTGTCTGCAACACCTCGTTGTACCAATGAGCAAACTATTGCATTGTTTCCATTACATTTTACACATCAACCTCTCCTGTCCCAGTCTTTCTAAAGCAATTATTAATTTGTCCTCCAATACAATTATGATTAAAGGAAAAATTTTAAGTTATATATTCAATGTAATTTTGAGCTTATATATTTCAGTATTTGTACAGGGAGATTCTGTAGTATAAACATCAAAATGGAAACCTAATACAGCAAATTTTTTTTATTCCTTTTTTTTTCCTATTTCAAATAGATTAAATGTAATTTATTACCATATTTTTATGTTTTGTGATGCTTGTAAGTGAACATATTCATAAAATTGAGAGTCCTTAGTTGCTTAATACAAAACTAATTATATTTGTATGTAAAGATTCTTCATGGAGGTACCAAAAGTATGACTACTCTGAAAAAAAGCTGTTTGACTTTAGGTTTATGAAATATCAATTTGAAAAAAGTATTATTCTAAGGATTTTTTGTATACCAGGTAAACTTCCAGGGGGATCTAAATATGAGAAAACTCTGGTCCCTGACAGAAAAATGAAGACTCTCATAGGTATCCCTCGTAGGAAGTGTTCAAGGCCAGATGTGGCTTTGAGCAACCAGAGTTAGTGAAAGATGTCCAAGCGCATGGCTCAGAACTCTCTGATCTTTGAAGGGTCCTTCCAACCCAAAACATTCTATGACTGATTCAATGACAAATCTGATAAAGCTAGGGAAGAAAACCCAACTTTTAGACTGCCATTTTTCATCTAGATTATTATGCAGCTGGTTTCAGTTGTGAGATATTATGAATTATTAAGAAAATTAATAGTCTCTTTTGTTGAGACGTAAGGGGAGCAAGAATAGGTTTTTTTTAAGACTAGACCTTTTTTTTAATGGAGGTCATAAGAAGTCATCAACTAAATACATAAAGACTTGTTATTTCTAATTTTGTACTTATGTGGAAGAAACACTGATTTTGTAATTTCTCAAAATTTAAATCTGTTTAATTTAATGAATTGACCAAACATGTTTTCAACAGTTTTTTTTTTAAATTACCATGAAGTATACATTCATTAGAAATACATTTATATTCATGCTGATACTTCTAGGTCCTTGATTCTCTACGTATGAATGAAGTGAGAGCCAACTCTGATGTACAAGTTCAGGAAGGTCGTTACCGAAAAATTTGTTGGGCATTTCTAAAGGTATTGTAAATATTTAAATGAAGAAACAAAATTAATAAGTCCTTTTATCTGAAAATCTCTTACTGTACTAAGTAGGAAAGCATTTTTTAATATTTTCAGCAACTGAGATGGGAAAAAAAAATCCTTGTTTGCTTGGCTGTTCTGTCCTTTTCCTCTTCTTTCACTCCCTGAAATCAACACAGTAACAAACTTGACATTAAAGAATATGTATTTTTCAAGAAAGTATAGAATGTGTAAGAATTTTTTTTTTGTTCATAAAGTACAGGAGATTGTTTTCTATTAGGGTTTTCTTTGAGTTCATATGATTGAAGAAAATGACAAATCCACTATTTTCTGTACCTCAGCTGTTCTGTATTCTAGTGGCATTTTCAATTGTCCAGTCTTTGAAAAGACTCCCTAACTTAATTGTAAAATGCTTCTCATTTTTAGTTGCAGAGTTCAAAATGCTGTGGCAATTGAGATACAAATGTGCCAAATGTGAGATATGGGTAATTTAGCCAGCACATATGTACCTTTCTACCCATTTAAGAGAGACTTGAATGTGTCAATTTGTTCTTTGAGAGCTGACAAACTACAATTTCCATGAGGATTGTTTGTTTACATCTACCCCTGTGTGTGATAGTCATTGACAGTCATAGAGCTGTCCACAACATAGAGGAAATGTGAGAAATGCAGGAGAAAATAGTGGACTGCAAGCTTAGGTGACGGGATGGGGACCTCCATAGCAATTCAATACAGAGATTCTTCTGAGCTCTGCCCAAGATAAATCTACTGGAATCAGGGATCTGGTATCCTGTGTCTGTTAGCAGAGCTCATAGGAACTGTGCATCCAGGCATTCTGTACAGCCTACTGCTGAACAGAGGGAAAAATGAATTTTCAGCTGATAAATATGAATAAAATTATCGCCTGTTCTTCATTCTTACTGCATCTGCCTGCATTATCATTTCATCTGTAGCAGTCAAAGTAGAAATGTCCTGATTCGACATTGATCAGTGTTAATGGCAGTAGGTGCATTTATTCTTCAGTTCCCTAGAGAGGACTGTCTCCTCTGGAATTGGAGAGGTTACCACATTGCTGTGTCTTCTGCTCTGAACCAAAGCCTTACCAATGCCCTTTGTTGCAGCATTCAGAGAGGAGAGATTTGGAAGAAGCTGTTTGTGCATTGAGATCTGGTTGATTTTAGCAGGTAGCAATTAAAAACAAAAGAAAAGTGGTACTGTGGAGGTGTTCCCACTCACAAGATATTACTGCTGCCAAGCGTCTTTCAAAACTAGGCTGCCATCTAAGCTTTAATATTAGTGATTTGATCCTGAGGGGATTAAATACATGCTCAGTTTGTTATCACTTTTAGAGTTAGTATATTTCTGCAGTGGGAAGTGGATTTCAAGAGGCTATACTGTTAGTTAAGATATTAGAAATTATCTGTTACTTTTATGTTCATTTTTCTTCCTCTTTCTTCTTTTTAATCACCCTTCCAGCTTGTAGGTGCAAATGGAGTTCTAAACGTTGGTGGAAAACTTCGTCTACAATTATATTACCCACCTTCAAGGACCAAGTCACATTCAAATGCTGTTGAGATTTATGACTGGTGGGCAAAATGTCCTAGAAATCGTTACCCATCAACATTATACATAACTGTAAAAGGCCTAAAACTGCCAGATCATGTAAGTTAAATATGTAATACATATTTGCAAATATGCAGACTTTTCTGTAGGAACTACAGAAATAGTAGTAGCTAGATAGAGCATGTGAGTCTGTGTTCGTATGTGTGTATAGAGAAGCTGTTCTTACATGCAGTGCATAAAATATATAATAAGAATATTACATCTCAAGATAGATGTTTCAAACAGCCCTTCATAGGTATCTTTGAGAAATAGGCATACTTTCCCACCTACAACTTCGAATATTTTACTTCTGACAACAAACTTTCAGAGTTTCAAATTTTCTTCATTGATGTTCCTTCTTATTAGAAGAATTGCCATTTTAAGTCACTGGACTCATGCAGTTGTATAAATTCTTGGAGAAATTATGCAAGTTACTTAACTCTGATTCCCTGTACCCTCTAGCTGTATTGAGCTGTGGTTTTTTTCACAAATGAAAGCTTCTTTAAAGATAGGCTTACACTGGTATGTGCTGAGAAGGGCATTCAAGATAACTATGGCATTTCCCTTTCTATGATGCAAGTACAATATTGTTCTATTATATCATTTCCCATTTGTATTTAGAGCTGTAATAATACTTTCTTCTGCTCACTTATGTACTATGAAGGGTGGTCTGTGAAAACCTGGTATGGTGTGCACCTTCTTGTAGTACAATACAATAGTAGAGTAATTCTAATTTTCACTGACCTTGATAGTTACTATAAGTAGGAAAGTATCAATTATTTGAAGAAATTGTGATACCGTTTGATTGATAGAGCTTTGGAAACTTGGATTACTTTCTGACTTCCTGGTTACTTTAAATGAAATTTTGCAATGCAGTTTTTATGTATTAAGCTTTTTCCAATCTCTGTGTTTCAGATGTAGCAAAACATTTAAATTAAAAGCACCTTTTAGTCTTTTCAGAAGTTACATTGTTCGCTTTAAAAATATTTTTTCCCTAATACTTAGTTTTGTTTGCCTTAAGGTTGGTCCTTCTTTTCACTCTATGGCAGCTGTTCAACAGGAAAAAGCTAATACAGCACTGTCAGAGCTCCAGAGAGAAGGATGTGAACCTTCTTCAGAGGAGAAAAAGGAGCCATTTAAATGGTCGAGATTGCCTGGACAGGTGAAGTGTTTTTCTTTGAATTTTAAATGAAAATAATTTAAATACTTACTATATTTTTAAAGTATTATGAAGCAGGTAATTAGGTAAAATAATTAACAAAAAATATTAAAACATAAAAAAACTGTCATAGACAGTGGATGGGGCTTAACCTTAGCAATAATGGTTGATTTAACCATTTTTTCACCAGAATAGACAAATATTTGTATGTGCAAATAAAAATTCTCTTAAGAATTTAAAAGAATAGGCTTATTCAGGTAATGGAAGTAAGACAGAAAACCAGTTCTCAGATTTCACCTTGATTAAAAATATATTTTCTTGAGCTTGTTTGTTTGTTGAAGATATTTGTACACTATAATATAAAGAGCTTACACTGAAGAACCATGGAGCTACTGTGGATATTGTCCTTCACCTTAAACTTTGAATTTAGTTTAGGAGAAAAAGCCATTAGGTCAAAAAGAGGTAATATGTTGGGAGAAGGGAAAGGGGCCTGATATACTGGTTCCATTTTTTGGGATGTTTCATCTCTGATTCTATCTTTAAAAGTCAATTATTTAAACACAGATGAGGAATGCTAGAAGTGATTTGGTGGAAGACAAAAGGTTTGCGTGCCTGTGGTTGGGTTTCTGAGTTCACACTGCAGTCATTAGGTTATGAAAAGTTGTGCTTACACCTCTTAAACAAGCTTGACTTAGAGTCTTAACTCCATAGCTTACATCATTGATGGTAGGCATTATTAAGCTCTTCTTAAAATTAAGGAAATTATTTCAATTTTAATTTTTTTAGGTCTTTTTGAACTTGCTAGTTGTTTGTAATAATGAGGCAGAAAGAGACTATACATTCATGTGACCTAGGTTATGCTGCAGAACTGTCTCTGTTCATAGTAATGTCTTTGAATTTTACTTTGGAATGCCATTTAGATGTTACTAGCCTTTTAGAAATTCTGCTTGTCAGGGGTTAGACTGTGTTTTATGCGTTGGATAGTTAATACCCCTACCACTTGTTCCCTGAAAAGCCAGGCTTGCCGCATTCCCAACAAGCACCTGTTTTCCCTGCGAGGTGGAGATATGGGCTGCTTCTGTATCCGCTTCTCTCATGATGGGAGAACACTGGCAGCAGCATGTGCAGGAAGGAATGGCTACCCCATTGCTTGTAAGTTTAAAAATGTTGTGGCTTTTTTCTTGTAATTCATGCATTTGGAATTTAAAGGTTAAGGGAAGTTAATTTTTAAATAGTACTTTTTTAAAGTTTCTGGTTGATAATTCTGATTTGAAGTTCTGTTCATTAAAGAACATTGAGGAAAATGCTCTTTCTCTGTTGATAGGGCTGGAACTGGCTTTTCTTACGTGGTTACATGTACACAGTTTAGTGGTGTGAAGTGACACCATTTCTTCCCAGAGGCATAATGAAAATACTAAATCAGTTTGTAGGAGAAATGTAGTTTCTGATGTTAATGTTTTTAAGGGAAATAAATTTTCAAGCCTCCACCTCACACAGTTTTCATGTAAGTTTTTCTCCTAACCTGTCTTGAAAGTTAGATGCCTGAATGTTGTCATCTCCAGATAGACTACTGGAAGCTGTCTTCCATGGTCCAGTTCAGTGCAAGTACAAACATTCCTTATAACTCAAATTTTTGACTATTTCATCATGATAGCTTCAACTGCATAGTTCTTAAAACTTGCATAAGAATTTTGAGATTCAGAGAGAGCAGTATTTTAAGCATACATAAAGTAAGTGTTTAAATGCAAGGAACAGTGCATCTAGATTCCTTTATTACACAGCCCCATAAAATTATCTCAGTGTTAAAATATTTCTAAGATTTGTCAATTAGTTGTCAAAATTAAAAAAAATAAACATAATCTGGGTCTGATTCTAATAATTTAAGTTAATAAAGCAAGTAGGCTGTTTCTTAAGGGATAAGACATTTGTGACATTCATGAACCACTAGATGGAAGTAGATGCTTGTTGTCCATTGGTATCTAGCAATTATTTCATCCTGTTGCCTCAAAATAAGAAGATAAAGAAAATGAGTCAATTTATACTAGCCGAAAATCAGCCTAAGATTAGACTAAACTTTGGCTCTAGTAACTACATCTATTTGACTGCAAATACTTATAAAACTTTTATTTTTCTATTTGAACTTCCCTAGTGTATGAAATTCCTTCTGGACAGTTCCTGAGAGAATTTTATGGTCACCTTAACATAGTGTATGATCTTTGTTGGTCGAAAGACAATCAGTACCTTCTTACTGCTTCCTCCGACTGCACTGTCAGGTCAGTTCTGGCAGATACCATCAGAAGTTGAAAAGAAAGTCGTCCAATTCAGTGTATTACTACAAACTGTACTATAATGTTTTAATTAAAGATTTGATTACTGTGTAACTACAATAATATAAAAACTGTGATTGGGTTAATCACTTGCACTGTATTTACTAGTTCTGATATATTTTTATTTGAAACCAATGCTTTTCCAAAAACTCTAGTGACTTACTCTACAGCGCAGTGAAAAACTAAAAGACTTTTTATTCCAAGAAGACATTGAGACAGTTGTAATATTCTTTTATGGAGAAATTGCCATATTATGAATGAAGTATTAAGTTTGCAAATTTGAACATGAGGCAGGAAATTAAAAATTTAAGATTCAAGTTATGTGTGTGAATTTTCCACACTGCATATATAAATGTTTGTGGTGTTCTTTTGGTTTTTAACACTTAGCAAAAGAATTCAGCTTAAATTGCTGTAAATGAATTTTGATACTGTTATTTCTTAAATTAAATCCTCTACAATTAAAGTGTACTTCCTTACAGTGTTAATGTTAAAATACTGATCCATTCAGGTTTAAAAACCAAAACCCTCAAAGCTGTAGATATACATGAAAACATGGCTGGGACACTGTACAATTTTATTATAAACAACCTCATTAGTTTTCATAGAGCTTTTTGGGTTTTTTTAGCTCTTCAGATCCCTATCGGTTGTTTCTGTTATGCAACTCAGTAATGCTACGGGCAGTTGCATAATTGAAATGCCAGAAGAATTGTTAAATGATATATTGTATGTGTGAACTGTTTTAGGGTTTTTTTGCTGCTTGTATGTAGGCATAAAAAGAGTGTTTTGAGAGTTCAACCCTTTTTTTTTTTAACTTGGGAGTGGATTAAATAAGAATTTTTTATATTGAGGTAAATATCAGTTTCAGTCATTTATGTTGCCTATAAGAAGGCCGAGCTGCTCCTCAATTCCTGAATTTGTGGCAGCAAGTTGAAACTGCAGTGTTCTGCCTCCTATTCTGTGTGCTGTGCAAAGTCAGTGTATGAGTTATTAGTTCCTGTGTTTGTTGTGAGTTGCCTTCAGCTCCTTAAAAAGTCCCAGCACCCCATTGCTTTAAAGTAATTTTCAATTTATTATTTGGATCATCTCATACTGAGTTCTAAAGCAATGTGAATGTAAATTGATGAACTTCTGTGAATTCTTCTTATCTAATGTTTTGTGTTATCATCAAACCTTCCCATGGTTTAGTTCCACATTATTTGTGAGCAATAAATTAGGTTTTATTTTGTTAGATCAAAACCATTCTAAAAGATAGGTAGATTCTTTGTGACCTTTCTGCATCAAATTGCTAATTAATTGCTGTACTTTAAAGGGTTGCAGTTTTGTAATTGAAAATTGCAATTTTGTCATCTCTGAATTCTTCAATAGCCACCAGAAGTGGTCGCCTCCCCTGGAAGGGTGCCACTAAAGTAATTTAATAACGTATTGTAGCAGAACTCTCTCTGTAAAGTGCTGCCTACCTGTATATAGTGATTCAGGTTCTGTTCTATTCTTTGTGGACTCATCTTTGGGAAGGCTCACTAATGAAATGCACACCATCAAATAGAAAACACTAAGAAAAATCTAATCTTGCAGCTATGGATGGCAAAGGATAGGAAGTAGATTAATAGTGAGAAGTGAATTTATGTGATGTTAACATCCTTGAGATCATGATAACTGTGTGGCTGGTTATTATTATTTTAGAATTTTCTTGGGTTTTATTTCTATTTAGTGACCCTAAATGTTTCTGTATGGGTTTTCTTGTTCTAATATTGTTTTAAATGAATGATACCCCAGAAGATCTTACTTTGGTTATAACTTCTGAAAGAAAGGAACTAATCTGTTCCATGGAATTATTTATGAGTATTTTAAAATGAGAAATATATCCATTAAGTGAGTAAGTAGCCATTAATTTGCTTTGAAGACCGAATACTGTGCAAGGTAGTAAATGTTTCATAGTTCTTGTTGGACAGTACCATATTAACAAATTAAATAGAGGTGGAACAAATTGGTGGGAAAAAACAGATGTTGTTAAGTGTTTGCAAGCATTTGTCTCTAGAACCAGTAGCACAAAATATGGCATCAGTTATACCTGTGTGTGTGACTGCTTTATACTGTAGAAAGTCTGACTTTGTTTCCTTTTAGATTGTGGAAAATAGAAATGAAGGCGGCCTCTGCAGTGAGAGTTTTCCCTCATCCTTCATTTGTCTACACTGCCAAGTACCACCCAATTGCTGACTCATTGGTTGTGACAGGGTGTTACGACTCAGTGATTAGAATCTGGAATGCAAATGTGAAAGAAATCCATGGGCAACTGCTACAGGAGCTTGATGGTCACAAAAGTTTCATCAACACACTTTGTTTTGATGCAGAAGGTATGTAGTTAATATTGCTTTTACAAATAGTTGTCTTTCCAACTGAAGATCAACTTGAGTGTTACAAGTTTTCTTTACTTCTTAGAGGCAGTGTATTTTTAGGAAGAAATTGTTTACTGGGAAAGTGCTGAGGTGCTGGGACAGGTTGCCCAGAGAGATTGTGGATGCCCCATCCCTGAAAGTGGTCAGGGCCATGTTGGTCAGGGCTTTGTTGTAGTGGAAGGTGTCCCTCCACATTTCTGGGAGTTCAGAACTAGATGATTTTTAAGATGCCTTTCAACCCCAATCATTCTATGACGCTTTGATAAAGAAAATGAGATAGTAGTACTTAGACTGTGAGAATTTTAACACTGAACTGAAGAAATGGGAAGGTGATGAACTTTTCAATATTGACAGAGAATAGGAAACACTGAGAGAAAGGGACAGAGGTTTGATCATTGTGAGTTGTGTTAGCTGGTAGGTTAACAGCTGAATGTGAATATTGTTCTGACATGTACTAGGGAATGAAGAGTTGAAGATGAGTGAAGATTAAAGTTTGTCTTTTTCTAGTATTGGTTACATCATTAATAGGTGGTTCATTTTAGTCACTGGAGTAGGTACTACAAAGAAGAAAGCTGTATTTTTATTAAGAATAAATATTTGTGCTTAAAAAACAAGTGTCAGAAAACACTATTAGTTCTAGTTCCGGATTCTCTTAGTGAATGTATAGTTAAGCATTGAGCTGTCATGTGAAGCTCATGTATCTGTAAAGGCTCACTTTTTGCTGGTTTTAAAACATGAATAAAAATGAAAAAAATTAAAAATATGTTCTGCACCTCAGTGTTTGATGTATATGCTACATCCAAATTTATGGCATCTGCTTATGTTGTGCAATATGAGCAAAATGCATTTGCAAAGAGTATATTATAGCAAAAGATATGGAAGAATTGCTATTTGCCTATTCACAAAAGTAACAGAACAGAAGGTTGTTTCTTGTTTTCTGTATTATTTTTTTTTGTGGGATGGTATTTTACTTATAAGACATTATTTCTCAGGACACCACATGTTCTCAGGAGATAGTTCAGGACTGATAATAGTTTGGGATACACCTGTCAAAAGAAGTTCTCAACACTTTTTTCAACACTGGAAGGTCAATAAGGTAAACAGGTTTCTTAAACTAGCATTATAGTTTTTATGTGAACTGTTCCATATCTAGTAATTTGATTTGAATTAATTTTTTTTAATACATTACTTTTTGTTTAACTGCAAAGATATATTTTCTTGAAAATTGGTATAGAATAACTGATACAATGTGCAGTGATTCACTGACTTTTTAAAAATAGTTTTGCAGCTTAATTGGGTTGGGGACTGGAACAGGCAAACCCAGGGAAGTGGTCACATCACCATGCCTGAGAAAATTCAAGAAGTATTTGGATTCTCAGGCTCATGGTGTGATTCTTGGGGCTGTCTTGTGTAGGGCCTGGAGTTGGTCTTTGATGTTCATAGTGGGGCCCTTGTGACGAAGGATATTCTAGGATTCTGTGGTTCTGTAATTTTTTTATATATATATATATATATATAAAACATGAAAATACTTGAGGTTTGATAGCACTGTATTAACAGGTAAATGCTAATGTGTTACGTTTGTTCTCTAGAGACAAAAAAAAAAAGACCACAGGCTTTACAAATCACCTTTGTTCATACCTTAGAGCCCTAATGTTTAGTCAGCATTTCTGTCATCAGCTTAACTTTTTAAAATTCAATTACAACAGAATCTGCCTCATGATTGTAAAAAGTTGATGTCTAAGATGTAATGCCTTAATACAGGAACAAACTTTTTCCTTAACAAAGTAAAATGAATTTAGCAGAAAAAGAGTAAGGCAAGAGAAAAATGGGCAATAACATGTAAAAACATGAGTTTTAAACCACAAATTATAATTTTCTTTATTTTCCATCTTTTTGTAGGAAATAAAAGAAAATGATATTAAAGGAACACCAGTAAATCATTTGGAAGTACATCCGAATGGAAGGCGTTTATTAATCCATGCCAAAGACAGTACCCTGAGAATTATGGATCTCAGAATGTTAGTATTTTTGGTGACAAATGTGTATTTCCTTTCTGTTTTAAAATCGACTTGGGGAAATAAAATACCATAAAGGTATTAGTTGTGTATCTGGGGAGAAGAAAGATGTCCTAATAATCAAGAATAGAAATGTTAGGTTCAGGAAATGGTTTCAAAACACTGCTGTGTTACAGACCTTTTGGGTGATATTGAGTAAGACTTTTAGAGTAGAATATCTAAAAATCAATAGATTACTTGGGAGCCTAAAGTGGCATGAAGAATGCAATGTTAGTCTTCTAAAGATTGAAATCCCCTTTAAAATGCAGTCTGAGCATGAAAAGAGCTTGGTAACATTTGTATGTTAGTTTTGCATTTCTAGGACACTGGGAAGGATATTTTGATGATGAGATGGAAGATGATCATCATAAATACTGAAAAATGCAGTGGTGTACATATTATGCTGTGTTAAGCAGGCTGTGAGATATTTTTGCAAAACCTTTCTCATTCTTGGTTTTAAGCATGTTTCTTTGATGATAAACTAAAATAAAAAGCAAGGAGTTTACAGACTCTAGTTTTATGTTGGAGAATGACCAGTTCAAGCGAATAGTCAAATCACAATAGCATGTTACTCAGAGCTATATACAATTGGGTTTTTGATATCTTAAAGGCTGGAGATTTTACAGCTTCTGTGAGTAATATGTTCTAGCGTTCATCCACCCTCAAAGTAAAAGACTTTTTTCTTATTTTTTAAAGAGAATTAGCTATATTTCAATTTATGTCCATTCCCTCTTGCCCTTTCATTGAGCAGAGTCCAATGGAGTGGAGTGGGAGTGGGCAGAGTCTCTCATCCAATCACTTACATATGTTGATAAGATGCACTTGAACATTCTGTTCTGGAAAGTCACACTAAAGATATGAACAAGTTTTCTAAATGTTTCATCCTTAATTTCACAGGTTTCTTTCTGCCCCATACCGCACAGAAAATCCCTGGAAGTATTTAAAAGATGTGTAGATATGGCCCTTAGGTACCTGGTTCAGTAGTGAACGGGACAGTGCTGGGTTAACAGTTGGACTTGGGGATCTCGGAGTTCTTTCCCAAACTAAGCAATTCTGTAATTGTACTGGTTTGAACATTTGAACTAGCTGAGCACTTTACTGTGCTCACTTTTCTCTTTTACTGTGGGTGATAACTTATAATGACCATGTTAGAGGCTAAACTGTCCACTCAATTAAAGCATGAAATTACTGGATTAAGAGAGGGAACCTGTAGTTTTTGAGGCAGTGTTCTTCTGTCAATCCTCTTTCTAAAACGTCCAGAGTTTCCTTTTGAGAGGGAAAAATGGGCATGCGTATTAATCTTTAAGAAAGGGTTTAATATGAGGTGCAATTTCACAATTATTTTAAGCAAGTTTATCCATACCATCTCCCGCAATCTCCCGCACCTTTGGTCACGTATTCCTAGCGTTTCTTTTTTAACATCTCTAGATCTTTTGATGCAGGGTAAGTCAGATCAGTGAGCTGATCCAACTAAAAATTAGCCTACAAATACAAATGATTAATTTTCATTTTAATCAACTATCTGATCAAACTCATCTGATAGCTGCCCAAACACTAGAGAAGAAATGAGGGAGAGCCTGGGAAAATAAGGGTGGAGAGGACACCACCAGGACTGCTACTTTGACCACAGCCCACAGTTACATTGACTTAAGTCTATCAATAAACCACAGGGTCAGATACCCAGCAGTGATAATTTTACACGTCAGCATTAACTGTTCATTCCCTGCATGAGAAAAGAGGGGGTGGAGGTCACAGATGAACACAATTCACTTTGATTGACAGCTGGTTGCTCTTAACTTTCCTCTTTCAACTTGCTTTTTTGATCTTTTTGGATAATGCTGCTGTCCTGTCACTTAGGTATGTGATCAGGGATTTGGTTTGGGTTCAGTCCTCTCCTCAGGGTTTCATGTGAAGGTTAGTTTTCCATCTTGCAGGGCTCTCCTGATGAGATCTCAGAGATGCTATCTTTCTTATTTGTACAGCTAAAATTCTTATTTGGGCTAATACGGTCTTGCACTGGGATCTTTAAAGCATCCTTTTCTCTTACTTGCCAAATAGAACTGCATCAAGGGTATATTTATTCGGAATATTGTTTAAAATAATTCTACTGACAGATCAAATGCATTGTACTTCTCCCAGCATACCTCCATTGTTTCTGCAGTAACAAATCTGGAAAAATACTGTCTTCTGTCCTTGAGGGCTGTGGTGGCCTACTGCTGTTCTTCTTTCCTCAAATTCTGCATTGTAGTATTGCTGCTGGGTTAATCTGCATGTTGAACTTCGATATCTTTTTCCAGCCTATGCCTCATGTTTAAAATAGCCTCTTAGAAGCTGGCTTATGCTTCCTTCCATCCTTTTTTGGATTCTCTTCTACTTGATGCCTACAAACTATTTGACAGTAGATCATTATTACTGTGCTGACGAGGAGTGTTTCACTGAAAAAAGATTAGGATACCTAAGTTGCAAAATAATATTCAACATATTAATAGTAAATCAACATTTATGTCTGAAATTTGTTGATTCTACTGCTGGTTTTCTAACCAAGGAGACATTAGTCTGAAGAGCCAGAGAACTGCTGGATAAGTTTAATCATTCAAGCACAAGAGGCATAATGAAAACTATTTTTGACAGAGCTTGGAGTAATACTGACAATTTCCCCATTTCTTGCAAAGCCCAGGATCAAGATAGTGCAAATTACTGCATCTCTATCTGTTCTCTAGATCAGAGGATTTCCTTTTTCTGCTGAAAGACAAGGAGGTACACTTTCATCTATACTGTCAGGTGCATTATGAAGGTCAGGGAAAATAAAGGATAAATAAACACTGCACTCTGCAAAAAGTGTGTGCTTGCGTATCTGTTTGGGATGCAAGATGTATTGATTTTTCTGAGCAATAAAGGGGGGAGCTGATACTTAAAAAGTTACATGTCTATTCCGAATGTATCTGCTATGTTTGCAAACTTTCTTTGTCTTTAGCTTGGCTGCAAAGAAATACATAGGTGCCACAAATTACAGAGAGAAGATTCACAGCACCTTAACACCATGCGGTACGTTCCTGTTTTCAGGAAGTGAAGATGGAAAGGCTTATGTCTGGAATCCAGAAACAGGTAACTAATTATTTTATGGACTTAAGCCAGATTGTCAAGGCTGAGGGGGAAAGAATTTTTTAAGGTTTATTGAAACACTTTTGGTGTGGAATTAAACTTCGGTAAGATGTTCTTAAATCCTAAAGCTTTAGCTCTACCTTTTAAATAGCTGTTATTAATCTCAGATTTAATTCTCAAGAGGAAATTAGTAAAGGTAACATTTGTAATATCCAGCATGACTGGAGCACCTGAGGCTCAGCTTTTTGTATACTGGAACTCTTTACATGTGATGAGGTTCTTAAAATGGAATGCACAAAAAATGTTTTAGGTCAGGTAAGTTTTTCTGTTGTGTTGTTTAGATTTGAGAATCAAATCTCTCTTGTTCAGAACGACTTCATCTCTATGGTGGGTGGACAGAGACTGAATATTTTTGGTGTGTGGTTTATAAGGTTCCTCTGTGAATAAGTCCACAAGCCAAGGAGTTTCAAAATAGCTACCAATATCTTTCTGAAAAAATGTGACAAAAATGTAGGGTAGAGTTTCTTATACAGGAGGTAAAAGAGACAAAAATAAAAGTAGAAAGTAGCAGAATACCACTTTGGATTTGATTACGTTATGTTTTGTCTGTAATCATAATTTATATAATATTTTAAAATAAAAAAAGTAAACATTTTAAAACTGGCAAATAACTAACAGGTCTGTTTTGAATTTCTTTCTTGGTTTCCAACTACATTAGCTTACAGCTCTGCCACTACATAATTTGCCTGAAAACTTAAAAAAAAATAGTAATAGTAAAAGGAGGGAGAAACTTTGTTATTAGTATGTTTTTATTGGGTTTTGACTTCTTTTTACACACTGATTGCATTTATAGTGCCATCATAGCTGAAGAGATAATTTTATTTATATTTTCAATAATTCTCTGCTCAACTTTCACTCCTGTTGTCAGTATTATGTAGCTGAAATCCATGAGTGAGATGGCTATCTTTGTACAATGCAAGCACAAACAAATACTGTGGAACGCCACTTTTCCAGAACTTGCTTATCAGAACAAGAGAACTCAGCTAACCTGGTGCATCCTCTGGCATTACCTGCAGCTATTGCAACAGCATAACTTTTCTGACTTACTGAATAACTTAAAATCATGCAACATTCCCTTTGTCTTATGCCAAAATACTACTTTTCAATCAGGAGATTGACTGAACAACATTTATTTGTAGTAGCAGACACTGCAGTAATACAAGCTTTAACCAGCTGTTATTTTGTTGTATCGAATTTGTTTCAAATATGTTCCCGTGGCATTAATAAACTTCCTCTCTTCTGCAGGAGATCAAGTGGCCATATATTCTGAACTCTCCTTCACATCTCCACTTCGTGATGTTGCCTTTCATCCACATGAACACATGGTGTCTTTTTGTGCCTTTGGTCAAAACCATCCAATACTTGTATACATTTATGATTATAAAGGTACAGTACAAAATTTCTTGATATTCACCTGTAAGTATTTTATTCTTAGAAATGGTTTGTTAGTATTTGTACTTCTTTCAAAGGAAAAAAAACCAGTCATTTGATGATCATGCATATCTTTTTTCTATGAGAGACCAAAACTGAATTGAGCACAATCCTGCGCGACCTGCTCTGAGTGATGCTGCTTTAAACAAGAGTTTTGGCCTAGCCAAAATCACCAGAGGTCCCTCAAGGTTGAATATGGTTTTGTATTTCTTACTGTGTGATTTGTACAGCACTTTATCATATATAAGCAGCATCACAGAAAAACCCTTTTTCCGATATCAAGATGGATTATGGAACCAGAAAATACAATCATATGAAAAACTAATCAGTAGCTTAATAGGAATCTCGGTAGTTTGTGCCAGCTATGTTACAAAATAATGTTGAGAAGCTGTATAGAAATGAATAAGAGTGTATAGACTTTTAATAAATAGCTGTTATATCTGTGATGTGATTATGTGAGATATGTTTATTTCCTATGTTATTGAAAAGAAGATAGTGATAAATGCTAACTTTGAATTTTTGGTATACAAAATAAAATTCAGATTGTGCTTTGCAGGCTTTTTTGATAGTTGCGTTCAAGTGAGAACATTTGCATCTGCAAATGCAGTAATTTTTTTTGTTTGAATTATGTTTCTAGGGAACATAGATCTGTAAAGCTAATCCTGTCTATATGCTGGCTTTTTAAGTAAAGTAGTAATAGGATTACTCATATAAAATCTCAGTGTAGGTTATCTATGTGTGGAATTGCTTGACTTTTACAGGAACATTAAGTGGAATGACTTTGCAATCAATATTCAGTGCAAAACTTCAATTAAGTAGGATATATCTGTATTTTTGAAATTTTTTGAGGGTGAAGGGTTTCTTTAAAATTTTTTGATTGTTGAGCAGACAGTGAGTCTTAAAAAACTTAACATCGTAGTTTGAAATATATATATTTAAGTGCATACTCATTTAGAGATCACACAGATAGCACAGTCACAGTTATTTGTATCTCCTGACCGTTTAACTAAGTCACTGCTGACAGTAAGATTTTGCATAAGTTTTGGTCTTTTTTTTGCATTGTTGGTTACTATCTTTTTGTAACTTTTTTTTTTTAAAGCACCCTCTTTGCTTTTAGAAAATATTCATACTGTCATAGTGGTGAAAGAGTTAAACATATAATAATGCTAATTTTAGTCACACACAATTTTTAAGACTCCGACAGTACGTATTTTAGATACACCAACAGTTTTATTAATATCTTGAACTTTATTAATATCTTGAAAAGAATGAAGAATTCTTTTAACCCTTGTTGGCTTGATATCATAGTACGAAAAATTGAAAAAGTCAATTTGTCAGTCACTGTGTCCTGTGCATGTATAATATGTCTGTCAGCTTCTGAAATATTGCTCAAGTATAATAAACTCACTTGAACTAGACTGGAAAAAATGTGAAATGTCACAGACTTGAATGCAGTGCAAGATTTTTAACTTTATTGTCTTTGAAAAATTCCTTTCTCTTCCCACTCTCTCCCCCCACCCAATGCCAATATTTCTGTGTGAGGAACACTGTTGTTCATAGGCAGTACAGACATACCAGTTCTGTACGAGAGGTCGCTGAACACAGATAACAGAATTGAGGTATTTTGATCAGAAGAGTTAGGGAAAAAAAGGAGTAGTAACAGGAAAATTTCATGTCATTTTCAGGTTTTCCCTATAGCACAATTGGTACAGTTTCTGTTGGTGTTTGACTGAAGACATGGCTGCCAAAATGGCTGCAATCCTTCAATATTTTTTTTCCCATGGCAATTTAAGGCTTCACCTGAGACATTAATATTGGTTATTTCTACAGTTGCACAACAGGAAGCTGAACTTGTAAGAGATCACAATTCATCATTTACCACAACTGCACCAAGAGGGCCACACTTCTTTAGCAGTTTTTCTGAAATTCCTGTACAAAAAAACTCAGTGATGTCTCCAGCAGATCAGTTTGTCAATGTTGCAAGAGCATCAATGAGAATGCAGAAGGTGAAACAAAAACTTGATTCTGTTATGGTAAGTCAAATTTAATTAATTTCAGAAGTATATAGTCCTCCCATATTCTGGAATTGGCATACATTAAAAAAAATGTGTTGTCATGGCATCATTTAGAAATTAATAAATCTCTCACTAATATTAATGCAGGTGTAAGTAGCTCTTAGGAAAAGAGCAATCATAAAAAACTTAATTTTGTTTTTCAAGTACTGATGACAAGGGATGTTTTTGTGCTCGTGCCCGTTGCTGTTTGTCCATCTATGTGAAATCATAGATCCATAGATCATTATGGCTGAGCTTCCTATCCACCTTAAAAATTGTGGCATAAATGGCTGGGGTATTAGGGAGCTGCAGAGCTGGGAGGAGTGCATGGTCTTCCCTGTGCTGGGCACAGCTGTTTCAAGCCAGCTCAGTGAAGGACAATATGGACCCATGGCACAACTGAAACTGGAACCAAACAGAATATGGCATCTCTGAGAAAACAGACTGAAGAAAGGTCAGAACCTACTAGAGACAGAAAATGCCACAGCAAAGGAGAAATGCAAAGGAAAACATGTCAAGGAGCACAAGTGAAGGTATAGTAGGAGGGATGTGAGGAATCACGTGATATGAGATGTGAAAGAAGACACAGAAGGAGGCATGAAGGTGATGCAAGAGACAAAACAATGTGGAAATAGAAATATGGGGGAAAGACAAGAGATACATGAAAACACAAAAAAGAAAAAGACAGATAGTGGTACACCTCTGAAGACTCATGGAGGAATCCATGCTGGATGAGTACAGTCCCAAGGAGGATTTTGTCTGGTGGAGGATCCATATTAAAGCAGTTGAAAAGAGCAAGAAACAAAAAGAGTCAAAAAGAGCAAGTCACTACTGCCCCACCCATCCATTGCCTTTCCAGAAGGATTGAGTGTAACATAATGGCAAAAGCAAGGAGACTGGGGCCTAGAAAGGAGAAAAAAAAAGTGTCTGAAGTGGAGACAGACAAAGAGGGATGAAAAGTGTTTTCTTTGGATGGGTATTTTACTATTTGTCTTGTTTCTCAATACCCAAATTGATAATTAAAGCTTTTTTAATTGGCAATAAATTTAATTAAATTTAATTCCCCAACTTGAGACAATTTTGCATGCAACAAGGATGCAGAATGTTCCTGAATAGCACTGTGAAGTTATAATTACTTTTCACAATGACATGAGCGGCATTTTGGTTTGCACTTACTATTTTTCATTTTAAAGTACTTTTGACCATGTGTGGATTTTTTTCAATGTAGTTTTAGGTTTTGTCTGCATTAATAAGTAGTGAATCACAAAAGAAGCAGATGAGTAGATGAAAGCAGTTGTTGCTGAGGTTGCTGTAACTACTGTCATCATGCTGTAGGGGTTTTACTTTGGATTAGATTTGGTCTGGTTCCTTGGCTTTGGCATCCCCATTAGGCTTGAGCTTTGAAACTGTCTGGAAGCAAGCTGTCCCACAGACCTTTGATTTTTGAGCTGTAAACTCCCAGTGAACCCCTTTATGAAACTCCTCATGGTAGGTCTCATGGATAACAGTAGCATGGTGCTTCTGCCTTTCAATTCCACGTGGTCTGACACAGGGAAGCAAACCTTTTTTCTGCCTTCTGCTCGTTCTGTTCCTACTCATTTAGAGTGAGCGCTAGTGCCTTCAAGTTGTGTATCAGAGAAGGTCACAACATGGAGAGGATGGAGCATGTAGCCTTG
The DNA here is from genome assembly GCA_013396875.1 of Vireo altiloquus. Classification (NCBI taxonomy): domain Eukaryota; kingdom Metazoa; phylum Chordata; class Aves; order Passeriformes; family Vireonidae; genus Vireo; species Vireo altiloquus. The sequence continues at coordinate 661,604 of VZRF01005414.1, read as the reverse complement.
TGTCTGGGACAAGTACTCCAGGAAGATACTCCAGGATAATTTTTTACTGTTCTGGATGTCTGGTCATATGAAAAAAAAGATGGGGATAGAGAATTTATGAGAGTATATGTCATTGCACTGTTTACTCCCAGATTAACCAGAGGTTCTGGACTGTGGGAGACAAACCTGGTTTAGCAGAACCATGTAACTAGATGAAATAGATAGGCTTACGTCTGTATTTGGGAGAATAACTTTCAGCCACTGGAGTTTTGTAACCCTAGATTTCTATTGACCAGTTTGGGATGAGTAAGTCTACTGTGAGCAGAGTCATGATCAATGTTTCTGACAGCATCCTCCAAACCCTCTACCCATGTGGGAGATGTCAAAAAGTTCATCTGAGTCTTCTCACTGTGTGAGTTTCCAAACAATACAGGATGGTGGTTGAAAGAATCCACATCCAGTTTGCTATCTGTCACATAGCAGTAGTGATTATAAACATTGAGAGTGCTTCCTTGCATGGCTTTATGAACCACTGAGATATTGGGGATGAGATTTCTTTGAAAGGAGTCTCGATTCTCATCTTTTCAGTGATCCGACATGAGACTCAGGGGACAGCAGCAGATGCTTTTCAAGCAGGATAGGATAATTCTTTGCATGTGGCTGCAGTATTGCCTGCCTGATTTATCACATCTTGGACAGCCCCAGAGTAAAATATATAACATTAAAACTTAAAATTTCTACTAAATTGTAATCGGGAATTAGTTTTTCATGCAATTACCTTTCTCATATGAAAAACTATGCATGTATGTAAGTGCAGGTTTTGCTGGAAGGCTTGTTAGAATGCACACTCATATAAATGGTTTGCTAAAGTGTTTGTCAAAGTAGAACTCTTAAAAGTTGCCACTCAGCCACATGTGTGAGAATGTGCTAATATTTCTGTGAACAGACGAGCAAGGATGGAGAAAAATGTCTTTAGGAAACCACACACAGGGTGGTTTGCTGCCCTGTGGTTGAGTTGGAACATTAAAAATCCAAATGAGAACACAGGTGTTACCTTGCATGTATTTCACAGAATCACAGAATATGTTGAGTTGGAAAGGACCCCCAGAGATCATGTCCAAATGCTGGCCCTGGGCAGCACCATTCCCAGGAGTAGTACCATGTGCCTGAGAGCATTGTCCAAACACTTCTTGAACTCTGTCAGGCTGGTGCTGTCACCACTTCCCTGAGGAGCCTGTTTCAGTGCTCAACCACCCTCTGGGTAAAGAACCTTTTTTCTAATATCCAACCTAAACCTGCTCTGATGCAACTTCAGGCCATTCCCTTGGGCCCAGTCACACTGGGCACCACAGAAGAGATCAATGCCTGTCCTTCCTCTTCCCCTCATGAGGAAGTTGTGGACGGCAATGAGGTCTCTCCTCAATCTCCTCCAGACTGGACAGACCAAGTGACTTCAGCCACTCCTCATACAGCTTCCCCTCAAGGCCTTTTACCATCTTTTTTGCCCTCCTTTGGACACTTTCTAATAGTTTAATGTCTTTCTTATGTTGTGCCACCTGAACTGCACACAGCACTTGAGGTGAGGCTGCCCCAGTGCAGAGTAGTGCTGGTCTTTGGGTCATGTCTGCATGCTCTTGTCCCAGAGATAGAGGAAATACCACATCGGGACAAGCATGGTGACAGCATACCTTGTAGACCTGGCCTGAGGTCATGCCTGGAGTCATGTTTTATGAGGCAAAGGTGCTGGAACATAAAAACAGGGAATCTGGCAAAACAGGGGTCTCTGGTTGTAACATGTGTGAACTTAACACCATGGCTACTGTATTCAAAACTAACTTTTAAGTGCAGAGTTTGGAGTTCTGTGACTTAGATGCAGGATTGGAAAATACAATGTCAATACATTAAAGTTTGGGCTAAGCTAGATAGAAACAGTGAATACTCTGATCCTGTATAAGCTTAGGTTCTTTGTCTTATGACCCATACCTCCTTTCCAGGTCCCTTTAGAACCAATAGTTTTTTATTTTTCTGTTTTTCTTCTTTGTTATCTGAACATGAACTTTCATGAATTAGGAGATAGATAAAGTTTCTTTTATTCTCCTCTGCAACATTGCCATTCTTATTACCCCAGAAATCGTGTAATTAGAACTGAGAGTTGACTATTGTGCTAAAGCTTCAGCAATTCACAAAAGCTACGACCACTTGATATAAAAGGTAAAAATTAATTTCTGTATGAAACCAGAATGCAGAATTAGCTTCTGTACAACAGAGAAATTACAGAGTAGTGAATCTTGGCAGCAGTTATTATTTATCTCTGCCTTAAGGAACTAATACTAATGTATGATTCTATTCATAGAAGTTTTTGATAGGAAAACATTTAACTCTGGCTCTTGGAAGTGCTCATAAGTGGTTTTCATTCAATGTTACTGTTTATGTTTTTTAAATTTCACTTCCATGTAGCAGTGAAAAAACCTATTTATAACTATCCATAACAAGGGGATGATATATGTTGTGTAAGTATGGAGAGAAGGGCTTTATTTGAAAATGTAGTATTCTAGCTCTGAAATTGGGCTTTTAGATGTCTGACCCCTTTTATAACACTTAGGAATAGTATATATATATATACTCTGTAGTACTAGTCTTGGAATCAATTACATGTTGGCTGCCTTATCTCTCAATATTTGAATGCTTCTAAGTTAAAGTATTATTAGCTTTTCCAGTCTTTACTCTATGATGTATTTCTGAAAAATGTTATTAAAAGGTTATCAAAGTGGTTGCCAAAATTCTGATACTCGGAGCATAATAAATACAATGTTAGACAAGTAGAATGTAAAAGTATTCTTTCTTATGTACAGAAATGCTTAAAACTATTTGGTTTTTGATTTTTGTCCTTTGAGTGTATTTATTACTGTGGCATAATTAATAAAGTAAGTAGGTGCTGTTGGAGAATCCAGAAGCTTATTTCTCAGATTGCATGAAATGTACTGAACTTCCATCATTGAACTGTATGACTATAAAATATGTTCATAAATGATTCTCTGGTGTAGTATACATCAAATACTATACCGCTTTGCCTTTTCAGATGCTCTCCTTTTAGAATTTAGTGGAGATGCAAAACACATCTTCTTATGTTATAATAGAGCAGAATTTAAAGCCACCACTTTTCAGAAAAAAACATGCAACCCTTTTGGGTTACACATAAACATGATACTGATACTATCTAAGCCATCAAGTGAAAGAAGATCGAAGCTTGTGCTTTTGTCTGCTGTTGGAACCCTGGAAACTGAGAATTTTAAATTCTCTTTGATAGAAGGCACTGTTCCACAAGAAAACCCTACATTTGATCTGAGGCCTTGGGATAGGCTTCCAAAAATTGAGTGATGACATTAAAATCATGCGTGTGTAGTTTGAATAGAAGGTATGGTGTCGTAGGGTGAAAATTTTGAGATTTAAGGTTTTGAACATGTTCGTAAAGATGGAAGTTTTAAGGTGGTGACTGGATACTTCTTTTTCACTTTCTTCTTCCTTCTTCATGAGTTTAGATGATGTCTTATTATTAGATATGAAAATCTGTACTGCTGAACTTAGGGGTTAGAAATCAAAATAATTTAGTTAGAAAATCATTATTAGACCAAAGATCCTTGAGAAAGCTCTGCAGAAGCCAGAGAATCGCTATTATAGCCTTGTTTTACCTTGTTAGCAGAACTCACAGCTTTTAAGAATGTAACATAGGTAAGAACCGATAAAAAACTGAGTCTGAAGAAGAAAAAAATCACGTCTCCTGTATTTCATCCCAGCTAGGGGGAGTAAGGGTGAGAGGCTGGGAAAGAAACCATCACCCTGACAGTCTGCAACAAAAACCTAGAGGCAGAGGTGGATGCCCGAGTGGTGTGTAATTTTTTATGCTACCATTTTCAGTCTTGTAAGAATCTACCCTCTGGTTCATCTTGGTTTTGGTAAATTCTGAAATACCATGCTTGACTTCTGGGGTTTAGAGCAGATCCGGAAGGTAAGAATTCTGTTGTAACTTACTTCAACTTCTACCTGAAGATGGAAAACAAGAGTTCATGATATATATTCTGTGAATGTTCTTGGCCTAGTACAAGCCAATGGTGCAGTGTCCCTGCAGGCTTAAATAGCTGTTTCAATAGATCGTACCACAATACAAATTTTTTATCTACAAACTACCAGGGAAGATACTGGTATTCTATAATCTTATCGTATGTATAAGAAATGTGCAGTATTTTTAAAACCTCTTTTTTACTTTTTTATCATATTAGTAGAGAACGTGATCCTGTAACACAGTCAGTCATTTTCCTTATGACCTGCACTAATGCATCTCACTGGATGAGAGCTTTTAAATTAAATAGGTGGGGTTTAATAGTGATATGTACTTTCTATATTCCTCTTCAGAATGCTAGGAAATGCTCTTCTTGTGCTAAGAAATTTTGTTGCAATTATTACTTTACACATAGGTACTCCCAGCTGCAGACTTCTAAGGATGTATTTTATAAGCCAGGGTGCATCTGATTTCCTATAAACCTATGCATTTCATTTGCTATGTAAAAATAATTTTTGGAAACCTCTCTTCCATTTGCTATGCATATCCTGTTGAATCATTGTGATTTCATTGTGATTGTTGATATGAAATGGCTGAATTATTAGTAGAAGCTTTATATAGGTTTATATAGGCCAGAATTTTACTTTGTATATCTTTAAGAAATATTCTATTATAAAGTAAGGTTTCAGAAATTGTGATTAATTTTTCTCTATTCATTAAATTTTCTGCGTTTAATAAAGTTGCCTGTGTTAGAAAAAGTTGAACAAATAACTGGATTTTTTTCTGTGATTTGTTTTTTGCTTGATTCCCTCCCCACCGCCCTATGAAAATCTTACAAAGCAGGTCAGGTTCTTAAAATCTGTCGTATTTTTCTATGTTAGAAGATTCTTTGCCTAATAGGAATTTTTTTATGCATTCCTCATTTTTTGCAACCACCGGATGAATTTTAAAACAGCACAGTCAAAATAGGTGCATGTGCTGGTTTTGCTTAGGTTAGAGTTAAACCATGACCTCTTTTACCATTGTATGTCTCTCAGTGGCTTACGTTTTATATAAATGGTATACCAGCCAGAAAATGAATTGCATTCCTTTTTTTAGCATTAAAATATGCTGTTATAATAATTTTATCAGAGGGCAGAATAAGATGATGTTAAGAATTTTTACTGTATGAGGTTGGTTCTTTAATTTTGTTTTCAGTTTTACTGCATTAGCTTTCCTGCCACAAAAGTTTGTGCAGTTAAGGAAAAGTTACTCACTGATTTAGCACTTCTACTATGTGTGTTTTTTTCTGATTGGTTCTTTAATTTTGTTTTAAGTTTTACCATATTACCTGTCTTGTCGTAAATGTTGGTACAGTTACAGAGTAGTTACTCTGTGTTTATTTCGTCCCTGCTGAACAAAGTTAAACAGGACTATCTGAGTATTGCTATGTTTATTCAAATAGTATTTTAAAGCAGGGAAAGCTGGATTCATTCATGTTAAAAACCAGCAAATTACTTCTCCTTCTGCCAGCTGGCTTGTTGTCACCAAGGTGTTGACAAAGCAGCTTTTATTAGAAACTTTTAATAATAGAAAATACTTTAAATGGGTACTGAGTCAATAACATTGTTGACAATTTTGGTAATAGTTATTGGGGCTGTGATAGGGTTTCTTGCAACATGAAGAACATTCTTCCTGTCTGAAAGGAGGTTGTGGCAAGGTGGGGATTGGCCTCTTCTCCCAGGCTACGAGTGACAGGACAAGAAGAAACAGCCACAAGATGCATCAGAGGAGGTTCGGGTTGGACATCAAAAAGAATTTCTTCACTGAAAAGATGGTTGAGCATTGGAACTGTCTGTCCAGGGAAGTGATGGAGCCACCATTCCTTGAAATGTTCAAGAAATGATGGGATTTGGCACTTAGTGCTGTGGTTTAGCTGACAAGGTGGTGTTTGTTCAAAGGCTGGACTCAATGATCTTGGAGGCCTTTGCCAACTCAGTAATTCCGTGTTGGGTGCAGAAAGGAAATGGGTCATGGTTCAAGTACTAAGAGACTTTAATTGAGAATTAAAGAATGATATACAAGATTAAGCCTAGAGTATAACCAGATACAGGGTGGCTGGGGGGAGTGTGTGTTGTGTGTGGTGGGTGGGGTTAAAAACCTCTGAGTGGTTACATGAGTACCTGAAGCTCTGTACTGTGTTGAGAGTCATAACGTCATAATCTCTTTTACCAGAAGGTACAAAGGACTAGGTTTGTATATGTCTTAGACATAATTTGAGTTAGAAGAATTTCCGTTGTCTTATTTTTTGTAATAGGAAGGAAAATAAAAGCACAGGACAAGTATCTTTGTGTGTGTTTTTTATGTGGGACAGGTTACATCCATTTTTCATTTGCACAAGAAAGAAGCCATTTTCAAATTAACTACTGAAGGCTGGGATTTATTTTCCCCCTGTATGTTTTGTATGTTTTGTATGTTTTTTGATACCATTAATCATAACATGAGGTCATATTTGCATAATAAGCTACTTGGCTCTTATTAAACAAGACAAATCTACTTTTTGTTGTTATTGGTGGTGTCATAGCCCATTTCTGCTAAGATGTGTATATCTAAGCATGTTCTTAAGCTGAAATGCCAGTTTTATCCAATTCAGGAAAGGTCATTTGCTTCACATTTAATCGCTGAGTCCTGTATAATTCTCTTCGTGTTTAATGGCTTAGTCCTCTGTATAACTGAGCCCTTTTTTAAACTGTTTTGTGTCTTGTGCAAAGAATTTAGTGTTCCTTGTGGCTAACTGAAAGAAGCTTACTCTTCCAAGTGTTTATAGTAATCTTAATTTCTCCTTAACTTTTTTTTTTAAAGACAGAAAAAGAAAAAAGGAAGAAAGCTTTTGAAGTAACATGTAATTGAAACGCCAGAACTCTGGCAGAACTAAGGAACCGAATATCACAAAGTAATTTTGTATGAGACATGGCATCTCTAGATAATGAGTACACTGTAGGAGCAAGCCCCTTTTAGTGTCAATTTTCATATGTATGCCCTGGTCACTTCTGGGCTTCTGTGGGAAAAAACAGTTGAGCACTCAAGTTACAAGGAAACCATAAGTTTTATGTAAACAAGTTCCTGATCTGGATAATCAGAGTAAGAGGACTGTAGGAAGCATCAGGGGAACATACTTGCTTCAGACAAGCAAAGTAAAGGTGTTTGAGTTTTGCATGTGTGGGGAGATAATACCTCATTTTAGCTATGTTTGGTTTTTCTACTTAGCCTAGAGCTATCTAAGACCAGAATAGATTATCTCTATGTGATTGCAGGACTTCTACCGCAGTAGAATCCCAGCTTTCATTGGAGTCCTTCTAGTGCTACTATCATAGAAGTGATTGTACCTTTACATAGATGTAAACTTGATTTGAACTTACATTGCAGATTTAAAAGCTGTCGTGCCATATTCCTACTTTAAGCATTATTGCCTATGTATTTTCTTCTAACATTGAGAAAAATATGATTTTGTGTTACGGAGTTTTTTTATTTCAGATTCAGGTTTTAAATTCTAAAGAATAATGTCTTAATAATGCTTTTAAACTGTCTATAAAAGCAGTGTCCTAGAGACGTAAAGTTTCAGAAGAGAAACCTAACACTAAGAGATTGAAAAGTAATATAGACCTGACCGAATTCATTTGGCTTGCAAGTATATATGGAAATGTTGTTTATACTGATTGCAAAGGTCATAAAATTGCATTACTAGGAAAAAGAGAAATTACTTTTGTCACCTTGTCAAGGCTTAGAGCATTCTGGTTTTTGTCTCATGCAATTCACTTTTAATGTGAAAACTAGTTCCACTGAAAATTTGTATTTGCATAATTTGCATAGAGCTGCCCTAACACAAAAAAGAAAATGCAAATAGTCTTTGTTTAAATTTGGCAAAAATTATGTAGGTATCTTTATTGTGACAAAAATATTGTGTGTTTTAACTCATAGTTTTACTCAGTTCATGATAGTAGTAAACTGTGTCTTTGATAAAGCTGTGGTTTTGGTGTGAAGCAAGCAGAGCCTGTTGTGAAAAGTAAGTAAATTGATGGTTGACTATCTTAGCCAACTTTGCTCGTTTTTGTAAAGGTATTTAGCAATGCCTTCCCACAACATGCATTTAAAAAAAAATTGCTTCATTTTGGTCTGTGGGTAGTCTTATGTCTACCTGTTGTAGAATTAATTATTTTTCATAGAATAGTGTTCTTCACCTTGAAACAGTTGTGCTTGAATCACTAGTCCTCACTTACTAACTGAGTGCTTCCCATTTCTTTTTCAATGTTGTGCCTTTTTTTCCTCCTTGGGCCTCTTAGATATTTAAATAATGCTTAAGAGCTAGTGGCAGAAAGGTCATTAAAACTCAGGTTTTGTCTCTGGATGGGCAGTCTTTCATAGCTTACCTGCATTCAGCTTCACTGCCATCAAGGGGAGGAATGAATCACTTGCTGTGAGACTGCTTAGATTTAAAACTTAATTTTTAATATATCTTTTATTTAAAAAGGGTTATATCTTGTTTTTAAGGCCCTGGAGAATAAGGAAGTATTCAAGAGAACTTACTCTGCATTTTAGTACGGGTGATTTTCTTAAGTCTTCAGGTCCTCACAATCAGTCTTCGCTTGTGTGTGTCTATTGCATTTGATTTCAAAACATGCTATTTGGCATGTATAGTAAGAGTGTTTGTGTAATACAGCAGGAAAATAAAGAGAAGTGAATTAAATTTTGTACAGGAATAATTTACATAGAGTTCCATATCTCTTATATCATTTGTTCAAGGACCAGAATCATGAAACTTAGCTTCACAATTCTTCCTTCCAGGATGAATGGGGGAAGCATCTATTAAGTGCTACTTTTCAGTAGTTTGCTCTGCCCTGTTTAGCTTGATTTCCAAAGGCCAGTATATTCAACCTGTCTTGATTTCCTGGTATTATCTGAAACCTAATTTTTAATAGCAAATTTGAAAGAGACTTCCATTAAAATATTTGACTGGAAAGCCTCCATCTCTGTTATGGTGTAGTGTGCACTTAGCAAGAAATTCATGCAAAGGGTGGATCTTCTCATTCATCTAGGGAAAAAGGCTCTCCCTAGAATTTAGAGTGGATTAAAGAAGATGGAACACTGGGAAGCTGAGCTCAAAACATTTTCAGAACAGATTATTCTTTCTGTGTTTTAGTAAACACATAAGCTAATGGCTTTCCACAATTTTTTTTAATCAGAGAAAACTTTATATTAATGAAGCTTACTTGCTTGCTTGCATATGTAAATGTAGGAAAAGAAGATTGATTTTGTTGTTGCAGTTGTTCAGAAAAAACAGACCTCCATTCTGAAAAGATTTCACAGCTACTGTTTACTAGCATTCATTTAAATTTGTACACTGTAGTAAAACCTAGCAGGTTTAATGCTTTTTAAAATCATGTTCAATGATTAATCTGATTTTCTATCTTGCTTTTCTTGCTGTTGGCATTGAAGTATAGTCCTCACAATTGTGTGCCTTTGCTGCAAGAGTCCCTTGCTAGTCAAAGACAGTTTTTACTATAATGTTCCCTCAGTAGAATTAAATCCATATTCCTGCACAAGAACCAGACACGTCAAGCTGAAGGTCTAGTGTAGTGGTGCAGGGCAGACGGTGGCAGATACCCACTGGCCCAGTCAAGTAATTTAGCACACATTTTTACTGCTATACATTTTGTGCTATACCTGCGTTCCAGTACACCTGCCAATACCCAAATATTATGCATTATTGAATTGAATAATATTTATTGAATTACAGAAATAATAGTTAGATAAAATATGTCATTTTTGAGATAGTTAAACCAGAGTGAATCGGTGATTGTTTCCTTTCTTTAAAAAGAATTTACAAGCCAGTAGTTTGAAAATTTACAAAATATCACTGGCCCACAACTGAAGCTTAAGGTTCTGATTTTGAGTGTGCTGAGGCCAGAGGTAGTGCTCCACTGATTTGGAGCTTTTAGTTGGATTAAGTGGCCATATGCATTTGTTCTATATGATGAAATAGACTTTTGAAAGGGTCAAGAATTATGCTGTCTTATGTAAATAACTCTTAAGAATTTTAGCATATGAATATCTTGCTTGAAGAAAGCTACAAATATTTTATTTAAGGCCTATTTTTCTTCCCCTTTGGCTTTCGTGTATTAAGGCAGTGAAAACATATTTAACAAGTAGTGAAATTCTCAATTGGATCAACTAAAAACTTGAGTTTATTAATTTTTTTTTCATAGACTGTATTGGATAGTATAAAGAGTAAAATTTGGGAAGGGCTTTTGCTTTGTAATGGTTGTATGTATATCAAGAAACCCCATAGGAAAAGACATTTTAACTACATTATCTTTGTTGCTAGGGAAATCAGGGCTGAAATTATGTGTCATTTACTTGTAGGAAGTGTCTGGGATTTTGATGTTTATTGCTTTGCAGAAATCAGTTTTGTGCTAGGACTGGTTTAAGATTTTTTTTTTTCCTATGGTGGTGAGTGTCTCTTCATGGATGTAGTGTAGTTTGAGTACTCAAAAGTGAGAAATTATTTTACATTTATAAGTTTATGACCATATGTAAATGTCCTCTTATTTTTATACATGAAGATGGAACGAGATCCTGCTTCAAACAATTTTGTTTGCACTGCTTGAGAGTTAGTGTCCATGTATAAGCACAAAATTCAGTTTATGGCTGTGCCAGTAATTTTTCCAAGTCTGTATCTCCAAATAGTAAAAAAAAGAGTGAAGTTGTTAGTCATCCTCGACTTGAGTTTTAATTTTTTTCCTTGAATTTAATAGTTATTTACAGTAAGAAAATATTTCTCCTCTAGCTATTGCATCAGTAAGTGACCCAGGAAATTACACTTCTTTTTCTGATTTGTCTTTGTATTACAGGCCAGCTCAAATCTCTTGCTTCCTGCACCATCATCTCTGTCACCACATTCCAAACTAAGACTGCCAGGCACTCTGAGTACTCCACTGAATCCTCTGTATTCTTTCACGACTGAAAGCTGTAAGTTTCTTTAATTCTTCACTCTTTCTACGGAATGGGTGATAACTTCTATGAGGATTTTTTTTTTCTGCCTTTTTAAATTTTGCTGTGTAGGTCTTTCAGGGAGTAACCCATTTTTGTTATATGTGATATTATTGTTATTATATTGATATGTGTTTATTGTTATAAGTATATGATGTGTTTATTAATTGCAGTGTGATACAGTCCAATACTGATGCATGTTCTTTAAGCTGTACACTTATTTATTAGTGCAGTAAGTTCCTAGAAGAGGATGAGATTTTCATTTTTTCTTAATTTAATATTTTGATAATATTTTAATGCTTACAAAAGTATCTTAACCGTGGACACCCAAAAAGAATGGAATTTTAAAGCATATATACTTATTTAAGAATCATAGTGCTTGATAGTCTCTTTGCAGTTGTTTAATCTATTTTTAGGTATTTTTTGCTAAAGATATTTAGTATTGAATGATCTTGAGAAAAAGGTAAGCAATGCACTTATGTACATTTGTGATGCTTACTTTGCTAACAATATCTGTTTCATTGCTAATCACGGTATTTAATAATAAAATTTATAGTTTTATGCCATTTTCTCTTTTTCTGGGCACCTGTAAAATAAGACAGAAAATTGGAGCCTTAATTTTGAAGTGTTTTTGTTTTGTATCCTTGAGAAGAGTAAAAAGAATTCCAGAGGGAGGGTGGAATATATAATGAAATAAAAACAGGTAATAGAGATTTAAAATGTAGATAGTAAAGATAGGAATAATCTCTATAATTATATAGAATTATCTCCTAAAGGCAGATAATTTTTTTCGCAAATGAAGTTATGATTACTTTTTCTGAGCAGCTTGGGAAATGGTCCTTAGCATGGTCTAAAAGATTGACCACTGGTCTCAGAATCCCTCTTAGTGGCTAATTCACAATGCGAATGGCCACACGCCAATTAACTTCTGCATTTTCTACCTTAACGAAAGCGCTTAGAGCCATAATTACATTCATCTGTTGCTCAATAGATGCCTGTTATTTCCACAGTGTGTAAATCTTACAGAAGCAGTAGAACACATATGCTTACATATTGTGACTATTTAAAATAAGTGGACTAACACTTTAAAGAACTTTAACATATACTTTTTGTTGTTCTAAATGGCTATTCCTGGTATTGCTCTAACCAAGTAATTTTATTTTCATGAATTTTACTTTATGCAGAAGCACAGATAAAAGTGTTGATGGAGACTTCCTAAACACCATGAGCAAACATATGTATGTTATAGCTCTTCATGTACAATCCCAATGTTTTCATTTCCAAAACTGACGGATAATTCCAAGATGATCCACAGGTACAGGGTTTTATTTATACAAGGAAAGCATAGTAAAAAAGGAAATATAGTAATGAAGAAGCCATGAGAACATGATGATTTTTAGGGGAAGGCAACCGTAAAAATATTAGTGGCCCACAACTGAAATAGATTTTTCTGTAAGAAAATCCTTTTAAATGGTGAACTGCTTCTCTGTCGTTTTGGGGACCTCCAAGTTGTTCTACTGTGGTAGAGTTGTTTTCAGTGAAACATGAAAAAGGTTTACTCATCTATTTCATTATTCCCCATTGGTTATAAACTGTGAAGATAAGTGCTTATGTTCATAGTGCCTAACTGCCAGTTAAATTTTGCTTTTGAATAATAGAAAATCTGTACTAAAACACATCTGTTGGTTTATGGATTGTGTCGGAAGGACAGAACCTTTATTTTCTGTGGTGCTTTTATATACAAAATATATTTTCTTTTTGTACTTATGTTAATTGGGATTTTGCATTGTTAACAATTGCCTATACTAGAGTTCCAGCAGATGGTTACATATTCCTGAAAGTTATGTTGACAGTTCAGTTCTGTCACCTTTTGCTGTGCGTTTAGTGCTTCTTAAAGCAAAATGCAGAGTTCCCATTCACATGTGTAAACTTTTGTTAGCAATATATGTATCCACATAACTGGTGTATGTGCTTGCTCTAATAGTTTGATAAGGTGGTAGCTGATGTCTTTTAGTATGGACGGTGTAGTAGCCTGAATATATGTAGCCCTTTCTTTTTAAAAGACAGTTTAATTGTCTAGGTCTTGCCTGAGGTAGGAAGCAGTGGAAAAACAGTGTTTCCATCTTTGTGATATACAGACAGTAGCAGTAATACAGCAGATCTTTCCTGACTTTTAAATAATTTCATTTCCAGATACATTTGCAGAATTAACTGTATGTGACTTTGTAATATAATACTTCAAATAAAAGTAATGTTCACTTCTATGGTTTTTAAATATGTGTGTTCATTTTGACAAATGGATTCTGTATACCCTGACATTTCTTCAAGTGCACTGTTCTACAGGTTTATTGGCTTTCTTGAAGCCCCAGTTGTATTCTGCTATTTATTCTGCTATTTTCCCATTTCCCTGAAGATAATTAGCTCACGGATGCTGTGGCAAGACTGCCTTTGTTTCCAACCAGTTTGCTCTAAATTAAGTAATTAATTGTTTAATCATCTAATAGAGAGCTTCCGTGTCTTTCTCAAAGACAGAATATTCTTTATGTGAGATGAGTAAAGACAAGATCATGATATCATTGACCATGGTGCCCAATCCTCCTGCTTAAAGCAGATTCACCCAGAGCTCAGGACTCTAATGTGTCCGTTAGTGTTTTGAATATCTCTAAGGATAGCAACTCCAGAACATCTCTGGCCAACCTATTATGATATTTGACTGTTCTCACAGAAAGGATTTTCTTATCTTTAAATGATATTTTGTGTATTTTAGTCTGAGTTGGTGCATGAGATTATTCCTCTCCTAGTTCAGGACTTGGCATTTCCCCTTGTTTAACTTCAAGAGGTTCTTGTTGGCCCATTTGTGTGTAAGCCTGTCAAGATGCCTCTGAATGGCAGCATGTCCCCTTGCTGTATCAGCCCCTCCTCCCAGATTTTTATCATCTGCAAATTTGCTGAGGGTGTACTCAGTCCTATCATCCAGGTCAATAGTGGAGAAGTTCAAGTGTGGACTCCAGTATCAACCTCTGGAGTGCCCCCCTGGTCTCAAGTCTCCAGTTAGATTTCATCTGAGTGGTTACAAACCTCTGATCTCTACAGCTCAGCCAACTTCCAGTCTGCTGCACTCTCTGTTTTACACAGTGCATACTTGGGCTGTTTGTCTGTGCGAATGTTATGGGGGACAGTGTTGAAAGTCTTACCAAATTCAAGGTTGAAAAAATCTACTGCTTTCCCATTGACACTATGCAGTGCTGTGCAAGAGATAGTTTTGTCAAGAGCACTGTTAGAATTACTGGAAGAACAAAATGAATTTTGTCAAATAGTAATTAACAAAATAATTACCACAAAGCAGATACAAGATGTGGATCAACTTATTTTTATGTGTTATGTATAAAGCATTTCATTAGAGACATTTCCTGAGATTTAACAAAATTAATTAAAGAAAATGTGTGTTGCGTGCCTTCCTCTCACAAAGATTGTTTTAAATTTGAGAGAAATCATGGAACTTAGGTTTTCGTGCCATCTGTCCTGATAGCCTATGAGCTGAAATTTTTCATCGAGAGTGTGACTCATTTTACCATATAGGATAATTTTTGTGTCTGACTCAGTAAAGTGGTAGCTGTGCTCATAGCTATTTCAAGAATCTGAGAAGTTTGCTGGGTGTTTGTCTTTGGAGAAGGCCGTCCCCTTTGAGTATTACATTTGTAATTTAGATTCACAAAGTCTTATGGGTGTTTAGTACTTTAAAGAATCTGTCCGTAAAGATATGTAATATTTAAAGTTGTTGAGCTTCTATTTTTCTTTCTTTTTTTTTTTCCCTTGGTAATAAAATTTGTTTAAGATCTGTCTTTGATAGTCAGAATTGAGGTTTTTCCTTGCCTGTGCTCTATAGCTCTGCTTATGCTCACGCTTAGTGATAGTTTAATCATACCTGGCCTGTAGTGCTGTTCTGCAGCACTGCACTGTAGCATTATCCACGACTTGGTCTTAAACATTCCCATCTCTTCCTTCTCGTATGCTCCTTTTTATAACTTCTTCCGGGATGACCCATTTCCTAGTTGTTATTTTTTAAACAAACAGGGAAGTAGCAAAAGCTCCAGATTTTCAATTACTCATTCTCATAGCGGACAGACATTAAAATCCCCTCTGGTTTTGTTTGCCTTTCCTCCTTAAGACTGTGAGAATCTTTGGACAGTGAAATCACCTTCCTATGAGACTGTTTTGCAGGTCTGTGGCATGCCATGAAAGAAATATCCGGCATCTTTGGGCTTTATTCAACAGTGACTCTTCAGTAACTACCACGATGTTCAGGACGTGCTTTCTAAAATAAGTTGTAGGTTTCAAGTCGTTCTAATTAACAGTGACCCTAATTGTTAATTATGTGGGAGATTGAAGCTTAACTATAAATACTACACAGATCTTTTCACTGAAATTTGGACTTCAATAAAACCATTTAATTAAACTTACTCTTAAAAATTAATTACGTATGTGCTAGAAACGTGATGGTTCTTGTATCTTTAAAGAAAATCTCAAAAACAAAAAACACAACATTTTGGCAGGGTTGAGAACAATTAGAAATTTTCTCTCCATTAACACAACTGACAGTCAAAGGTGTTTTCCACCTATATAAAGGGAAAGCTTCAAAGCACTCTTTATTACTCTAAAGATATTAACAAAACTGACTTCAAATTTAAGTCCTCTGTTACATTTGATAGACTATTTAAAACTGCTTCTTTCAATCTCAAGCAAACAGTGAAATAGATTACTGTATCGGGGATATCAGAAACATTTATGCATCAGTTAAATGTTCTCAAAATATTGTGTTTATTCTTGGGGTTTTTTTTTAGAATCAGAAAAAGGAGGTACACCAAGTAGCAAAATTCACATTGCGCAGAGATGCTGCAGAAACACATCAAAATTTGCAGTCTCATATGTATGTTAAATCATTGATTTTTTTTTTTTTCAGTGTTTCATACTTTCTCCCCAACTCTGTAACATCAATCCTTCAGTACTGCTGCAGTCCAGGAGGAATTGGATGGTTTTGTTTGGGTTTTTTGGCACATATATGCCTTTCATATAATTCTGTGTCACTCAAGGAAGAATGCTGCAGAAAGCTTGTTCAGTGTGGCATTATTCTTTTCATGTCTTACTAAGAAACTCTTAGGGGAAAAAAGACTTGCGCAAACTGTAATTGAAAATGTATCAAATGAACATTTGAATTCAATTTTTTTATTCTAATGACTTATTTTTTCTAGTTTGAGAAAAATCATTAACAAAGTATTCCAAAGAGATACTAAAAAAGATGATAGAGTATATATTAATTGAAGGGTGCATCTATGTGTACTACATGGTCCAAGTATAACACGAAATACAATATTTGTAGTATCTCTTGAAAGAACTGATTGAAAGACAGAAGAGGACTTTAAGAAGACGTGGTACAGGTGGCAGCATTGCCGTCTTCCCCAGATGACTGTACTGAAAATACATAATTTTTTTAAAAAATCCTAGCATATTGCTGTAAATACTGTATTTTAACAAATCAAATTTTAACCTAGGAGTGAAATATTTTCTTACTCACTTTTTAAGAGAAATATCTTGAGTGTGTATAAAAGACTTCTTGCCAAGAATATAAATGTAAGAAAATAACTCAATTTTGTTTTGAAAGAATCTGGATATATCTGTTCCCTGTTGAATTGTGATGTATGCTGCCTCATTAGCTCACCCAGCAGCTTCATATAGATTTGCTGTGATGGTGAAAGCAATTAAGCCTGCAGGGCTGCACAGATCAGAGCTATGGAAATGGTGTAGCAATTTGCCATAATGTCTAAGTCACATTGAGATTTTTCTTTTTATCCTCACATCTTCTTAAAATTGGGGCAGGAGCATATTATGGTAAAGAGAACCAAACACACAACTAAAAGTGGTTCACTACCCACACTATTAGTTGAAAGTGGTTTGAATGTAATACAATCTGCTAGGAGGAATAAGTAATGATAGGAAACTAATTTTACTCTATTTTACTTATGAAAAAACTAACAAAAGGGAAGTAGGTAATGCAAACTAATTTCACAAAGTTTCTCAGTTTCATTAGCATTGCTTTTTTTATGGGCCTTTTTTTTTTTGTTATAGATTGAGCAAATAATGAAGTGATGTTATGAGGCCTGTGTAAAATGGCTGTTCTAGGTATTGCACTGGTTGCCTAATCTGTTTGTCTTTTCCATTTATTCTTACTACTACAGAGGGAGAAATGCAAGTTTCCTGTTCGCTAAGGGATGGTCCTAATGGCCTCATGTGATCAGGCAATCCAGTGGGGGAAATATCTTTGATTAACAGTCTGCTTCCCATTGTCTTTAAGTCTGAAACTGGATAGAAATGCAGAATACTTTTAGTATGTCCTGTGGAGGTGCTGCCAGGATAGGAAGTGATACATAAATGCTTGCAAAGTGTTTAGCTTCCTGCAAGCTACAATCTGCTGCTGGTAGATTATGTCATGTGTTTGAAAAAGGGGAATGTGTATCAGGATGAAAGAAATATGTGCCTAATACTTGTCTAACTTCTCAGTTATTTTTCTGTGTTTTTATGCAGTTTGCTGTCTTCCTGCTCTGTAACATATCTGGAAAACTAATTCTGCCTGACACATTTTTCAGATATTGAAACTTTAAAAAATTTTCAAATGAACTATTTTAATATTTTTAGGGGTGCGGATTTTTCTTTTTTTTTAAATGTGACCATTTCATTTAATTATTCTAATGGGAAACTGATGCCAAAAAATTCAAAATTTTGCCTAATATTTTGTTTTACATTCCTAAATGTAGAAATGTGAGTTGCCTTCTGTTATTATAAAAAGTATCTTATTGCAGCTTTGCAGAATTCTCACATTTTTTGTAATTTGTAGGATGTAATTGCTTCTAACTCTGTTGGAAGAACTGCTTCTAACTCTGGCTGGATCAAATATGTATGTTTTCTTTCTTTTGGAAACTGAATTACTTAAACAGCCTCATCCCACTTGGTCTGGATAACAATAATGCAGAATACTAGCACTTTTTAAGTGAGTAAACTTGACTTATTTTAGTCCCTTGGGATTTGAGTATATTATTCTGTTGTGGGATTTTTTCTGCCTATTAACCAAAGATAAACATACCTGAACAGTCATTACAAGCCTTTGTTTTAATTAAAGATTACTGCATAGTCACTGACAATTTATTATAATGAATTAAGTTTTAGATCCAGTTAGCAGATTTTCTCTATATTTTTCAAAAGATGGTAGGAGAACTCAGTAGAGAGAAATCACCAAATCGACACCACAGATCAGCTCTCAGCAAGTGTCAACTGACGTAACTACACTAATGTTTGCTAAAAGTATTTTTATCATAAGCAGAAGAACATTAAGTCTAAAGTGCTTTTTATATGTGTCTGTTAATTTGAATGGGAACTCCCCTGGGAAAAATGATCATTCATTTTAAGATATTCATATCTCTCACTTTGACTTAAGGGAAGTGTGTAAGGGAGAATGGAGAAAAAAAGAAAACTTTTTTTGTTACTATTTGCTTGTAACGCAATGGAAGAACTTGAAAATACAGCTTATAGATCTTTTTCTCAAAGTTAGTTTCTTTTAAAACAATAGGAACATCTATCACAAGATGTTTTTGTTATTTTTTTATACCTGCTTCTTTTATAAGCTATTTGGCTATACCATTTACATTTTGAAGTGGCTGTGACTCAATTTCTTCAGTGCAGATTGGTCACAAAGGCTCATTGATGTTCCAGCTTACAGCTGACTTTGGCAGTAAGTAAAAGTTATGAGTATGGGGACACACCTGTGCATTTATCCCAGCTTTCAGGCAGCTCAGGCCATTCTGCAAGGGAAGGAACTTCCTCAGAGCTCTGTGATGCTGCTGTGCTGCCCACATCACTGGACAATGTCAGAGTTCTGACTCGAGGCACAAATACAGGACCTTGTTTTAAGGTCAAATAGCTGGGTGTTTACACTTAAAAAATGAATAGTAAAAATGATGTTTTAGTTTGAAAACATAAATTGTATGAATAGATTCATCTAACCGCAAAAATGTTCCAAGAGAATAGTAGACACATAACCATTAACATTAATGAAAATCTAGTTCTTCTATTCTAAAAGGTTGCTTATCCAGTTTCTTCTATCTGATTGATAAGATGTTATAAATGTCAGAAGAGTTTGTATTTTCTAGTTTAACTTGCTAGAATTGTTTATACTGAGATCAAAGATACACATGTTCCTTTATTATATGTTCTTTTTCATGTTTCTTCTAGGTAAGTTAATTAAAATATTTCTCTAAAAATTACACTAAATACAGAGCACAATAACAGCAATCTTTGAAGATTCCAAAAACTTTATCTAAAGAACACCATTTATATTTACTTGAAATTGGTGTATGTTAAGGTAATTACTGCTGAGCCTTCAGGCTAAAGGAAGTACTCTCAGCCAAATTATACAAGGGTGCGGATTAAATGAAGCATTACTCTCAGTTTGGCAGCAGTGGATATAGATTGCAAAATCAGGGTGTGACGTAGTACTGTGGAAAGTCTCTGCCAAAAGTTATTTGGCCTAAGTGTGCCCTTACTTTCTGAGTTCTGTGGATACTAAAACAACTGAATCTAATTAATTCCTAAGTTGAGAGGTCCTATTAACTGTTTTCACTCTGAGCTTGTCTGTAGTTTTGGGCTCTTGAGCCACGAGACAACAGCATGCTTAGTTGAAATTTCAACTGGTCTCAGAGGGGGAAACTCCTTCTGCCAAGGACTGTGCAGTAAAGTATCAGATCTCTCCTCCAACAGAAAGCTCAGGTCAGCAAGGATGCTGTCTGTACAGCAATAAGCAGGAGTGAATAAAATGAGGAAACTGATCCCTCCTTGTATTGCTCCCATCTTTCTGTTCCTGTCATTTCCAGAGGAGCTTGGAGGACTATGCAAAAAGTCCAGTAGCAGCCATCGTGCACAGCAGGGGGACACCTCCAACTCCCAAGAGGAGACAAAAGTACTTTGATTTCATTGCTGGTTTTGACAAGTTAGCAAAACCCAAATACCTTAAAAACTAAAAAATCTGTTTTAAATGTACATTATCCATCCCATTTTGGTACACATGCATACCTTTATAATTTTTTTCAAAAGTTTTTGCTAACTATGATGATAGATTTTTGTGTGTGAAGCAACTAAATTTCCATGGATTCTTATGCAGCTCGTTACCCTCATTGCTGAAGCACCAACTTCAGTGAGAGCAAACTTCCCTCACATAATTCCTTCTACTAATATAAAAGCTTTAAAGTTAGCTTTGGGTATATGTGGTCTATATTATGCTCTGCAACAGGCTGTGGTAGCGATGCAGTTTGATCATTGCAGTTTGATACGGATCATGTTGATCCTGTAGAAGCTAATAATAGAGGATGGTGGCTTGGGAAAGCTTTAAGAAAGCAGAAGGCAGGTACAGAGAAGTGAAGGCTCTGTGGGTGTGTAACTCAGATGTTGCTGTTGTCACACAGTAGTTTGCTGTCACACACAGAGCTGGCCTCAATGTGCTGCCTTGATCCAGATGAAGTGAGAGCTTCACTGGAGCCTGCCTGCTCATTGTTAGCTTGCTTTCTTGCTCGCTGGAGGTTGTAAGGAACAATGACTCATTGCTTGTTGGCCTCAAATGAAGTGCTAGAATTCTTTTAAAACTCTGCTTCTGAAAACTTGTATTTGGGTGTTTTCTGCAACCTTACAGTGCTCAGTGAATGAAGAGATTGCAGAGGTGCCTTTCTCATGTTTTCCTCTCACAATTAGGGCTCAGTTTCTTCAGTTTTTACTTCCCCAGGCAAAGAAAAAAGATTCAAGTGACAAACAGGCAAATTTGAAAATGTCTTTAGAGTCTCCCCTGCTCACTTGCCCCCAGGCTTTGTTCTGGCTTGCTGGACAGTCCCTTTGCAGAAGGCTCTTACTCCACTGTGTGACACATACTATTTGACACTCTGTAGCTCATCTAAAGATTAATTCCAGCATACTGCATCCCCATATATCACATCCTCTTTTCATATCCTGTCAATCTCTACTCTAGCTGTCTATATATGGTACTTTCTGGTGCCTCATTGATTGGGGTTTTTTACAGATTAGCTGAAGGGTGTTCCAGTGGTATATATTGATACTGGTCTTTCTGGGATCTTTTCAGAGCCTGACTGGTCAAAGGAAGAAGACTGCTGCAGCTCATATGCCAAATAATAAAATACAGAAAATTGGAGCTTCCTTCAAAATATGCATTGAGCATCTTTTGGTGTGACAAATTGCCTAGTAGCAAAAATGTGTTGAGAATTCATTCACCAAACTTCTGGTTGTCATTACGCAGATGCAGAGCATATTAAGATTCACTTTGTAAGGTGTTGTATTTTCAGGTGAAGACTCTAAATAGGTTTAATTTTCCTACTCCTTGCATCTTTGAGTTTTCATTTATGGATAATCACATTTAAGCAGAGTTCACCTCTTTAGTAAAAAAGGATGGTCCTGTCCTTAAAGTGGAGGGTTTTTTGTGACTGTTTCAATTCAGAGGAAGTGTCTATGAGATGTGTCACCTCCTCTGCTTGTTCAGGAGAATGTTGTAACAGAGTTATGCATGTTGCTAGTTGGAAAACTCTTGTGAGCCAGGTCCTGGCTAAAACCAAGTTGATATTTATCTCCTGTAAGGACTCCAAGCATGTTCCTGGAAATTTTCATTTTAGAAATAGTTCAAAACACAAGTTCTGAGTATATATGTCGATTAATTAGTGATAGCTTTTCACTTTTTCTGTCCAGCAGTTCAATCTAATATAATGTATTTTCTGCCCAATTACATTTGCTTCAGATTTGGCTTTGCTGCTTTCATAAAAAACAGCAACAAAAGGAGAAGAAATATAATTGTTCTACTGTTATGTGCAAAATTTGGAGTGTAGTGCCCACCTGATGCACATCTATTATATACCACATCATGTGTACCTTGGTGACAGTACTTTATTGGAAATTTGTTTTCCTTCTGGTACAGAACATAAAGGAAACTTCCATCTTCTTTTGCTACTCACACATGTAAAGGATCTTCCGCAACTGAAACTGTGGTTTCAATTAAGACTCTTCCTGCAAATCAGCTTTTCTTACCAAAACAAATAATTTTCAGATTAAGTTCCAGGAATCACTCAAAGAGAACAAGGTGTGTCCAGGGTTGTCTGCATCACCAGTTCTTGTGTTAAGAATTGGTGTGTAAGCATGTGCAAAAACCATCTAGGAAGGTTTGCTGAACAAGGCTGTTAAGACATGTGCTTTGAGACTTCCAAACTTAAGAGTGTTACTAGACAATTTTCTGTGTTTTTCGGTTGTTTGGTGCTTTTGAAGAAACAAATGTTTGTAGCAGTTGTTGATGAAGAAACTCAGATATCATTCAAAATACATAATACATAAAAGTGGGTGGTTCCTTTCAGAATAGGCTATGGAGAAGAACTTCCTGTCCTTGAATATTCAGACCTTAATCACCTTCCTCTTACTGTGATTATGAAAACTTAGCACTTACTGCTTTTGTCTGGGTATTTTGAGTTATTGGAGATGCTGTATGGGCATAGTCAGTAGTGATTTTAGCTGCAACTGGTAGTCAAACCAGAGAGGATGGATCATATAATGAAGCTTGTAAAAAATACTGCAGTTTTTAAGAGTTTGGCACTACCTGTGTGATGATGTGAAAAAAGCTGGTATGGTATTGGATTAAGTGCTTAATCAAATTTATTTCATGATACTGTAAAAAATATTTAGCCAAATGGTGTTTCTTTATTCATTCATTCAGAATTTAATTTTCATTAATATTTTTGTTTACCTTTTTAGACTTGCTGTGCAAATAGTCTTGCTTGCAAAATTCCTATACAAATAAGATATTCATTCACTGGATAGAACTGTTACTTTTATTTTCTGGCTTGCCACTGAGATAGTGGAAAATCTTACTGTCTTCTAATCCCAGCTGCAGCATTTTATGTTACTGATTGAACCTTGGAGAGAATTCTGTTCTCTCCAGGATAATCCAGAGTTTTAGAAATGTGGTCTTAGGCCAAATCCCCCATTTATGAACCTGCCTGTGTTAATTTGCCTTCTTTTACCTCTCCCCAGATCAGGCCTGTGTAAATGAAAGGGAGTATTGCTTCCCAGTTATGTTCATTGCAAACATTTTCCATGCTTATTTTTTTTGCATATCACCCAGCTAAGAGCGAAACATTCTAAAAATCCACTGCTGTAAAAGCAGTAACAGGTTGCTGTTGCATTCTAGAGAACTTTGCAGACCTTGTAGGTAAAGGAAACTGAAAAACCAAAATCATTGAAATCTGTGCCCAGCTGGATCTCCAATGTGTTGATTTAATGTTGAACTTAATATTTCAGTATATTTTCTTCTGTAACAGATGATACCAATATTAGTCTCAAGAGCTTTGTCGTGTGTTAATTACAAGGAAGTATATTCAGATTTTGTTACCAAAGTGGTTGCAGGCCATTATTATATTTCCCTGTACAATTGGATACTAATTGGAAAGGGCTTAGTTATTCATACATGTTCTAATCACTGATATGCAGAAAAACTCTTTCTTAAAGTAGTTTGTTCATAAATTGTCTGAAGACTCAGAAGTGTGCATGTGAGGAAACTCTCATGGAGTAGTTTGGTTTCACCACACACATATTTTCATGAAATATCTGACCAGTCTAATTTCTGAAGTACAAAATGGAAAGTAAACTTGGGGGGTGTATTTTAAACACATGATCTTCTAATTCAGAATATACAGTAAGAAGTATGTCTGCCATGACCTTTTTTCTTTACTCTTTTGATTTGAGACCAAATTAAAAATCTTATATAATTGTTTCCTGATAAAATGTCTGCCAATGGTCCTGAGTTTTTCAGGTTTGATAATGTATGAATTGTTTGTCTATTTCATGGAATTTTCTGGTAATACTTTGTCAAAATTAGTATTCAGTACTGGCTGAAAATGCTAATGTCGTAGAGAAAGTAGTGGCTATTCTGGTCATGATAAAGACCTGAAATATCAAGCTGACTTATTTTTTCCAGCATGTTGCAGATGATGTTGGTGATACTATTCTACCCTGAATGTAAATGTTAGGAAAATGCTGCATAAGTTTTTCAAGTAGTTACAAGATATGAATTTTTAATTTTTTTTTTCCAGTCAAGATGTGATTTGACACTGTGAGGCTCACTGGGTAATACAGAAATTCAGTATATGGAATACAGTAGTTTATGCAGTAAGTAGTTGTTTTTACTTAGCTGACAAGACTTTGCATTGCAAAAATGTCTTAATGGCTGATTTTGAAAAATATTTTTGGTATTCCAAGCATATTTTCCTACAGCTTTCCACTTGTGGAACAGCAGGCTAATTTGATATAAATAAGTATGAGTAACTAGCCATTGTTGAATTTCTGTTGTGGGAAGAACCATGCAAAGTAAATTACTTTCTTTCCTTGCATAATTTTCATTCTTTGTCTTTTATCTGTAGTCAAATATGCTTTTTTAAAGACATAAGTAGAGTCATGAGGTCATAAGACACTTCTAGAATTGCAGATAGAGTTAAATTCTATTTAACTGTATTACATAGGAATTACCTATATTAATAAATAAAATTTAACTGTACTACATATTTTTAGAAAACAGGTAATCATAAATTCTGCTTAAGAGCTCCATTTCCTCTGGTTCAGGGGGAGTAAGTTAAAGCAGAAGCAAAAGTATTACTAAACTCAAAAGTGAAGGTTGCTACTTCAGTGTTGGGTATTTACAACTCCAAGGGACTGCAGTTTTTATATTTCATAAAGTATTTTTTGATAGGGAACACCACAAACTACCTGCAATAGATTACAAAATGGGTTTCTTTTCAATTTTACTTTAGTTTGTTTGCTTTTAAGTAGTACAGGTGAGCTTAGCAAAACTAATAATGACTATCTGCAGCACTAAAAGAAAATATCTGTAGCACTGGAAGAAAAATAACTCTTATTAATACAAAGAATGCGTCAGTCTGCATTTTCCTTACATCTTTTTTATCTGCTATCTAAAACTTGTAAATAATGCTGCCAATCTGATTTCAGAAAGCTGATGGTATCTGTGCAGGCTTATTGGTGTTTGCTGTAGAATCACTTTCTGTTCTCTATGTTGTAGAAAGAAACAGCTGGATACTATAACCTCTGCTCATTTTCAGTGGTATCTACTGCCATTGTGATGTAATGTTAGAAGTTGTCGTAAATTAGCACGTTCTTGATTGAATTCAATAAATGTTCTTTACTTCAAAAGAATGCTTGGGACACGTGCTACTACTTGCATTGTTTATATATGGTACTGTAGAAACTTAACATTTGCAAGAAAAATGTGAGATGATGGTTTGATAAGATTACTCAGAAATAATTAGGTGGGTGTGTAGGCTGCTAAGTGTATTTGATTTTAATCTCTAATTAAAAAGTTGGATTTTTTAATTGTTTTTGTGATGCAATAGTTTTTCCTTCATTATGCTTTTTGTAAATAGGGGCCAAATTCAGCCTCTTCATTGTGTGTAAGTACAGAATAAATGTTTTCAAATGAAACCCAAAGCCAGTGACAAACTATGTCTGTCTTCCTCCTCCAGGAGGATTATTCTCAAAGCAAACACGTCTATGTGCCCTTGTATACCTTGAACCAGGAATGAAAATGATGGCTAAACTTGCATGAGTATCTCTATGCATTCTTTTGGCTGATGGGAGATATAAATATGCTGTGGGATCTGGCACTGCCAGAAGCATAGTGTTTTCATGTTGCTGCTGTCTGATTCTGAGGTCTCTTGTATGAGGATTGGAATTGGTTGGTATTACAGCAAAGGTATCTCTCTGTGGATCTACAGATCTACTCCACCACCTCACTGAGCAGCCCATTCCAATGCTTAACAATCCCTTCCATGAAAAAATTCTAACCTGACTCTCCCTGATGCAGTTTGAGGCTATTTCCTCTTTTCCTGTCACCATGATACAGTTTAACTTCATTGAAACAGTTTTTAATACTTTGGTCCTATCAATTCTCCAATTCAGTCTTTCAAAATCACAGGTGCTAGACTAACTTATGTAGAGCAGAGTTGAAAGTGGGCTTTCACCTACAGCGGTGGATATTAGTGAAGCATCTGCTTTGCTGGTGAAACGAAAAGAAACACTTGTATTAAGTAGGTGCATCCACTCCTTTCATTTTGTGTGAACTGCTTCTGAAAATATTTGTGGTGGGTTCTAAATGTATTTGTGATCCTGTGTTTAAATAAAGGAAAACAAGTTCTTACCCAATATGTAAACAATCTTTTTATTTAATGAATGCTGTTTGATCTATTGGAGCATAATTGATTTGAGGATAAAGTCTTTGAGGGAAGATTAATACGTATTTAGATCATTACAAAATTATCTTAATTCTCTTACATTATACATTGCTTGAAAAATGAAATTTCAGAAATAGCTGAAAGCTTTTACTTCAAAAACCTCAAAACTTTCCTTTGAAACCTAGAGATTCTATTACATACTAAAAGATCCTTTGGTCACAAAGGTCGTACTTTTGGCTAGGTGACTGTGCTGAAAACGTGATTCTGTTTACTGGAAACAATTTTAAAGCCACAGAGGATGAGTAGGAAGAAGAATGAGCTGATCTACATATATTCATCTCATATCTGACTTGACTTTTTTTCCAGTGTTTGTTATTTAGTTGGATGTACTTTACCTACAATATTTTGCAAGACCAACCATGATATAATTCATAAGAATTTCTGTAAAAAAAAATACAATTTCCTAGAGGCATTGTTTATTTTCATGTCTACCGGGATTTTTTGTGGGTTTTGGGACATTAGCAATTAGTTTAAAACTAAAACAAAACTCAGTTAAAAATAGAATAATGTGTAAGTAGAGTAGGTAAGATTTTTTTTTTCTCTCTCTCTGCATGCTTTAGAGGTGTTTGTCACAGAAATGTCTGAATATTAACATTTTTCAGTTTTCTTAGACGTGTATTTGTCTTTTGTTCTGTGATTTTCTGAGAATTTTGCAGGATGAACTTTTGGATTATTTCATTGACTGTAGATTCCATGTGACTGTAATCCTTAGAGATTTATTATTCGCAAATATCTTTAGTAATTAAAAAATTAATTTATCAAGAGCATTTCAGAAAGTGAGAAAAAGCCTTCTTCTGAAAAGTTCATTAAAACAAGAGTTCTGTAATGAATTTTATCTAAGCCTTTTTTAAAAGAGCATTTTGTCACAAAAACATTTCACATGGGATGGTTGAAGACAGTCCAGTAGGATAATAGTGGAATTATGTGACTCCCTAGGAAGACTTCTTTCCCTATTCTCCCACTTTTAAAACAAATCAAGTCACTAAAGATGCTGTTATTTTAAAGGTGTTCTTAATTATTACAAGTACTATTGCTGTTATCATTTCAATTTCTATATAAGTCAAGTCTGTTTGGAAGTGAACTCATCTACTTTGTACATTTCAGTCCAACTATTTAAAATTCGATCACCTCACACCGATGTTTATCTAGAGCAGAGGGCAGCTTTTCAGTGAAAGCATGCAATAAAACTGAGCACTTGGTAGTACAGACACGTTTTGGACAGGGCAAGTGGATGACTTCTGTCTTCTCTTTAGTTGCAGTTACGCTGGCAGGGCATATATTGTCACAAGTGACTGAGGGGAACTGAGGATACACTTTCAGTTCACTGTTCAGATTTTACAGGAAACTGCCACTATTTCAGACTCCTCTCAAGATACATTGTTTTTCAAATCAGTTCTTTGGTAGTCATTTTCCTAAAGGGGAACTCATGAGATACTTGTAACAATAAGATAATGTGGATGCTTAAGAAGAGCTGTCCTGCTGTTAAATTGTGTCGATGTGAAAATTCTGGTAGTCTGAGGAGAACTATTAACATCTATCATCTTGAAATGCCTAACATTGCAGTTAGACATTAGCAGTAATTCTAGAAATAATGTTCTTGTGTAAAATTCCATATAAAGGAAGCCACTGAAGAATCAATGTAGAGTAATAGGAAATGCAGTAATTCAAATATTGATACTTTTGTAGAGATTAGCTTCTGAAAATGTATATGATTTTGAAGGTGAAGACAGCAGATGCGTTAAGAAAGAATAATGTTGGAGAGTTCACATAAAACATCTACATCAATAAAAATGCTTTTTCATTTGTGATTCTGAAGCATCCTTAAGAAAAGATAGTCTAGATTACCCTGATTATTGGAGGGGTTTTTGGGCTTGACCTTACAAGGGATTTAATGACCTTTCTGTAAACTCGAACTAAGTGAGAGTCCCAGCAGGTCACGGTGTCCTGTAAACTTAATTTTTAGATCAAGCATCAATGTCCTTTGGGAATCCGGACCTCAGTTTCACTATAGTAGTTGAAAAGCATGTACAGCCCAGATGAGAGAGAACCAAAGCAAGCACTGCTGAGGCTGTTAGTCACACCTGCTTGATGTCATTTACATGCTTCATCAAGCATGGAACCATATAAAGCCCATAGCTGTGAAACATTGCTTTAAAATTCTGCTGCTTCATTTAGGGAAGAAGAGATGGAGATTCCTTTGCTTGCTGAATGGATCTTGTTTTGTGAATGAGGAAGATTTGAACATGTTTTTTTATTGGTTTGGGTTTGGTTTGTTTCTTGGGTTTTTTTAATATGGCCATTTTGAATGCAGATGTTACAAAAGGAATGTTTGAGAACTAAAAACAAGTAACAGATAACACTAAAGACTACTTTTGGATAACCTGTGATCAGTAGGCTTGGTCATAGAGTACTTGGACCCAGGTGTGCTGTTGTCTGTTTATACCTCAAGCAAAGTAATAAAAATTTTTTGTTTGTTTTGTCATGGAAAACTCTGACTCTGAACCAGGGCCAGCTTCTAGAATTCTGTACAGCAGTCCTTGTATCTCTGAGTTACACACCTGTCTCTGTCCTACACTTGCAGCATAGCAGGTCTGCGCTGCCCTTTTTTGAGGCTTAATTGGGAATATCAGTCTAACCATAAAGGTTTCACCTGATAAACAGCTGAATATAGAGACTGCACAGGAGTACTCACATCCATAAACGTACAGTCGAGGAGAACTTGGAAATAATGCAAATTTTTCTTGGAAGAATAAGAAGATCAATAATGTTACTGATAAAAATGCAGATTAGTGTTGTTTTTAATTAAAACTTGAATATTTTTCCACACAAACAAATGTTTTTATCAAGCATTTTATGTATCTTTTATCTTAGTATGGGTTTGTGTAAAGTGGCACAACAATCCCATGCTCAAATTGGCTGTCTTAAAAATAATTTTTTTTATCATGCAGGCATTTTATTGGTTTTCGGTTTGTTTGTTTTTTATTCAAAGACTTGATACAGCGTTTATGTGACAGTATTTCCATATGTAGTATCATCTCTGTAGCATCTGATTTTCTGACTTAGTGAGTATGTAGATAGCAATATCAATAGGAGTAATATCCCCAGTGACTTTTGGTTAGTGCTGAACAAATGTTTTAACAAATAGCTTACTTGAAAAATGGTTGCTTTCAGGACTACTGTCTTTATGTATGGGTTGAATTCAGAAAATGTTTTACATTCTCATCTCTTTCTTCTTCTTAAGAGAGGTGGTAAAAAGTAGTAAAAGCACAGCCTTTCAAAATAAAGTATTTCAGAATTTATACAAGATTTTTTAAAATTATTAAGATCAAAATGTTTTTAATTCATACATGAAGCTGAATAATTATTGCATGTATTTAGGATTTCTCACAAGTAGGAGATTAGTCACGTGCAGATTTGCAAGAGTGCGGTTTAACTACAAGTTTTTTGAGCTTGCAGCTTTTATTCTAGTTAGAAATATCTAAATATCTTAATGATTAAACATTTTTTAGTAAATCTCCTGTGAAAGTCAAAACCACTAGGCTTTAGAAAGTGTACTGTAGGTGGAGTTGTGCAAGTTTCCTTGTGGAGCTCTGCCAGTACACTGGAATCTGAAAAGTCCTCTTTATTCAGATACTGGACTCCTCAAAAGCAGGCTTTTGGTGTGGCAAATGAAAATGAGTTTTCAGAACTTATTTCTCTTTAAAAACAAAACTTGTTTCAAAGCTAGTGTCTCACAGAGAATATCCAGTGAGCTTAACTCTGTGTTGCCTGGCATTTCTGTACTTGAGAAACTGTTCTCCAATGAATCAGTAGCATTTTTCACTGTAATGTTCAATGATTTTCAGATTTTTTTGTATCTTTTCTTTTTAAGATGTTTTCTTAAGTATACAGCTGAGGAGACCAATAACGAAAAGATAAATCCATAGATGATGAAAGGATTTTCCTGAGCTTAGTAGTTAACATAATAGTCTGAAAAGAAAAGAATTTACAAGTACTTGTTCAAGTGCGCTATGTAGAGAGTGAATAAAATAAACAGCAAGATGTGTTGTGATAGGAACTCAGATGATCAAAGGGAGCTACTGAATAGGAATAGTTATTCTTTCAGATAAAATAAGGAAGTAATTCCTTTGTGAGTTTTTGTGATCATTTCTGTTGGAAAACTTTGTATGCATTACTTGGAAATTCAATGAAGAGAAAAGCAATACAGCCTAGATAATAGTGTCAGCTTTGAGCACGAGGTGGCATGTGGACATAGCTTGAGCTACTTCTCCAAATCATTTGAATGGAAATATTGGATTAGTTAACCTTGTGTCAGGTCTGTTAGTTAAATAAACCCTCCAACTGTTCCTGACTGAAGGATGCATAGTTGTGACTGAAAGATGCTGCTGCTTTTCATTAGAATTTTGTCAAACATACCCTGCTAACATAATGATTTTAAAATAAAATGGTTTATTCGATGGAAAAGGATAACAAGCAGAAAATTCACAGCCTTTTCTTTTCACAGGGTGCTTCAGCCCAGTAGGAAATCCTCTTAGTCAAACACTATTGGGTAGACTACAGACGGTAAGGAATTCTCTTTTTGCATTTTTTTTAAATTGATGTTTAACTATAAAATGTCATTATTCACAAGTTCTCATTGTAGAGAGGTGTTTTTTTATCCTGTCTTTATTCAAAAAAGAGGTATCTTCAAACCAGTTGTCTACATGGCCAAATTAGCTTGTGCTGTGACCAGCTGGTAGTGAGATCAGATATCTGCAAATGAAAAGCTTTGTATTTTTTCATGATTTACTTTTTGTTGTTTAGAAATAAATAAGATAAAATCACACTCCTGTGTTTTTTATTTTTACTAAGAAAACGGGCATTGATAAGTAGCTGAGAGAAAATCTAAGACAACAACTTGGAATGAAATTATCTTTGCAGCACCACGTTTTCATTGTTTACTCATATTTGTAACAAATGAAATCACTATCCTGTTTACTTAATTGCTTTTCTATTAAATATTGATTGTAAACTTCTTCTAATTATATTTGTTCTTTTCTTTGTTTCTGGTTTCCTGATCACCATAATAAAAATCCAACAGAATCTGTAAACTATACATTTGATCAACCTGTATTAAACACAAAATATGTGGAGAAACTAGTGAAGAAAGAACGAGTGATGCTTCTGAATACTGAATGCTTTTGTGTGTCTATGAGGCTGGGCCTGTTAACTGGAGATGTTAATCTTCCATGGACAAAATGCCATGGTTTAATATTCTGTTGTAATTGCACTTATTTTAAATTTTGAGAGAAATTTTATAAATGGACATAAATTAACTTGGGTAATTTCTAGCTGTTTTATGGTTAATTTGGGGGTTTGTTTGGATTGCTTTAGGATTTTTTTGGACCTACCTTTTTTTAACAGAGTCTCTTAAGACAGTTGTGGAAAGCTTGTAAGATACATAGGATTCCCCAAGAAATTTTGAAAGCATGGTTTTACATTGCAGTTGTGTTAGTTACTAAATGATTCCTGTTTTCATGTTTTCTAATTTTTAGCCATCGATATGTAATTTTTTAGGGAAAAATAGAAATTGTTCAACTAGTACTATAGTGTTCTCCACCACAGAAAGTTTGATAAACATTTGCAGGATCAACTGCTTTGTGAAATGCTAGGTAGCAGCTAATTTAAAATTGTTTTTTCTGAGAGGGCTAAATTAAGATTTTGAATATATTTGTTACTTCTTCTATTATAAATGCATTAATACATATAAGTGCAGGTTAATCAAGTAATTAGTATCAAAACCTAGCATATTTAGAAATGGCAAAATAGTTGAAGAGGTTTTGAATCATTTCAGGAGTTGGAGTATTTCACATGCTTCTGAATTGATCTTTTTTCCTTTTTTATTTTCTCTCTTTTTTTTTTTTTTTTTTTCAAATCCTTGTAGGTTTTACTGCAGCAGCTGTGTTTGCATTTCTGATTTCTGTTTGTACATTGCAGGTTTCAATAAGGCACAGCCTGGTGCAGTTTTGGTCCTTTCTTCCTCTAGGCAAATTATAGATTCCATGCTTATTAAATATTGAAGGACTGTAATCAAATTGGGATTGTAGTCATCTGAAGCCTAAGGAAGTCACTTTGCAGTGTCTACAGACAGATTAATTATGACTGAATAAGAGTATATCATTCTTGCCCATTGATACTTTTAGCACAATTTTAATTTTTCTATTAATACTAATGTTTGTACTTCTGTTTCTCTTAGACTAAATTAGTAGTTAGGTGTCCTGAGCTAGCCCCTGCATTGGACCAGAGAACGAGAACAGAATACAGTATTCAGCTATTTTCTTCTAAGTCTCATCTTATTTAGCATTTAATTTAAAACTTCATTTACTGGAATAAAGAGATTGCATAGCATTCTTACGGGAGGAGACAATTAAGTAAATTTCTAACCCATAGGTTCCTAAGGAAAAAGAAAAACAATGTAGCAACAGTAAAATCTTGGATTTATTCTGTAGAATTTTAAAATGTTTTAAATATTACCTTTTAAGCCATGCAAGAGTTTTCAATCAAGCTCTGTAAGTTAATTTCTTACATTTTCTCTTTAAAAAAAAACCAAACCAAGAAACTGCCATAAATCAAAAGCTGCAACAAAACAAACCCCCAAAAGGTAATAGTCTCAGAATGTTGGCTATTACACCATGAGGCACAGATTTACTAGACAGATAAGAGAAGCTGTAACACACATTTCTTGTGTCTTTTCTGGAGTGTTTGCATAAGTAATATTCCCAGTTTCTCTTCCATTCTGGCAGATAGCAGGTATGGGGAGGTGGAGTGGAGGGAAGCAGTGCTACTGTCAAGGGTCCGGGAAATAGATGTTTGTCCTTCTTCATGTCCCTGAGTCTGTCACTAATGGGAAAAGGAGGGAGGGTGGCTTTGGCCCTGTGTGCATACACATTGGAGTTCACCCCAGTATGTGTAGGGTCTGCCTAAAATTAATCCTAGAAAAGCTTTTTTTCCAAGTGTTGTTATTAAGAGTTAATGACTAACTAGAAGTGGGACCTAATCTGTATGTTTATTCTGTTACAGTGAAGAATATCTTTACATATATGAAGAGGTATATGAAACTAAATTAATCATTAGACTTTACATTTTTCTGTATTTTCTTCTTTACATTTTGATACTGTTGTAATTGAAATATATTGGTTTGGTAGTAAAAAGGAAATGCAGAGATTTTCACAGAAAAGGCAGCAATAAGATATCACTTGTTCTTACTCAGTGCTCCTTCTCCTAAGGGAATGAATGCTATCTAATGCCCAAATCCTGTTGGCCACTATACATCTGCATCAAAAAAAGCAACACCTGCATTTGAGCAATTGCTGAAACTGACCCGTTAAAAAGAAGCTGTAAAAATTTTAACTTGGGCTGTTATCAGGAATTGATAAAACTTGATACAACAATGTATCAGATTACTCTCACTTGCAATGTTGTTTTGTGTCAACGTCTTGAAACATTTTTGTTTGGTTTTGAGTTAGAAATGTCAAGGGTATCTAAGTGGGTTAGTCTTGAATTACCAGCGTGATGCTCCATGGTCTAGAACTCTGCATCAACTGATGGATCTATTTATCTTCCTCTGAGGATGTTCCTTGATGCTGAAAGCTCTTTAGAGCTTTGTTCAACCACAGTCAGTGTGACATGGCACTCTTTTTCAGCAAGCATTTTGTTTCTATTTCTCACAGATGATCTGCCTCCCAAAAAGACCAACTCCTCGGAACATAGCTATAGCCCCACATCTGTTGCAATGCAAGAAAAGGATTAGCTAGTTTCCATCCTGCATGAAAAAAAAGGAGACATTAATATTGTATTAAGAATGGTGTGTTCATACCATTCAGTATGCCTGTTGCTTTTTTGAAATCTTGAAAACGTGCCTTAATCTTGTGACACAACATTTAAAAAATTATGTTTCTAAGCCGAAAGGCTGGTAGTTTTTATTGCCTGTTTCTTGTGGTGTAACTGGTAGCTGACACTATTTGAGGGATGGCACAGCACTACTTGAGGAATGCCATGGCCCACCAGAGGCAGCTCTGCTGCCTTGCAGTATCTGTGTTTGTGGTAGGGAGCCGTGGCAATTGCCCTTCACAGCTGGAGGTAGAGGTGTGTGCAGCCGGTGACGTACTCAGAGTACCTCTTTAAGAGGCACCTCTTTGGATTGTTGTTGCCTAAAAAGTTTAAGGCAGTGTCTGAGAACATTCTGCGTAGTCTCAGGGTGACTCATAGATTTTAGCTTGTTATTTCCACACAACTTGCTCTCTTCAAGCTGTTCTCGAGTGTTTGAGAGCCACATAAATACTTTATTAAAAAAAGAGAGACAGATTGAGACATAATAATGGGGCAATATGAGTACCTGAACTAGATACCTAAATAATACTGCTAATAATTCTGATGAATCATTTTTGAGCAACAGGAGGCACTCCCATCCCACAGGCTAAGTGCATTGCCTGCACAGTTCTCTTAACCTTGAGAGGGAAAATGAGAATTAGCTGAAACCTGTACAGCAGTGCTGACTACCAATAGACCACTGAACAAGCTGTGTACTCTGAACTGCAGCTCCACCAGTCTTTGTTCAAAATTTGTTTATCAAATCAGGCAGTTACACTTTTTTTTATTCCTTCTGTGCATGTACCTAATTGTTCAGAACTCTTAAGGTGGTAGGCTTGGATGTTCTGGTAGATGATGAGAACTGAGTGCAACTCATCACTTTTATACTGAGTTCATCTATAACTGCTGTGTGTGTCTGTAACTACTGTGGCAGTACCAAAACCATCTGGAGACTGGATGGAGTTCAGGATACTGAGTGATTTCTTTCCCATATGGAATAAGCCCAACTAAATTATGAAAACAACAGAGAGCAAGAATCCCTGTTCTCAAGAATGGCATTTATTCTACTGAGGATTTGCAAGGATTTTCTCTGTAATTTGTAATGATGTTCCTAGTACCACCATAATAAAAATTAAAAAACCCCCAAACCTTGAAAATTAAATGAGCAATACATTTTTGATATATTTTTTAAAAGCAGAAGAAGATAAAGAAGTTCATGCAAAAGATTGATAAAGGAGTGGCTGTAAAATATGAAAAAGATGAAGTATGCTGGATTAAAATTTTCAAATTTAAATGGTTATAATGCAGTATATCTGTTAGAGATGGAAGTGTTTACTTCGCAAAGCAGACATTTGACTCTTCTAAAATATTTTAATTGCTGCGCAATATTTCTGTTCTGTATGGCAGCGTTTATCCTTTGATATACACAAAATCGAGGGGAAACGGGTTGTCCCTTTGTGAAGATAGACTATTGAAAAAAAATTAAGTAACATCAGCAAAGGACTTCCAGCTCGTCCTTTTTTGTTTTCCAGTTTGTCATTTCTCCACTAATTTTCATCATTTTTCTATTCTAAACCTTCTTCCAGTTTAAGCATTCTGTTATTTTACAGAAATCAATTTTTTTAAGGTACGGGTTTATCCTGATTATTGCATTATGTACTTACTATTTTTTTGAATTCACTGAAAGTCTGAAGAGCAAGTCATAAGCATACAACAATTAGAATCAAATGGAAACTATTGGTTAGTAAGACCAACCTGAAATTCTGAATTATATGGAAGTGACATCTTTTGCATACTGGTTCAGAGGTAAAGTTCACTGCAACAACTTCTTAAATATCTGCTGTAGTGTTTGCGATGCAAACAAGCTTGGACTGCATAGTCCTCAGTCCAGTTGTGTCTTTAATGAGGTGTACATACTTGAAAAATTTAATATCTTTTTCTAAACATCTACCAGATAATAGCCAATATTACTCAGTGTTGCTTAACATTACTTCTGCTCTTTCTTTTTTATAAAAAGCATTTTGTTGCAGATAATTCTCACCGTCTTATGGGAGAAATGACAATCAATCATAATTATCAAAATGCTTCATATTAAAAATTAAAATAATTTATTCTTCTAGAATGATGACAGCCTGACTGCACTGGGAGTGGGAGGAAACAGTTGTCCACCCAGGCAAGAGACAGTAAGTATTATGTAATTTTTTGCAATATATTCTGTACCTGTTATGCAGTGTCTGCTTTAGAAAGCATACACTTTTTTTAAGCATGATCCCGAGGAGATTTTTTTTCCTACTGTAGATTTTGTAATTCTTACAAAGATATTCACAACTGGATAACTACATTACTGCTGGGTTTATATCAATCTTGAAAAACAATTCTGTAAAATTTTGTTGAATATAGATTTTTTTTATTTTTTGCCTGGACTTGGACCCAAGTAGAACTTGACAAATTTTTGAATGTCACACCAGAAGCAAGTCCACCGCTTTAGGTATAATAGTGAGTGTTTACATTCTTCTT
The DNA here is from genome assembly GCA_013396875.1 of Vireo altiloquus. Taxonomy (NCBI): domain Eukaryota; kingdom Metazoa; phylum Chordata; class Aves; order Passeriformes; family Vireonidae; genus Vireo; species Vireo altiloquus. Next base: position 624,794 of record VZRF01005414.1, on the reverse strand, counting down.
TGGTTCTGAGGTGCATTTCCTATATCCTGTTATGGTCATTTTTCTGATCATGTCAACAGAGAATGGTAACTTCAACATTTTATTTAAATTATCAGGCTTACTAAATCAGTTGTATTACAGGACACATTTGATTTATTAATTTCTTATGACAGAAAGACAGACAGTGGGACTTGCTTAAATTGTTTAAACTATTTGTGGCATTTTCCATGTGATTGAATTTTTGTAGTTTTTTCCAAAAACCACAACATTTACTCCAGAAGTGTCTTACAAAAGATACTGCAGAACAAAGTGGTTGTTGCTCTGCCTTTCATTGTTTTTCATGCTGCCAAGTAATTAGTGTTGGATTCCTACATTCTTTTTTGGGTTTTGGGGTTTTTTACCTTCAATGCCCTCATGGTTTTTATGAGGTTGTCACTTAACTGAAGTGGGCACTGTTAGAGCACCTCTTACTGGAAATGGTCATGGCGCTCATTAGGGTGGTTTAGTTTGGTTCTGTTCTACACTTCATATTTCTGTACTGCCAGCATCACCTGTAATTACTGTTAGCTTTCCTAATGCAGGGAGGAGAGTTATGATAAAGGACATTTCATTGTTTAGCTTCTTTATGTAAATTCAGGATTACTGAATACGTATTTAGGTAAATTTCCTGTCTGCTGAAAACTGTGCTGATACTAATTCTTTGGTGCTGACCAGCTTACAAATTGCAATGTAAAATTTACAATGGTACAATCATTTCCGTCTTTTCCCATTCATAATTGATTTAATCTGTTTAATTTGTGACATGGAATTATGCAAATACATGTGACATTGGCTGTATTTTTACACACGCAACTTGCAGGTCATCTTCCTCAAAGAAGAAATACAAATATAAAAAGCACTGTGGAATTCAGCAGTCTTAAAATTTAAATGCAGGCATGAGTAATAAAAAAGGTTTTTTTCTATCCCTATCATTGTAACTTTGCTGGCTCCTTCAGTCCTCTTAACCCTCCTATTGCTCCTAATGACCCCTGTTTCTAAACTCCACTTAAAATTTTGTAGACAAATACGAGGTGAAGAGTGTAGCTAGGGAAGCAGCATTCTTTGTGTAAAATAGGTCATAATTTTGCTCTTCACTTATGATGAGGGAAGTGAGCAATCCCCCTGCTCTTTCAGTTTATTTGTTTTCTTTTGTGCTTTTCTGCTCAGAGTTCACTAGGACAGATTTTTGTTCATAGGGCATAGGAAATGAATATGAAATTGTACTTGATATTTTCATATTCAGGGTAGAAAGCAGGCTTATAGTGGTTTATTATATGTAGTATGTATGGTGCTGATGACTGTTAGTACTCTTGTTCATAAAAGTATAGCTGCACTGTATTTCACTGTCAGATAGATTTATTATGTGAAATGGAATATAAATGAGATTTTGCAGGAATTTATAAAATTGTATATCCAAATGCTTATTTCTGAGCAAAACAAAACAAAATAAAAAAAAAAGAAAAATAAAAAATTGAGTGATCAAAGCAAAACTTTTCAATGTCTTTTTGTATTAAATTTTTCTTTGGATAAAGCTGTCATACTGTTGAAGTATTTATTCAAACACATATGCTTCATGCGCACACAGAGAATGGGATCTGAAGGTGGTGTAACAATTCTGAGAAAGTGACTGTATGAAGCTTTTTTTTCCCCTTTTGCTTCACAAGCAAATTGCTTATAAAACTAACAGCTGCTGTTTTGAAGCTAATCTTAGTGAATTCAATGTTCTTAACCATTTCTGCAATCCCACAGTCCTTTATCTTGCCTCTCCTGCTGCTTTCCCACCACCCCTGATCCCATTAGCAAAACTTGAGGCAGCCTCAGCTTTTACCAAAGTGCAGCTTTGGTTTCAGCTGCTTTTCTGCAAGAGGAAGTGAATGTTGCGCTTTTTTCTCTGTGGCATGGTTGTGATAAAGCTGTGGTGCTCTTATCTCTCTTTTAGGTAGTGGCTCTTTATGACTACACAGCGCATCGATCAGATGAGCTAACCATCCATCGCAGTGACATTATCCAAGTGTTATACAAAGATAATGATAACTGGTGGTTTGGCAGCCTAGCAAATGGACAGCAAGGCTATTTTCCAGCTAATTATGTGGCTGGTGAAAGTAAGTTTACTGCTGTCTTCCTGGTATACCGGTGTGGGTTTAACTGATGCTCCAAGATTTTACCGTGCTGTTCTGCTTATTGTTCTGAAGATAGGAATTTATGTAGTACACACATGGCAAAATGATGACTTATTGTGGTGCAAAAATTGTTTAAAGTTAGCTAACCATTACACTTGGGTACATTCCAGCTTCTGGAATAAGTCAGCTTATTACTGACTTAATTGCCTATCAGCTGGATTGATCCCTTGTCTCTTCTAACACAGAGCCATCTAATTCAGGCCCAGCTTGGCAATGTTTTAGGACACATCAGAGCATTTTGCAAACATCTTGGTTTTTTCTTAGGCAATTTCCATTAGATCTAGCTTTTGTACAAACTCTTAATTTTCCCCCAGCTCTAATGGAGAATGTTCCGTTCCCAAATAACTGGATTTCAGTATGAAGTTTTAAAAGAATGATAATGGTTAGATCTCACATCTGAGCATTGAACTTGCTACCAGGTCCTTTTCATTAAAACAGTTTTGATTAAACTGGTACAGACAAACCTAGATTAATATGAACAAATAATATAGGAAGCATCCTACTTAGTCCACTGCTGTAAAGATGCTCAGTGTGCTAGCAGTTGTAAATATTCAGCTTGTGGACACAGCACATGGTTGCGTAGTACAAGAAATTATTTGCTTTCCTAAACTATCAAACTATCAGTTATACTGGTATTTAGAAATCACTTAATCCAAAATTTCTCAAGATGGTTTCCCATTTTTTAGTTCCTCCCTATGTCTCTAAAGTGAAATCTAGTATTTAGGCCTCTTTCCTAAAAAACACTTGCACATTACACTGTGCTCACTTGATGAGGTTAATTATAAATATACCTTTTTGCCCTCTCCTTGTACATCCATTGCATTTTCCCCTGCCTTTCCTTCTTGCAGTATAACCCAGAGAAGTCTATAGGAAGAGTTGTCAGTAAAGGCCTTAAAAAAAATGTTCTGAAAAACAAAGGACAAAAAAACACTAAACAAAATTTTTGAGGCGGTTGTCCAACTGTGAAAAAAATTCTCTAGGTAAATAATTTCCTATTTCAGTTTGCAGTCATCTTATTATTACTAATCAAAAGAAATGTGTAAGATGCGTTTGTTAAGTATCAGCTGCTTGCTAACGGTATGGACTTTGTTTTTAGGTAAATGTTTGAATGCCTTTATACAATAACCAACATATAAATCATATTTAAATCCAAGCTTACTAGTAGAAATAGAGGTTTATGGGAGAATTTTCATAAATTCTCATACAACATTTGCCTTCAAACATTTTTCACCTGTTTTAGTTCACATCCTGGTTTTAGTTAGATTGAAATGTCATGGTGGTTTACATAAATTCTTTCATAGCTCTAATAATGGCGGATTATGGTTCCTCTTTTCAGAAGAATATGAAGAACAACCTTCAGAATTAGTACCAGATTCTGCTCCTCTCCTACCAGAAGGACCAACAGAAACAGAGGAAGGTTCTCTGACACTAGATAAGGTAATAATTTGAGAAGGAAGGATTCTGTAAGTAGTGGTAGCTTATGTTTTCTGTGTGCCACATGGACTATGTTAATTTTTCATCCTTTATGTAAAAATTTCTCATGTGTACATCTCATTCCAGGAAAGCAGGTAGAAGTTTAATATTTTCAGTAGAAGTTTAATATTTATCTTTTGTGGAATCAGCTGTTCCATCATGTGGCAATTAAATATTTTGCTTACTTGCAAATAAGTAATGAGTGGCAAATCTCCCATTGACTCCAAGTTTACAGAAGTTATGTGTGCATAAGCTTTCCTGTGTACAGAAGAACAAAGAAACAGGACCCAGGTTTTAGTCCAGGAAAAAATAGACATTTGGATTTTATAGGTTGGGGGTTTTTTTTCCCTAACCTTTAGAGATTCCGCTATATGCAAAGCAGGCCAATTGACTCTCACTTCTCTAGGAGATTAGAAACTTTGCATGCTTATGTTTCCGTTCAGTGAAATAAGATTGATGATTGTCTTAAAACATGGGATAATTTCTAGAAAAAAAAAAAGTAATAAAAATTAGTTCAAGAAGTGTTAGAATTTAAGAAATTTTTATTTTGAAATGTTTGTATCCTTAATAAGTGTACTTTCCACAACCGTTCATTTACTGAAATGGTGCTAACACAACTACTTAAATGTGTTTTTCAGATTTCTTTCATATTATTTGACTTTTCCATGTACTTTTCTAAAATTGAATTTAATATTTTGTGTCTGATTTGCAAGAGTCTGCCATATTCCATGTTGCTTAGTTACAGCTTTTGGGGACTTTTTCTCGGATAATTCATGTGTTCTTTCCTCCGTAGTATATAGAATCATATAATTATTTAGATTGGAAAAGACATTGTAGTGTTCAAGGTTAAAACACTCAAGGCTATTTCTATTCACCTTTTTTGTGCAGCTTCTGTTTTTAGTCAGTGAATATAAAGAGGTAGCATTTAATAAATTATTGAGTACAGATTACTCACTTGGCAATCTTGTTGAAGCCAACTGTCTTCTTGAAGCCAACTGCTATAAATCGAATTACTAAGTATTTTGTTCCTAACTATACTTGGAAAATGGAATAAATCACTACACTGAGTAGTAATAAGTAATCTGAAGTACCCTTTACCTCTTTCTGTCTGAGAAACTCCTAGCCAAACCATTGTCCAGGAAAGACAAGGGTGCATTACTTACAGATATTTTTGTAAATGCAGACTAGAACAAATATGGGAAAAATTACATTACTGAAGATTTCTTTCATTGTCTACTTTGCTAGAGGCAAGGAGGGTATCCCAGAGGGAATATGTTGTTAAAATTACCCAGTTTCATTCATACCTAGATTAGAAGAGAGAGTAGTGCTCTTGCTATTAGACTTGGTCATTGTTATCCACACCTTTTCTTCTGTTTTAATCTGGCAGGAATCTAGTTAATTTACTGTATAAAAATACTTTTATGTACACCAACTACTGCTACTAACATTTGCAACCCATATTTGTTATTCAGCTTTGTAAGAAGCAGCAGTTGATTAGTTTTGATTGCTTAGAGTGTCTATGGTTGATGTATTTTTCTAACACTAGTAGAATTTTTTGTGTTACTAGTAGTACTTGTTTTAGTAACACTCGCTTTTAATAATATTTCATTAAAATGCTCTTTACTCGAATTCTGCTTGTACCTTGAGTTAAATTAACTACATATTTAATAATTAGTTGGAATTTTGTAGTAGTCTTTATAGTACCTACAGATATTCAAAAGACATAACAAATCAAATGTGCATTAACAGTCCAAAAACAAGCGAATACGTTGCTTTTTATTTTGCACAGCAGCCAAAGGAACTACAAAATCATAAAGAGTCCAGAGGAAAATTATGAAACGGGTCTTTGAAAAAATTATAGAAGGGGATATACATACGACATTAAACTAGCAAAGACTGAGCAGTGAGGAGAGCATACAAAGTAGTACCTGATGTGAAGTCAATGCACTCTCTTATATTTTTCTTTCCTTTTGCTGTTAAACAAGATCAGGGAGCATTAAGCTGGAATGGAACACATCTACTATCAGTAGATGTTTATGCCATGCTTAGTTACCCTGGTGAACTCAACTAGTACAAGACACTCATACATGAGTGTGCTTAGGGATTAATTGCTTTAATAACACATTTTAGGCTGAGATAATGGCTGAGATTTCAAAAGCATCTGAATGACTGGGAAACACGATGTGGTGGATTTTTTTTTAATTTCAAGTCATGTCAGCACCACATAAACCATCAAGAAGATAGTGAGTTGAATCAAATGATGAATCAAATCTCTGTAAGATTTACAATGCCTTGAAGTGTAATAGGTTTACAAAAGCTGCAGAGTTCTGCATAGGAGAAACAACTTTTCATTCAGCTGTTTGCCAGAATGAATGAAAGTTGTACAGGGCTTTGGCTTTAGGCAATACCAGAGACTTCTGAGACAAAACTGCTAAGATGACCACTGAGGGGGCTGATCGGTTATGGCAGTTCCTGTCTTGCAGCAGTGACACAGCAACTATTCTTCCTATTCCTTTCTTTTTTTTTCATTCTAAGACCCAATAAAGGGAAATGCCAATTTCCTTTATATGGGAAATAAGAAAAACCATTACTTTGTAGTACCCTGTCTTTTGTTGGATTGGTTTTTGTTTTGGTTTTTTTTTTCCCTTTGGTAGAAAAGCTTTTATTTTTTTAATCCAAAAGTGTTTATTGAGTAATTAAGTTTTGCTTAAGTTGTTGACACGAGCAGGAAAATATAACTGAGTTTTTTGGCTGTGTTTGTTTTTTTGGACACAAGCATGTTTTCCCAAATACTTAGTTATACCTAGCTCTGCTATATCTATTGTTCTTTCTGGGTTTTTTGAGGATTACTCAAATGTTTAGCACTGTTAAGACTACAAAACAGTTACTGTGAAAATAATCATAGCAATTACTTGTGAGATTTTGCTACCATTCAAGACTAAATAAGGCAGTTAAAATGTTGACTATGACTATGGTTTTAATTACTGAGAATACCAGATAGTCTAATTAAAAATAGTTTTCCAACTGCAGATATTACACTCGTATGTAGCTAATAGTCAGAGCTTTATGAGTGAGTAAAAAGGAATTATTAACATTAGAAGAGGGTGCAATACTTAAGATCCAATATTAATCTTTACAAATAATTTTTAGAAAAGCTTTAGTTCAAAGAACTTTCTTTCAAAATACTTTCTACCATCAGTTTTGCATTCATAACATAATAATTTTATGCAAGCCTTGTTTTCCTGCCTTATGAGTTACTTAACTCCTGAGCCACAAAATTAGGTCATAATCATCTTTAATTACAACATGCATGTAAACTGCCAATAGAAGTTTCATGGAGTGAAGTTCTCACTGCACTGATGAAGAATTCCAAGAAATAGAGATGGACTTATCATCTGCCTGCTCCAGTTAATGTGCTGTTTTCAAGTTCCTTAAGATGAAGGTGGAAAGGACATAAATTCAGATAGGGTTCTATTAGAAACCAGAATATGGGTTTTGCAAAATTTTGGCCAATCAGAAACATTTCAAAGTTGATAGAGTGTCTTTTTTTTTTCTTTTTTTTTTTACCAGAATTTTTCTGTTGGCTATAAGATCTTGTGAACATTCAGTGTCCTGCTGCTCACTACATGAAATGCATGTAACTGGACTCTGAATATGAAGTATGCAATTCCATGTTATGTGAGAATAGTAGGAAGTAGTAATAGACAAAACCAAAAGAGTATATTTAAAACTTCCATTAAAAGTGTGAGAAAGTATTCTTTCTGGCATGTTTATCTTTGGAAAATGATGCTAAGATGTAAAATAGAATAAAAGAAAGGGCTTACTGGCAAGAACCACATTATTATTGCACAATTTGAATAATCTACCTAAAGGTCATCAAAACTTGATTCCATGTATATTTAAACAAAGTTTGGTATTATCACTGTTCACATAAATAATTCATGGTCTCACTCTTCTTCCCCTAGAGAAGGTTGTTGTCAGACTTCGTGAATACTTAGCCCAGTGTGTCTGAAACTAACCTGCCAAGCAATTGATGCTTTTCCCCAGGGCTTGCGCTGTTTCCATGTGCATGATTTTGTGGGCTTAAAATTTATTTATTGAATTTAAAAATTTAAAAAGCACAGAAAACTTGTTCCATATTTCAAAAACAATAGCTAGAAAGTTTTCTATTGCTTTCATCAAAAACTTTTATTTCATTGTTTGTGCTGTTTCTGTTTTTTCCACTAATGGTAGTTTTCTTCAGGTTACTGGGGAACACTTCAGAGACTGATTATCTTTTAGGAAGAGGAGGGGGAAATAGGAAGATGTAATTATGCTAATGAGGGAAACTCTAAGGAATTAATACAATGAAACTCTTGCAGTGAATACAGCTGAAGACTTTTGACATCATGAAGTGTGTTCGTTTTCAAGGTTCAGAGAGATAGCAGATATGAAAAAAAAGTGATATTCAGTTGAATTAGAATGTATTATAGTGAAGTTCACAATTCTGGGCTTCATTCCTTGCTAATATGATTACAGATCTCTCTTTTTGAGGCTATTGACATTTGGGCTGACAGAAAAGAAACTGTGCTTCTCTAGAATCAGTCTGCAAAGCTGCTCTGTAGTCTTCCACATAAATTGTTGAATAGCATTATAAAATAGATGTATCTTTACAAGTCCTTCTTTTGAAGTAGTAATGACTTTGATTATTCTTTAAGAAATCATTCTTCTGAAGGAGATGTTACTATGGCACCATCTATGAGGAACAGGCCATATTTATTAATCCTTACCCAACATTAACATATTACAGCTTTTGAGTTCTTTAGTTTCCCATTTCTTGGTACTCTGTTTTTCCTTTAAAATAGTTTGTACTGTTCAAGTTAGAATCATGGAATGTGAAGGGGTTGGAATGGACCTTAAAGATCACCTAGTCCCAACCCCCTCTGTCATGGGTAGGGATACCTTCCACTAGACCAGTTCATTCAAGGCTTTATCCGACCTGGCTTTGAACAATGGCAGGGTTGGGGCTGTTGTAGTTTAGAAATGGTACTCCCCAGTTCAGTGCCCCCACCGAGGCTCTCCCAATCCACACAGTGCTCTCTTGCTCCCCCTTCCTCCCCCCCTTTCCACTCTGCCAGGATGGAGTTGAGAATTGGAGGCACAAAAGGTGAAGATCATGTGCTGTGATAAGAACAATTTACTGTAAACAGCAATGAGATAAGAAAATGAACAGTAACAGCAGCAATATTAATAACAAAAGTGTACAAACGAGAGAGTGATTCATATCCAGAAATGCTCACTGTGGAGCCTGCTACAGTAAATTAGTGCCAGATTCCCCCCACCAAGTTTCTGACTGAGAGGAATGCCCTTCTCCAGGAGAGTCCTTTTCTCGCCACCCCGGGCAATGATGTGAGGTCCTATCACATCTGGGTCCTGGCCATGCCCCTCCAAGCTATTGCACAAAATTCAACTCTGCACTGGCTGAAATCAGGACACAGACAAAGAGTCACTCTTCTTTTCCAGGCTAAACAGCCCCAACTTTCTCAGCCTGCCTTCATAGTAGAGGTGCTCCAGTCCTCTTACCATCTTTGTGACCCTCCTCTGGACTAGCTCTGACAATTCCATGTACAGAACTGGGCACAGCACTCCAAGTGGGGTCTCACAAGAGCAGAACAGAGGGGCAGAATCACCTCCTATGACCTGCTGGCCACACTCCTTTGGGTACAGCCCAGGATTTGTTTGGCTTTCTGGGCTGTGAGCACAGACGGCTGGCTCGTGTTGAGTTTTTCATCAGCCATCACCCCCAAATCCTTCTCCACAAGGCTGCTCTCAATCACTTTTCTACCCAGCCTGTAGGTGTGTCTGTGTCTGCTGCAACCCAGGTGTAGGGCCTTGTTGAGCTTCATGAGGTTTGCATAGATCCATCTTCTCAAGGTCCCTCTGGATGGCATCCCTCCCTCCAGCGTGTCAACTGCACCTGCAAGTTGAATTACTCTCTCTTAAGCATGTGTGGTGCTACTTTATTTGTAAGCTGATAGCTACATGTTCTGTCTCAAAAAATATTTACATCTGTGTCTTATAGTATTTGAATCATTGAAAGAGAAGGTATCTAGTTTATAAGCAAATTAATACCTGTTGGGAGAAATAAGAAGAGGTGAAACTTCATGCATTTACTGTAGGCAACCAGTCTGTTTAAAGGTAGGAAGAATTAGGCTGAGCCACTGAATTGATCAAGCAGAACTAAAAGTGCTGTTGAATGACACATATTGTCTCAGGAGCAAGCTAACTTCTCCCTTCCCCATTTTTCTCTTTGGGTCCTCATAGCCGAAGAGAATTGAACTATTTTTGTCCAAATGCTAATGCAAAGCTGTGACCCCATATAAATTCCCAGGGGCTACATCATCAAGACTGAAAACAGGTGTTGTAAACCTACTGATTCCATCTGAAGTATCTTGTCTCCAGTCTTCCTCCTCCTCTTGTTATCTGCCAAAAACTCATGCAGTGGATTTGATTTCTGAGATGCAATATTTGTCAGTGTTAAACCATGACTACAGTTTTCATCCAACAGATTTTCCCTTTTATGCAAAAGAGAGAAATTCATGCCAATGTCTCTCTTGTATACAGAGCCATGGTTCTGCTAGATTCTCAACTAAGCTAATACTGTTAGATGTAAGGGCTAGAATATGGTCAGTCTAATTTAGATAGACTTCTTCTTTAAAAACATTAAAGAGGGGGAAAAGCAATTGTAAGTTAATTGCATTTTAAATAGGAAGGTCATGGCAAAAGAAGTATTTGTAATTCTGCAAGCAGAGGTCTCTGCCAGTTGTTCATTTAAAGGGGAAATGTGTGGACGGGTGCAGAGTAGCAGGAAAGAAAATGATGAGTGTGATGTGGTGTCACAACATTTCTCCTAAACTTCACTTGTTAGAACAGTTTTGACAGCAGGCATTGGCATGATTTTGGGGAATTAAATACATGGCTGTGAATCTTTTATCCATGGACTGCATAATAGAAAACAAAATACAAACTTAATACTGAGTTTAGTGTCCTAGAGACAAGTCTGAAAAGGCACAGAGACATGTTCATTCTTGCCATCTGTGATCCAATAAATTTTTAATTAGATCAAGTTCTTAGAAACAGCTTCTATGGGAGAGTTCCTCTGTAGGCTATAGAGCAAAGTCATTTCCTGGCATGGCTTGAATCATCTGAATAGATTTCCTGCACTACTCTATTCTGTCCATCTACCTCCTAGTCTGCCAAAGAACCTCTGCAGACCATCAGTCTTAGGGATGCACAGCCTAGAGGAAAGCACTACCAAAGACGTAGATCAGGGATGAGACTTTGTCCCTAGTATTTCCTTTAGATGCCTTCTGCTTCAGATTCTTTTAGAAAGTTTGTTCTGAAATACCTGATTGCTCCCACAAGTTGCACAGGAAGGTTTAGTTGTTGATTTACTGCTGTGGATTCTACAGCAGGGATTAGGAAATTGATGCTCTTTTGTGTATTTTGTCTTTATTTATGTTGCCTTGGTTGCTTCTTATGTTGCAAGCAAGAGATTTTAAGTATAAAATAAAAGAGCTGTAAAGCGAGCAAGCCCTTTAGAAAAGAAAACTATATATTCTATGATCATAAAGCAAAAGAAACTTCAGAAAATCAAGCTTCTACAGTCAACATGAACTAATGTTCTCCTTCTGGTGAGCTGTATCTCACAAACGGGGGGAGAATTAGAACATGGCAAAATCGAACACCATTAGTGGCACTGTACAAAGGAGCTCATTTTTTGTTCTGTGTTCAGTATTTGTTCTTGTGATCAGAAAAATATTCATAAGTATTTGAAATATTAGGATGTTTTTCTTTAAAGCAAACACTGCCCTAATAATATGATATTAATATTCAAACTCTGATCTGGATGAGTGTCATGGCTCACATCATGCCTGTTCCAGCTTTACTGCATCTTAATACAGAGGCGGTGACAACAGTGCAGAGCTGTTTGGAGCTTCATGGGAGATCTGCTCATGCATAACAAGTGGTAGAGAGGTTTAGAAATGGACAAAGATGAGATCAACAGCCTCCTCAACTCCTCACCTGGCTTGCTCCTTACATTGAGATGTCCTTAGTGTGTTCCCAATGTGTGTTCCCTCCTTAGCCAAATAACTCCTGCCTGTTTTCCCAGCCTGGACTTCTTCCTCCTGATGCTTCATCCCTTTGTTTCACCAGCTCCTGCACTGCCTCCATGCATCTGCCACTGATCCCCTCGTTTCTTCAGTACTGCTACTTCTTACATCACTAGGATGGGAAAAATAGGTCAAAGAGTAGGCTAAGAGAGACACAAAAGTGTGTAGGACAGACAAAAGTAGTGGCAGCGAGATCTGCTTCAGAAAGATCTAGTATCTAGTTCCTCCTTTGTTACATGCTTGAAAGGCTGTAGCAATAAAGTAAGAAAGCTGTCATACTCACACAGGACTGTGGGGTGTTGGGAGTCTGTCTCCACAGACCTAGGAATTCTCATGAGTTGCCATGTGAGGTGAACACAACTATTTGAGTGTCTCCAACTGTGTGCTGTTCTTACCTTGGTACTCATACTAAAAAGCTGTGTTTAATATATGAAAGGCTATGTGATGAGTTGTTTTTAAAACAGATCATAAGAACTTTCAGTTAAGCAGCTTAATTTAGTGGATACTTTAATCTTCTAACTGTAAAACAAAAACAGTTTGGTGTTTAGGTGTCTGAAAGTATTGAAAATCTTAGCGTATTTTTTATAAGAGGTCAGTCTTCTGTAGTAGCACTTTAAGGAATTCTACTGTTCTTTGGAATGTTCATATTTGATTATAGTATTAGTACAGTGAGAAGATTCTGTAATATTGACTCACAAAGGAGGTTAAAAATGACATGATTTGACATCATTCACACAGGATTTTCTGAAAAAGAATTTGTTTTGACTCCAAACAAAGTGAATTCATGATTGTGTATGGCAAGGAACCACAAGGTTGTAAATGCTGAAGGAAGTATTAATTACTTGGAGTCATTCCCTTCACAACACTCCCTTGTATTTTCATATCAGTGGTATTATATTTCCTTCTTTTGTGTTTACTTTTACCATTGACTTAGTCTCAAGTTTATTACTGTATTAACAAGGATTTTGTGTGTGAAGTCGATGATATTTCTTCCTGGCCTTGCCAATGCTACATTATTGTGTTCTAATAGGCTGACTTTTGTCTAAACTAATCCAACAATCTGTGTTTTTACAGCAGACTAATTCTAATGACTAATGTTTGAACATGGTTCTTGTGGGCAGTGTAAATGTATGAATTCAGTAAGTCGATGGGAGCTTGATCCTGTTTATTCTAAGTCAGCAAAAAAATAATATTAAACTAATAAAATAACCTGTCTGTGAAGACTCAGGAAGGGCTCTCACATTTCCTTATGGGAATTCTTTCATGAAGTATGAGACCTGTTAGAATTCGAAGAGGTTTGTTTGTAGAGGGTTTGTTTGCAAGTTGTACAGAGACCCACTAATTTGAAAATGGGAGAATTTATTTTCCAGATTTGGGGAATCCTTTTAGCCCTGAATTACAAGGTAACCCGGAGTGGTTTGAAGTGCTTTTGAATGAAACTTGCAGGCCTAAAGAAGACAAGTTTTTCTTGTGAATACTATGCAATAAGAAGGCTTTTTAGCATTCTGCTTTTTTACTTGTAGTAGCACAAATAGCAATTCTTTTAAGACAGTGTGTATTTTAAACTGGCTTCAAGCAGATTCCTAACCCCTTGTTTCTACAGATACCTGAAAACTGTCTTTTATTTGTAAGTAGCTTTTTTTTATAGCAGGGCACTGTTTCCTTGTTTGTAACCACATAGGAGTCAACATTTTATAGCTGATAGACATTCTTTTTCAAACGAGGTATATTCTTTCCTTATTCAGGAAGCTGGTGGGTTTTCTGTGCACATGTGTTGGCCCTGTTGTCTGTCGTCTTTTACCTTCCTCCTTTTTTTGTTTCTTTTGCAGATGACACCAGTCACCAGTAAGTCAGACCTTAAATTTATCTCCAAACATGACACAGATAGAGACTCACCTGCAACACAGTAAGCAAGAAATCCTTGAAACAATTTGCAGTGTTGCTTCCCAACTGCTGTTTGAAAACTATGTGAGAAATGTTGGAAGGGTTATTTTTTTTTTAAGCAAAACAAGAAGTTAGCTTTAGGGTGATCAGTCAGAGAGTGCTTCACACCGAAAATGTGAAGGAAATAACAGTTCATATTCATATGCACATCCCCAAAAGACCAAGGACTATAACATACATGACAATCAAAACTCAGAGATATGTGTTTGCTCACTGGCATCCCTTAGCTCTGTATTAAGATTTATTGCTGCAGACTGCAAAGTATTTTTGTACCTTTTAAAAACTAATTAATGTAAATTCCAAAAGATTTTCACATTCTAAGAAGATACCAGCAGCACCTTTGATGGTAACACTTGCATTTTTAAAAAATCATATCTCTCCGTTGTGTGAAAGCTGTAAGCAGATAAGATCTCAGCATTTTGAACAAGAGCTTCCACAATATCTTTAGCTATTGCAACTATTTGTGCTTCAAAAATTGTTATCTGAAAATACTTCCTATGTTTGCCATTGTGTATGTCACCTAAGCAAAGTTATTTCACTGATCATTTTCCAGACTGGTTCTCTGCTCATATAAATAATCTGTGCATTATGCTGTAGATGCAGATACATACCTAATTTTCATCTCTTTAAATCTCAATTTTGTATCTCCAGCTGTATCTAGATTTGAAAATAAATTGTGAGTGGAAAGCTCATGAGAAAAGGGCTGTACAACTACACATTGACAGAATTCAATGTTGAATTTTGGGCATAACTATTCTGATAGCATATACCTTAAGGAAGGAAATGCCATAAAAGCACAGTTACTGTGACAGTTGACACAGTCTGTTAGAAGTCAGTATCAAAAATTTGGGATGACTCAACTCCATTGATAGAACTTCAGGAAACAATTATTTTGAGTGACCTTTCCAGGGCATCCACTGAAAAATATAGGATCACAGATTTAAAATGTGGAATCACAAGTGATATAAGCAAATTCAAAAATTTTGAGTCATACCAAATACAAATGTTCATTTTAATGGAAACTGAGGGTATCCTGAGAAGATGTCACAGCGAAGGAATAGAGCCCCAAAATTGCTTCAGTTACATTTCAAAAAGCTGAGAGAAGACACCTACATGTTTGAGTCAGTAGAATGTGCTCCCTTATCCTGAACTACAGGGAGCAGGACCATCATGGAGATTCCAGTCTGAATTCATGCATGGTCCATGTCATGACACTTCACAGCAGTGACTACATGTACCAGGTTTTTTTCAAGCTGTTGCCTTACTTTGAGAGCTAGAAGAGGAAAGGATCCTCCTACATTGCTGATGCCACTAGTTTGAAAAACTTTCAGTATTTCTGTTTATAGGTATTTATACAGCACAGATCAGATAATAAAACAGTTCAGAAACATGGCTGCATATTTTCTATGAAAACTCTCACTTTACTGTTACCACAAATATCACCTGCCAGGGCTGTGACAGGACTGTAGTTTTCTTCCTCACTGCAGTCAATGTGTCTTGAAATATCCTTAAAAATTAACATGCATGCAAGTATTGCCATCTTAACTGGAAAAGGTTTATATTTCAGCATCTAACAGTGATGTCAACATGACTTGAGATCCAGTCCAATTGGTACTTAAATAGTAGCTCCACCTAACACTGTTATTTTCCTGTTTTCTGTGAAAATGCACTTAATATCCATGTCACATTGACATATGTGTTATGAAATTTATTTACTGCATCATTCCTAACAATCAAGTGAGATGTGGTTGCCAAGTAGACACTTTCAGTGTGGAGAAGTGAAACTTTAACACCTGCACCACTCACTAAGCCAAATGAACAATCGCTGGCTTGCTTATTAGAAGTCACTATTGTTCGCTATGGCCACAATACCTGCTAAAAGAACATGAATGGCAAGACCTTATGAAATGTCTGGTTTTTGAGAATTTCTGGGTGGAAAATATGGTTTTGCAATAGGAAAACAAATTTTACACAAGATGGTAGTAGACTTTTATCTTAGCCAAGGAGTTATAGAGTGTCTTCTGCAGACTCTAGAGGAAATAGAGAAATGATGCTAAGTGTTTTTAATCTAAGTTTTGATGCATCATCACATCTGATGTTCAAATAATAAAAAGATGAAAACTGCTTTTCAAAATTAGAGTTGCTTTATGTTTGAAATAGCCTAGTAACCTTACCCTGTGAATATTAATGATTAACTGGTACTTGTCAGTACAGCCATTTTGTCCCCAGACATGTTTCCATTGTATGTTTTTGTTGAGCTGCACTAGGTAGTGCTCTCTGCATAAATTTACACGAGACCCAGCTGAACACTCAGTTTGGTACATTGGCACTTATATCACTGAATAATTATGACTTTGTAGCCTGGTTTTGTCATGCAACAGTACTTCTCAAGTTGTTCTAGGAATCCTAACACAGAGGGTCTTAGACTCCAGAACCTTTTCCTTAGGGTGCTTCAGTACTAGAGCTGCAGCAATCCACATACTCATAAGTGTACAGTTTAGCTTAAAAAAAAAAAAAAATTCCAACTACAGGCAGATATTTGTGGACACTGACAAGTTTGATCAGAGAAAAATTTCCCAGCTCCCGGTCCTGTTTGTGAAAATAAGTTCCTTTCTCACAAACGCAGCTGAGAACCAGGAGTTGTGTATGTAAACCATCTTAGGTATTTTTGTAAACTATATTTTGCAAGTGGTGTTTTTACATCTTGTTATTCCAACTTATTATTCTTAGGCATTGTTGTAACTAACCAATGATGCTAAAAAGGTGTTCACCCAAGAACCAATACCTGTGCCCTGCTCTAGTGGCCCTGGATATATAAAGAGAAAAATTTTCTTAATAAACAGTTTTTTTCATCTAAAATTTATGCTGCCATTTTTCACCGTCCTCGAACTCAACAGCAACAGATTCATTCATTAGCAAGGCTGATGTGTAAACATTTCCATCTATAAAATCTGATTTGCATTAGGACAGTATCATCAACAGTGCAGCACTTGTAGCACCCTTTTTGTGGAAAAGACACACATTACATTCTTCAATCTTGATTCATCCATTTGCTTCTGTGTTTCAGCAGCATTAAACATAACAGTTCAGGCCATAAACCAAGACCCTTTTGTGCTAAGCACAATACAAAATTTTTACAAAGACAGTACCTTCCTTTGAAAGGTTAGAGTCAAAGTATTGTTATGTATTTATAGTTTAATAGTTACAACTTCTGCCAAGAGTGGGAATTCAGGGTTGAAGTGGTGTAACATCTGCATAATCCCTGCCATCATGTGCAAGACCAGTTAGAAGCATTAACTGGGATGCAGGAGCTTGACTGATCCTTTTGGCACTGTATGAAGGCTGATGAGCATAAATAGACCTTAAAGTGATTTCTGACTCTGTCCTCCTTCAGGCAAATTAAAATAGAAAAACTAATCTTAGATACTTTGACTGTCTGTCTTATTCTTATTGCATAAGTAAACCAGGAATCTCTCCTTAATTGTAAGTATTTTGGTGTCTGAGCTTAGGAAAGTGAAAAAAACCAAGTGCAATTGCTTTTATGAGAGGAGGAGACTGTATTTTTTAATTACACGTGTTGTCTATTGATCAAGACGAGCTGGTTTTTAAGATCATGAACAGTTCTTTTCAAAGCAATGCTATGATAAAAAGTAGACTAGTGGAGTGGTCTCATATTTTGTCTTCATGGTTTTTCTGTCTTTGTTCTGCTGTGGAACAGTAGTTTTTGTAGTTGTTTCAGCATTGTGCTCAAGAGGACAGGCAGACAATTGCTCTAACACATCAGCTGTAGGTGGAAAAAGCTCTAAATTTGGGCTAACTTTGTGTTTCTTTTACTCTTTTTATACCCACCTTCCTTTAGAGGTACAAAGGAAAAGAAGAAAAGGATACAAAGGAATGAGAGAGAAAATCAGCACAACTTAATGAGTGTCGATACTCCTCTGTCATCAGTTACAGCTAATGGTGTTGAAAACGAACCTGCATCCCATGGGGTGGAATTGAAGAAGAAGAAGAAAAAGGCAGCGAAAGGCTCAAACTTAAGCACAAATGGAAGGACAAATACTGCCTTTGAGCCTGAATGCCATGACGCAGAGGCATAATTTATTTCTGAATACTGGGGTGATGTTCATTAGACATGTTGAAGGCTGCAATTATGATCTCTCCTCTAGGATTAACAACAAACAAAGAAATTAAAATACTTAAATATGCAGAATGGTACCAATTGTGACTTATCAAGGGTGCAAACCAGTTTTGGATGACTTTTGCCCTGGGTTCCTTGAAATCAACAGAACTTGGAGGTTTAGCTCCTCACTGGACTGGAAAAGAACTGAAACTGTCAAATACAATATTTCGTAATTTGATAACTGATTAAACCTTCACTTAGGCATTTATGTGTGCTCTCAATCCATTGGGAGTAGAGAATCAAGTGAAAAAGTGTGGTCTAGAGCAAAACAAGCCCAACCACTCCATAACTTATTAAATTAGCATTTTAAAGACTGCTGTAAGTAAAACAGAAGAGTGTTCAGAATGGTAAAAAACCAAAGGACTGCTGACATTAAGGTATACCTGAAAACATAAGCTTTTAAAAAATATTTTCCTGACATCATATATCTGTTTGGACTGCATTTTGGAGCTCTGAAGGGAATTGTGGAATAACTACCTATGCAACTACACTGTCTTCAGTAGGACTACTTGTTCTTATCAAAATAAATTAGTGTTGCAAATTTCAGGCAGTTATATTTTTCAAATGAGGTGAGCTGCACATAGTAAAGACTCATTGCAGTTTTGTCAGAGTTCCTGGCTGCTTTGGCAGCAGTCTTGCCAAATATACTTTCTTTTGTCTGAATGAAATATTTCATATCCAGCTGTTTGTTTTACTTGTAGTCCTTATTCACTTGTAAGCATCATTAATCTATTTTTTTATATGAGTACTATTTTGTGAACTTTTACTAATGACTTCACTAATTATCTACAGTGTTAAATAGTTTATATTTTATATTAAACAAAACACTTTCTATCAGTTAGTGCTGGTATTTTTTCTGGCTGATGATGTCCAGTTTATTTTTACTCTGCTAGGAAATTCTTTCTCCTCCCCCTCTGAAGCAATAAATAACATAAAATTAGAAAGCCCTTATTTAGTAGACAGGGCACTTGATTCCATTAAAAAAAGAAGTGAAAATAACAATGGTGGGCACTGATGTGTGAAATGCATCCAGATGCAGAGGACTAGTTGCTGTATATTGTAATGTCTTCCTTGCACATGTTTTGAAGCCAGAAAAACCTGTAAACTTTTTTCTTTCGAGTAAAGCACAGCAGCAACTACTCTTTTTTCACCCCACTGGTAGTTGTTATTTGCCATCAGTCCTAACTCTGCTCTGCCTAGAGTATGTGCATGGAGCCCTGCCCTAAATGGGGCTTGCATATGAGTACTGGAAACTTAGTAATGTCTCTTTCCCCAGTCAGAGGTGGTGTAAAATTACCTTAGTCCTGGGGCTGACTAATTCTGTCAAGGCTCCCCACATCTTACATCCCTGCAGTGTGTTTCAGCTCCTCATCCTGTGTGACATGTGGCATTTAGAGATTTTATAAAGAGGAAAAATCTCGACATCTTACATTTCTTAAAACGTCCTGGGTCACGTTTAAAACAAGGGCAGAACGTGACATCAGGCTCCACGTCAGGGAGAGCTGAGCAGTAGCCAAGATCTGGGAGCTCATTGGAAAGCATTGTAAAATGTTAATTTGCCATTGTCGACACTGAAGACAGAAATAACACTTCAGATAAACACCACAGAGAGATGGTAGTTCTAATCAAAGGCACAGCACCTCCTTTCATGCTTGCGAACTAGGGCTCCAATTATGTTCACTGCTCTGAAGCTGAATAGAGCTGCTTTGCCACACTTTCCAAATTGAGAGGAGAGGCAGCAGTAGTGTCTTCCAAGGCACGGTTCCAAATAACAATTAAGCAGAAGGAATCAGATAAGAGCCAAACATGAAAATGCAGGAGTTGAAAATAAACTTTTCATAATGTTTTCTTGTAATTGCAGTAGCTTTTGTTTTGCTTCTGATTTTTTTTCTTCCATACTACGTGGTTGGTTAGAGACTTCTATTCCTTTATACACAGTGTCACTGTGGTGCTAGTTTTCTGCATTCATTTAACAGAAAAGGAACAAAAATATCTGAAATTTTTAAAAGTCTATGATCCTTCAGTATTAAAATTAGAGCCTTCACCCTAAAATCTCTTTAACAAACTATGAGTGTGGCACAATGGCAAAGGCAGATTTTACCTTTTGTTCAGAAATATGACTGATACATTCATTTTAAGAAGAACTGCTTTTTGGTGTATTAGAGTCTTTTTTCTTCAGACATTGCTGTTGGGATTTTAAATTTACAAAAAAGGATAAAACTTTTAAACAGTTTGGATTAATGTAATGGTTTAAAAAGAAGTATCTAATTTAAAAACTTTATAAGTGCTTCTAGTTTCTGTGTTAAAGCAATCTACATATTTTCTAAAATCACCTTAGAGTGAATATCATACATTTGCTGAGTAATGTCTATGCACATAGAGGACTTAAATTTCAGTGGAAGAAAAGAATTCCAGAAGGATTCAGATTGCCTACTGAAAATTTTCCTTTTTTTTTTTTAGATGAAACATTACCAGTATCCTGCAAAATTGCTCCCTGAGCCATGACATGTGAATTAAAATGCAAGAGTTATAAAAGTCTCTGTGAGACTTCCTTAGAGGGTGACACAAGTTCTTTACTGGAACAAACCAGATAAAATGTTGCTTTAAAAAGTGTGAATATTAGATATTTATAGCCGCCTTGCGATAGCAGCATCATGGGTCTTTCATTGTTCTGGTGTTTGTAGGTTTTGTGTGTGTGGTTACACTATACACTTGCTATTATTATTATTTTTATGATATGGCAGAGATATCAAGAACTGTGCATAAACCAGCAATGCAGAAGAAAATGGATGGCCACGTTTTTCCTGTGTTTCCCAATAGCCATCAAATTGCATTTAGTTTTTTTTCCTTAAAATAGTTTGAGGAACAGACATCATAAAACATAATAAGTGTATTTGTAGCATCACTTAATTCAGAAGGCAGTAGGGGATGGATCACAGTCAAACAAGGGCTAATGAGAACACAGAGGAACATGACAACCGAAAGTCTCTGTTGACTAGTGAACTAAATCTGCCGGCTGGACGCAATTGTCTGATGGAGAATTGAATGTCAGGATCATTTAGGGTTAACAATGGCCCATTACAAGCAAAAGCAGACAGCTATGAAAAATAGCCGGCATGGTAGCCATTCTGCAGGGACCATGGATGCAAACTTGATAATGAGGCACTTCATTCACTACATCCTTCTGCTCTAATTACTCAGGTGAATAGGAAATACTTCGTTTAAGGCGGGAACAGACTAAGGCAAAAACACTTGTTTGGTAAACACAAAGAGTGATGGGGTTTTTTAATGATCCTTTTCCAGCACGTATGGAATTAGTATGTATGCAGCGCAACCTATTTTATGGATGAGGAAATTGGGAGGGGATAGAAGTATTTTCTGAGTAGTGGAAGGAGGCCAAGAAGATTCATGTAGAGGTTGGTACTCCAGGGTTTTTCCCTTAGCATTCTGTCCCATGTCCAAACTGAATATTTTGGACATATTAACTTGTGGATGTACACCTGCACTTGTAAAAATACACTGTATTAGTTCAAGGGGTTTTTTGCTTGGAGTTCAGCATATGTGCATTAGGAACAAAACTGCTGTGTGTAGGGAATAGAAACAAGAGAAGGTCTGAGAGAGGGAAATAAGCAACTTGAGAAGAAAGCTGCTGCCTGGGGGTCTTGCAAAAATGTGGCAATTAGAAATTGGAACTTAAGAAGAAGGAACAGAAGAGAGCGTGTAGGTGCATTATAGCAGAGGTTTGGTTGCTTCAGTCATGTTTTTTAGACTTCAGAAATTCAGATATTTAACCACTTCACTTTTTAAAACATTTGTTTTGTGCCGTTTACAGAAGCTTTCTGGATGAACTCTCAGAACCCATGAACAACATTCTGTGTCTCTCCAGTAACTCTTAGCTCTCTGGTGTTCTAACTCTGAGCTACAGCCTACAAAGTTCCACATAGTCTATGACTTGCAGAGCTGTTGGGATAGATAAAGCTTTCATTCCCTGATTTCTGTACAGGTCTTCAGGAGGCACCTTTATAGTTATTGTCTGTTGCAATAGGCACCTCTGTGTGATTCAGTCCTCTCCAGCTTCTTCATCTGGCACAAAACAGCTGCGTCAGAGATTGGAACTTCACACCAAAGACTCAAGCTGCTCTTTTAAACATTTGATACCATATGATCCTTTTCTTACACGTGGATGTGTTCTGCTCGCAGTGGTTTTGGAAAGAGTTTTGTCTTTTGTTCATCTGTTGTACGAGGTTTGCTTGCTGCCCTCCCCTTCAGAAGGGTTGTTTACCAGCAGTGAGATGTTTATCTGGAGTCCCAGTCCTGCAAGCTGCTCCAAGTAGATGGACCCCTATACTCAAAGCTCCAGCAAAAGCAGCAAGGATTAGGCAACATCATGGCTGCAATTCATGTATACTAACTTTAAAGGCTGAGAAAACCTTTTCTGTCTTGCAGTCATAGATGAAGATATCAGCTCTGCATTTCATCTAAAACTTCATCCGCCTGATTGTTTGTGAGGACTTTGTCAAACCAAATGAATTTACACTATGTTTGTCTGGGTCAAGCAATTTTACAAGTCCTGCATAGTGCTCAAATGCAAACAATCAGCAAAAACTGCAGATGCCACTTTTAGCAGAAAAAGTGTTTCCACACCAGTAAAGCAATTATCAGTAAAATCTATGCTCTGAGCAGACTTCAAGTTTTTGTTCCATTTATATTGCCTGCAAAGGCAGGGAGTGTAATAAACTAGTGTGTAGCAGCTGTAAATTTTCTGAGGATTTATCTAACCACAAATACATCGAAATGGGGAAATAGGTCTATATTAAACTGTGCAAGATGCTGCTGGAACTCAGCCACTTCTGCAACATCCTGTAATTAATTTATTATGACAGGTCTGGCAAACTGAAACACCCAATACGCTTGCGACAGACTGTTATGATATAGCTGTTTGAAAACTCTGAAGTCACATAAAATGAAGGTATTAAAGGAAAAAGAAAAAAAAATGTAGCCCAGTATTACCATTATTTCTCTATTATGTAGAAATTTTTCAAAGGACACATTCACCAGCATGCTGGAGTGCACATGGCAGAGAGAGTACCTCTGCCTGCACTAGCTGGGAAGGAAATTGTTGCAATATATTGGCTTGTGTCCTACTGTTCTGGGATCAGAAGGAGAGTTAATGAAGTTCTGTGGACATGTTCAACTGAGGAACCTCTTTTCACACATTTTCTGAGTCGGCGCAGGCCTAGCCATGTCTTTTGGTGATGAAGTTAATAAGTGCAGCTGAGACACTCAGTGCTGGTTTAAGTTTCTTTTTGTTCGATCCATATTTGGTTTTCTGCCCGTGTTAAAGACACTTAGTTTTATTAAATAATAGTGAGAGAGTTTCAGTTAAATTGTCTGTGAGTTGCAAAGAGATTTAGTATGGATTTCACACGAATCAGTTTTTTAATGTCTCTTGCTGCTCTAGGTCTTACAAAGGTGACTAGAACAGGTTGTCCTTGCATTCAGCTCCTTGTCCTGAGTTCATTGCCTCAGCTAGCAATTAAAATGAAGAAATAATGAGTTCCATCTTTTTCTGGGGACTATCTTCAATGTTGAATATCCTGCTGTTAATCCACAGGTAGACATAGCTAATTCAG
Organism: Vireo altiloquus; assembly: GCA_013396875.1. Classification (NCBI taxonomy): domain Eukaryota; kingdom Metazoa; phylum Chordata; class Aves; order Passeriformes; family Vireonidae; genus Vireo; species Vireo altiloquus. The sequence goes on along the minus strand of VZRF01005414.1, from coordinate 601,213 downwards.
CACTGCACAACTGTATAATTTGAAGAAAATCCTCTTTCTCCCCTCCCAAATTTTTGATAAGTAGATAAGTAGAATAGTCTGGTTTGCTCCCTTGCTTGCCCACCTTGTGTGTTTTAATGTGCACAAGTTAAGCCTTTGCATATCCATTGCTGCAGGTGAGTGTTGCAGAGTGCATGCAAGTAGTTATCATCACCAAGTTACTCACTTGGCAGTGCTGGGTTTTTATGGACCGTAATTATTCCCTTAGTTTCACTCAAACGTTTTTATTTTGCCATTGCATCATCAGCCAGCTTTTTTCAGTGTATGTCATCAGGATTTTGACACCTTTGTATAAACACTGTGTAAAGCAGCTTCATGTTAAGTTCCACATTCATTTTAGCTCTTGATGGGGATATACAATCATGGGTAAAGTACTGACATCAGCCTGAGGCTCATTAAAATAAATGCCATCCAAAGTCAAGCTCTAGCAGCCTGCATAAGCCTATAATAAGCTTATACGGGGGTGGTTAATCCCCATTGTGGTTTGGTATAATGTCATAATAAAAAAGTGACATCAGGGAAAGGGCAGAAGGGGCACTAAATGTGCTCTGCAGTGTGGCCAAGGGCTCCTGACCCCCCTCCTTCTTAAGCAACAGCATGAGCAGAGCTGAGCAGGTCTGGGTTGCAATGGAGGGTGACTGAAAATGACTCTTCTGTTAACTGAGGCAGAACTACAGAGCCGTAAATGAGCCAGGGTGGCTTTCTGGGTGATGCATCACAGATGTGCACAGGCACACAGAAGGTGTGGAGCAACATGTGGCTCTGCACTGGCCTGCTTCCCAATGAAAAGTGCCGCTTCACTGGACCTTGCAGGCCCTATTCTCCAAAGGAAACATCCCAGAATATGGACTCCCATAGTTTAGACCCCAAAGCTCCTAATTTGTTGCCTGTATCCAAAGGTTTGGATGAGAAGGAGGTGGGCAGCCCTTAGGGTCAGCAGGCAGCAGGGTCCCCTCACTCCTCAGAGCAGGAGCCCCCAGGGCAGCCTCCTCAGATTGGCACAGAGCAGGATCAGGGCTCAGGCTTCCTGCTCCCCAGGGATGAATGCCAGCCACTGAGCCAGCACCTTCCAGGAAGGAGGCTGGAACCTCTAGACAGTGCTTTTGCCTCACACTCGGTTGAAGTGGTAGTTCCAGTTGTTTTTTCTTGCTGTTCTTTCAGTCAGGGTTAGATTTTCTCTGAAAGAGGAAAAAGCTCTCAATGGCAGCTCTTTGAATTCAGTGTCCCTGGCATTTTGCTCTTTTTACTCTTTGTCAACACAATAATATGGATTTTCAAGTCATGTTTGGGAACCTGGGCACCTGGCTCTTGCTGAGGCTTACTTTAGGCAGTGTTTTTGACATCAGGTTTGTGGGACAAGAGTTATAGACTTAGCTGCCTCCAGTTAGATCCCTGCGTAGCCTGAATTCACAGGGAAAAAAATTGTCTGATAATTCTCAGGTTCTGATTGTTGGTCAGGTTCTATGTTGGAGGACAGAGACCTTCCTGAGTAGAGTAGATATGGTCTAAAATACAATTTCCTGATGTTTTGTGCTATCATCTAGCAACAGCTTGATTCAGTTTGCTTCATCAGAAGAGTTAATATTTTTAACAATGCTTAGCATTGACTGTTTTTTCATGCCAATGAAACAGGAGGCAATACAGAACAAGTAATGCTGAAAGCCATTAGCAGCACTATCAACAAAGATTTCTCCTGAGCCATGAAAAACTAGGAGAAGAAAGCTGTAAGACTCAAATGTCTTCCAGCCTAAATGTACATACAAGGCCTGCCACCAAAGGTGATAAACCTAATATTTAGCTCAGGTTGCTTGTCCTGAAGACACCTTTCATAAGGAGAGGAAAGAGTGACTAGTTCAGCATATTGGAGTGGACACTGGTCAAACACTGTCAAGGTTTGGTCTTTTTGTAGACTGAGGTTGCTTCATCAAGTAATTTAAACTTCACCAGTTTCCACACTAAGATCGGTGCTGTAACATCTGCGAATGCTTTGGGTTACCTTTTTTTTTTAAATGCTTTAGTTCCTTTTTTCTTTTGAATGAGTGGTAAAACATTTTGGAAATTTGTATGATTGAAGAAATCTATTCCTAATTTTTTTGAACTGTTGGTATATTTTTCTGGAGCATTGCCATATTTTCCTAGAGCTAGAATTATCTGACTTTACATACTTCTTTTTGTAGGACGCGGCAATGGACCAGCACAGCTTCCAAATTGAAGACACATGTGTTTGTGCCTGCAACTGTAGCTGAATGCTGGTTAACTTCACTTGCAGAATTCTGGTGTGAATTGGAGTTTCTTGTCATGAATATGTCTCAGGGTCAGATTGAATCCTGAAATTGAGTAAGAACTCAGTCAGAAAGAGGAAAAGAGAATTTGCTGTCATTTGAACCTGTGCAATACCAGCAGAAAAGTGCTTGAGCAGGGTGCTGGCAGTCTCTGCACAGTGCAGCAGTGTGGAAAACAGGCCTGGCTCTACGTGGATTTGTAAGCAGTGGCACATGTCACACAGGATTAAGGACTCCTGGAAGGACACGCAATTTGTGGTGCTGCTCCCATTCTCCCTCCCAGCCGCCCTCAGTTCCCTGCTGGCCTCCTGCCTCCTGTGCAAAACTTCAGCTGAAATGGAGAAATGGGATGGGTGGCAGCATGCCAGCTGCCTGGGCACAAGCACTGCTTATCTCTCTGGCGGACACCCTGCCGTCCATCCCCGGCGTGACTCACCTCTTCAGGCACTCCTGCCTCCTGTAGCTCAAAGAACTTACTCACTCCTGGACAAATCTGTGCAAATATTGGTATAGCTGCCTTGTTTTACATCGGCCCTTTTGAAGGTTGGCTTTTTTGTGTAGGCAGGCTGGCGGCTGATTTGCCACAACCATTACGACTTTTTTGGCTAGAAAGGTATGAGTAGGAGTAATTTTTGCTTCTTCTGTCCTAAGGTGCTAAAGTATCTGCTCTAGGAAGAAAAGCATTTGGAAATGCTTTGGAAAGTTAAATTTAAAGTTGTGATCTGGGCTCTGAGTGCTGTTGAAAACCAAGGAAACACTTTGTCAAAAGATGTTGAAATGATTATTTATTTCCACTTTGCTGGGTTTAATTTACAACTTTTTTTGTGACTTTCAACTGAAATCAGATTAATTAACTTTAATCTGAAACTGTTGTCTAAATACTCAATGACCTGATTCATTAGCTGTATTTTATCAGTATTTACTAAAAAATACCAGAAGTGATTTTTCAAATTTTGAAAAGCATAGAATTACGTTATCATAGGAAATACTGAAAATGTTGACAGTTTTTCACAAAGAACTTCTGTGCTTATTTAAAGATCATGTTTGGGGAAAAATCTTTCTGTGAAAAATATTGATGTTGGATATTCTAATGAGTTCACTTATTTGGCAGTGAAATTGGTCTAAGTGAATAAGAGTGCATAATAAGTGTTGTGACTTTTGATTTCAGTAAGATTTTTGATACTGTCTTATATGATATTTTTTATAACCAAAGAGGGGGAGTATGGTCTAGATGAAACTATCACAAGGAGTTGATGCATAACTAATTAAAAAAGAAAAGCTGCATTCAAAAAAGAGTTATCCAAGTTTAGTTATCACACCAGGGAGATATTGCAAGTTAGGTCCCTGAGGTCAGTTCTCTGTCACTTCTATTCACTATTTCCATTAATGAGCTGCACGATGTAGTAGTATTTATAAAATGTGTGCGTGACACCAGGAGTTTGCAGGCTGTTTGTAGGACGTGATCAGAATTAAAAATCATGTTGGAAAATGGAAGTAATGGTGCAAAACAGTAAAATAGGAGCCAATAAGATTTGTGCTAGAGGAAGAAGGAACCAAAGACAAAAAAATAAAGTGGCTTTTCAGTTTTATTGCAGAAAAATGTGAAAGGTGGGAGGTTCAAAGGCAAACTACGTGAATCATCAACACATTGTATCTGTTTGAAAAAAAGTGTCATCTGAGTGATATGAGCAGTGGTGAAGTGTGTATCAGTGTCATCTGAGTGATATGAGCAGAAGTGAAGTGTGTAGCATCAGAAGATTATTACTTCTTCCCAAATTATGCTGGTGAAGCTTCAGCAGGAATACTTTGCTTTAGTTTTGGGCATTGCATACTGGAGCTGGCAGACAATCTGAATATGGTTCAGGGAACAGCAGTGGGCATGACAAGACATTTAGAAACCTACGAAAAGTGTGCAAGGGATTGGAATTGTTAGTGTAGAAGAGGTAATGATTGGGAGACACAATAGGGATGCTCAAAAATGCATAGGTCTTTACAGAAAGCAAGGAGTTGGGCAGCTCTGTTTGGTATGCCCATGTTTCATTACAAAGCTTGTCTATTATTTTTTCTCTCTCATGGAAAAGCTTAGTTTTATCTTACAGCAGTGTGATGGAGCAAAAAATAAGTTCTTCTGGGTCTATTTAAATTAGATGATCATATATTTCCTTTCCTTCTCTTTGCTAAGTGTACTATTATTAGTTGCCTTTTTCTTCCTCTAAAATACTATCTGAAAGACTCACTTAGATCAGTGTTGGTGCATAACAAGCATTCTTTGAGAAGAAAATTGTGGTGAAAATGTTTTATTCATTATCTCCCCTGTCATAAATCTCTAACAGGAGCAAAAATCCTGACCTTGAATCTTTCTCCAGAACTCATGAGCCCATGGCTATTCAGTTTTAATTGTGCTGCTCCAGTGATTTATGGCATGACCTTGGGTAAATTGAACCTCCACCTCAATTTCCCTGTCTTCGGCTGAAGATACTAATAGTTCTTCTGTGGACAGCCTGAGAGTTAATCTGTGTAAGACTGCCTTGACAATGTCCAGTCCTCAAGCAGAATCTTAAAAGTTTAGCTGTCACATACCTATGACTCAGTAGTTGAAAGATAGTCTGTATTTATGGTGGGACTAAGTTTTGAGGGTTTGGGGATTTTAAAAGTACTTCTGTAAGATCATGTTTTTCAGTCTTACAGCTTCGAAAGGCAATTTTAATTATTTTATTTTTGGGGCTGGCACTATCAGGCATGAGAGGAAAAATCTCTGGAAAAGGCCTTCGTTTCTAAAGGTGGATTACTCAGCTGTAGTTGGACACTATTACAATACACTCTGCTGGCAGCTCTAATAGTAGAGCAAGCTCCACTGGAGCTCCAAAAATCTGGGATGGGAGTCTGGCCAGAAAAACTGAAAGCCTTGAAGTGTTTTCCACAGCAAGGAAAGAGAAGTTACTTTTCCCCTCAGGTTTCTTGCATTCAGAAGTGATAATTACCATCAAAACAGAGAGTGAAGATAAATGCTGGATAAGCTGGCAAGGAAAGGACCCAAGTTTCTGTCCGCTACAAACAGGAATGCCTGCCCAGCACATAGGATGGTGTCTCAATTTGATAACAAACCCCAAGTGTGTTAAAAAGTAGTTGAGGAGACCCTGCTTATTTTACAGAACGTGAGATAATAATGTCATATCAATAGACAGAGGGGTCATGCTGCAAATCCAGTATTTATCTCAATTGTAAGCCCTCTTTCATTAAGGAGTGGAAATGTCTTTACTTTGAAACAGGACTAATAAAGGCTGTGACCGCTTAGGCTTCTGAAAAATATGCAGGTTTATATGATAATAGTAGGTAGAGGACAGTGTTTCTCATGGGTCCTGACCTATGCACCTTCATTTCATTAATTCACTGAGCCATATGTTTGAAGCAAAATAAATCCTGTGTTATCGCTGGAAGTGTTTCACTGTTGAAGACCTTGGCCTTTTCCTTGTCCATTTCTCTCCTTTTGTGATCTCTGTTGGTGAATGGTTTGTAATGTTCTCACATTTTTTCTTCGTGGTAGAGTCTTTCTCCATAACTCAGAATCAGAACAAGATTTCTATTCAGGAAATTAGGTAGTTGGTGAATGCATTTGGTGGAAAGGAGGGAAATAATAGTCAGGAAATTAACTACACCACATTTGGGTTTGTTGTTTTCCCTACCCTTTCCCATTCCCACAAACCCTCTGAAAGCACTGAATCTACTCCAAGTATTAGTCTCAGAAATGACTTTTTGCTTGCAGTGTTTTAGTTTCATGCTACACAGAGCAAATGTGGATTTTATGGCACATACATTGAATTATCCCACCAGCCATTCAAATAATTTGGGTTTTGGTGTCAAATGGCGGAAGCTGGACGTTTTTCCTAAAGGGGCTGCTGATGCACAGCTGAGTGCACACAATCAGTGCATGTAATTGCCCACAGCATGCTGCACGCTTGTCCCTCCAAAGTGCCAGAACAGCTTTAGGAGCAACTTTCATCTCACACCCCTTACCCAGACTGAGCCCCTGTCAACTTTAAAATGTGGAGGTTCTGCAAGAGGAGATGTTTATGAGCTCCACCTCTGTGCCAGTCTCGGTGGGCTCTGTGGGAGCTGCTGGGCTTCCCTGCTCTGGAACATCCTGACAAGAACTCTGATTTTCATTTTCCTGAGTTCTGGCAGCTGAACTTCAGAGGGTCTGAGCTAGAAGGAGCCCCAAGAGGCTGGGCCTGAGCAGCACTGGCCCCTTGCCCAGCTCTGTGCGTGCCCAGCCCTGCCAGGGCGCTCCTGGGGCTCTGTCCTTGCGCTGCCATGGCCGCAGAGTTAAAGTGCAACTTCAGAGCCTTGGCTGCTCAGCCACTGGTGCCTCGTGTGGGTCATGCTGGCAGCAACTATTGTTCTGGAGCATTTGAAGGGCATCCAAGTTTTGGCATCATTAGATTATTGCCATGGTGCTCGGGCTGCAGATCCTGTACAATAAAAAGAGTTTTACTTTGTGTTCAATCACTATTAGCTGTTATCTGCAGCTTTCATCTAGTCTCCATTAATGAAAGAACAAATAATTCCAGGGACTAAATAGATGTTTGTCCATTCAAATATATGCAAAGTGATATGATTTATAAATGGGAGGAAGTTGTTTTGCAAGCCTAGAATTCCATTTGCTGTGTCAATTTAGCAGTGTGAATCCAGTTAAATCCCAAAACACTACACTTAAGAGAGCAGGTTTTGTCATAGTTCAGCTCCTTTTCAGCTGAAGGCTCCTAATGGCTGATATTTCTAAATCCCATTCTGTTTCATTAGAGGGCAATTTTCTGTTAATACTATTAACATTGCTGCAAAGACGAAAACATCAAGCTGTTCTCCATGATTTTGTTGATTGAAAAGGAAGGAATAGGCTTGAACTGCAGCAAGGAAGATTCAGGTAAGACTTTGAGAATACATCGTTTGAGGAACAGAGAGGTCTGAAGAAACTGGGCATCTTCACCATCAAAGAATGTTTTCTATTTTTATAGTCAACAGAATATCCAAGACTTGCTGTTGAAGTCTCCTGGCAAGGGAAATGTTTTCCCTTTCACTGAGTCTGCACATGGAGCCCTTCAAAGCGAGGGATACAGAAGGCACAACTGGCACAGCCAGGCAAGTTTTACTGCAGCATAGCCAATGATTGCCAGAGGATTGCATCATGGCTTGGCTTTCCAGCAGTTCCAGCCCCGTGGCAGACTTGTAGCTCTTGGGTCTGGAGGCATTGCTTTCCCTGGCGCTGCTCCTGAGGGTCAGAGTGGGCGGTTTTGCTGAGGGCCAGGAATGTGACTGCAGCTCAAGAATCCCCAACTCTGGGCTGGTGAGGTGTTCTGAACTGGCCTCTTTGAGGTGAATCAGAAAGGGCTCAGCAGCTCTGACACCAGTTCAGCACTCCTGCTGTACCAGCACAGCAGACCGTTTTCCCCTCTTTCCTCCCAGACCTGTGCATTACTCTCTGTTTACCAAAACTGCCTTATTTACAGCTACAGAAGCTTTGGCAGGGCAAAGTCTGGGTTCTGTCACAGCTGGAGAGCAGCTGCAGAGCATCCTTACAAACTCTCCACTCTGAAAGCTGAGGCATCAAAAGCAAGCCCAGATGTTGCCTGCCTGTTTGACTTTTCTGTCCTGCCATCACTCAGCTTTTGGTGGTGGGTAGGAAGCTGTCAGAGTTTGTGACAAATCAGAGGGGCAGTTAGTTCTAATTCAAGTTGCTATGGAAAAACTGATGTCGGGGGAAAAAGTAACCTGGACCAAATAAACTTGCTGCGTGACAAGGAACCACACTGCTGGTGAGGTTGGACATGCACTTAGCATGTGATTGGAGAAGGAAAAGAAAAGCCCAGTGCATTTTGAGAGGGGCATTTTGAGATATCAGGTGATGGCAGCCAGAAACAAGGACCTTTCCCTCTCTGCAGCCACCTCAGTGAGCCTGGTCCAGGAGAGGACCCTTCACTGATGGGTGAATTCCACAGAGGCTGTCAGAGAACTAAATACACCCTTGTTAATGACAGCCACTTAGCTAGAGAGTGAAAAGGGGACAAATGTGTATAATATTCAAATGGTAATGATGGACATTTTCTTTTTAATGGAGGGAGGTATAAATAGCAGGAATGAGATGAAAATGAGAAGCAAAAATTAGGCTACATGTGAATGGAAAAATCTTAACGTTGGGATTATGGGATCTCCTCAGGGTAGTAGTGGAAGCCTGTAGTTTAGGACTTGAACAACCAGACAGAGAAGGAGCACGAGGCACCACATAGCAGGGAACAGTCCTGCCTTTTGCACTTGGATTTCCTCATGTCTCCTTTGCCACCACTTCTCCTTGAGGATCTGAAGGAATGTTTAATGCTGACGGCTCAGCCAAGCTGCAGCTTTGAGAATTCTTATCTGTCTTCGAAGTCTTATCTTTTATTTCAGTTGTTTAGATTTGCTGACTTCCCGTCTGCAGTGCTTATCCAAGTTTATTGTTCAGTTTTACTATTCCTTGCATAACAATTGCTCCTTTACTCTTGACGGTGCTTCTTGAGTGATTTCTCTGTTTATCTTTACCACCTCGTTCAGGTGTTGGAAGTAACATGCTAACCTTGGAGCTGTCTCAGCAATCCAAAGATGCAAATTTTCCCCATAGATTTGCTGGATTCATTTACTTACACAACCTTTTGATTTGTAGCACAGTTCTGAACTAGGTATCACTCTTCCATGTCTCTGCTCATATGATTTTATTCTTGTTCAGATAGTTTTGGGGGGTTTTTTTGATTGGTTGATTTTTTTCTCTGATCCTTTCTAGGCAAAAAAGGGTTAATTAGCCTCAGTAAAACATTGACAGTCACCGGGGACTGCTGCAACTGAGATGAAAAACAAGACTGCACCTGTATGCTGGCAATTTCAGATAGATTCTGGTCAACTATTTTTCTCTCCTGCTTTGTTCTGCCAGCTGCCTCAGTGCTTTGGATGCAGGTGGAAGGATGGACTTTGCTATCTATAAAAAAATTAAATGGTGAAGACCAACTTCCGTCTCACCTCCCTGGGGATCAAAGGGATTGCCACGGAACATGGCAAAGCATGAAGCAGGCTTCACGTGGTCCCCACGTGAAAGAAATAGCCTGAGATAGATTTTACCCTTTTTGCCTCCCTCCTTTCTTTCTTAACCTGTTTTCTTTGGAAGAGACAGTGAAAGCATGGAGAGAATCCCAAACTGATTGACCACAACTGGAGGGACAAGCCACCACTCTGTAACACACACCCTGTAATAGAAATGCTGCAGTTCCTCGATAGCAGAGCTGTTGCAACTCCTCCAATAATCCAGAGAAAGGCAAAAGACTGCTTGGGAGCTCCAGCTGTGTATCTTGATGTGCACTTATGAAAGAAGTTCTCACAGAGACCCTGTAGATTTATGTCACGATATGCTTATGTACGAAATGAGTAGCCCCACCTGCCTGTGAAGGCACCTTGACTACCTGTTGGGAGCAGCAGAAAACACACAGACCCTCTGAAGGGGCGAGATCTATTCTTACAATAATATATTTATTGTTAAATAATTCTCCTAGCAGCCACTTCTGCTTGACACAATGGCAACTTTCTGGGGTTGGGCTACTCTGTGTCTTACGGTCAGGCTTTCCATGATGTTTTTGACTGGTGCTGTGATAGAAATGAGCAACAGGTAAATATCAGTAGTAAGATCTGAGATATTTAAATGTGAGTGGAACATAAGTCTTGCAGGATAACAGTCTCCATGAAAGGGCTTTCAGCAGGGGGAAAGCCCCAGAATATCCATCAGAAAAGTTAGAGTTATGCACTGTTTGCGTGGGTTTTGAAAATACTATCAGAAAGAAAAGATATCTGATTTTTTCCCTCTTTTTTCAGTGACCTGAACAGATGCATAATTCAGACTGTTTTCTTGGGTTGTTGTTTTACATCACTGTTCTACAAGCCCACGCCTTCAAAGTGTCATAAAAAAAAAAAAAAGAAAAAATACAGAAGTTGCTAAATGGAGATCAGTGGGTTACAGCAGCTGAAATTAACCCACATGCATATTGCAATGAAGTGTGTGGGGACTTTGGAGGAGGTAGCTGGGTTGGGTTTGTGTAATTTTATTTTGAGCTGCCTATGACCTTCTAATGCTAATCTGTCTTTAAACAGTGTGTATATATATGTATAACATATAAATACAAAGTAACACTTGGCATTAAGAAAGATTAACCAAATCTTACAAGTCAGGGCATGCTATAGCCCAAAAAAGAACACCTTTGCCTCTTATCCACCACTGCAGAAAATACTCACTTGGTTTGCAGGTAGTTCTCGCCTGTCCCTGCAGCACCAGGTGCCACGACCTGCGGTGTGTGAGGGGCAAAGCAGGATGGTGTTTGGATGGAGGATGTTACCTGCCACAGCACAAGCACAGTGTGCTCCTGTGCCTCTGCCCTCTCGGGGCTTTCTGGCGTGCGGTGCCAGTGCCACCCTTAGCTTTGTGTAGGAGGTCTTGCCAGTGCTTGTTTTGCACCACCACTTTCAGATGCAGTCATGGGACAACACTTCTGTCCCACGTGTGTCATGCAATTAGTGAATGCTCCTGTCCCTGTGATTGCCCAAGGGTGCAAGCAAGGTTGTACTTTCTGCTGCAGAGAAAATCAAAGTCTGTAATATCTTTGCTTTAGTTCAACCATTGATCTAAGTAAGCTGTATCAGGTAGTCTAATAAAAATATTGCTCTCCTTGTAAACCTTGTCTGACTGTAGTAAATGAGTTACTTTTCCTGATAGCTGAAGAGAATTAGCTTGGTGATTGAATGGGTTTCTGAACTTTCTATCCACACTGCAGCTTTATCTTATGTTTGGCAGAATATTGGCATCATTAAGATAAAAGACTCACTATTTCTCTTTGGTATGGAGAGTTACATAAAGCAGTTACGATCCTATTCATATGCCTCATTTTACATCCAGATGCATAAGCAGTAGCTGATTTTGTCTTACAGAGAATGAATTTAAAGTTATGTTTAGAGTCTACATTTTTTACCAGAGATAGTATTTGTAAATAGGCAATTTTATACTGTTGTGAGCTCTTATGTGACGTAATTTTCAAGTTATTTCAAATTTTTCTCAAGTGCAGACATGTGTTCAGTGTAAGTGCTATAGTCTCTGTAAAATGGTGGAGCTGAAAACTGAAATACTCTAATCTGCAAATAGTGGTAACGGGAAAGTGAATGCTCATTGCTTGAACAAATGAGCAACTTTTACTTCAAATGGACTGAGCCTGAAAGGCAAGTGTGATTTCCTGAAGAGAACTTCCTTTTTAGATGCACAAACTTGGATGGGCCCAGTTAGTGGAGAGGGTCTGAGCTGGATGCTCTGTTGTTTTGCTGTTAGCCTTTCCCCTGGCAGAGCTTTGGGTTTAGTTTGTGTTGACTGGGTGGGGTTGTATGGGGGGATGGGCTGGGAATGGCATCCCACGGCATGTGTTTGGCAGTGTGAATGCAGGAATGCTCATGGCAGGCAGGTGGTACTGGACATGTCTGATGATGAGGAGGGGTTTGATACTCCACTTACTGAGCACGTTAATGGATTCCCTAGTTCAGCCCTTTGTGCTTTACACATTTTAGTCTCTCCTGTGAAATACTAAGATTTTTTTCTAGGTAAAAATCCCGGAGCTACTGATGCTATCCTTGCCACACTGAAAACTGACCATTCAGTCTGGATCCCTGCAGAAACTTGCACAAGACTTTTTGTGTCATGAGATACCTAGTTACCATACTGCAACAAAACCGTGTTCAACAGTAATAACCAAATCTGTAGCAATGTTTGGGTGCCACAATGCTGATTTTCAAAAGATTAAATTAAGGTGCCATATCACTTTCCCTGCCAAAGGTTTGTTTTGGCTGTCAGAAGACAGTAGTGCACAATCTCTACATTTTGTTTCTTTAACAGTACTCACCTCTGAGGCTTTCCTTCGTGTGGGAAAGGTATGCATGTTTAAGTGATAAGAAGCTGTATTTTCTTTCAGTCCCAAAGTATAGAGGTTTCTGAAGTACTGAAACAGTACAGAAGTGCTGAAACAGCATAGGTGTTTCTGAAGAGGTTTCAGAGATCTCATCCCTATCTTTGCTCTAGCTGTAGTTCTCTTGTGACGCTATTGAACTGTTCAGATCAATATGAATATGAGGAATAAGATATGAATATGAGGAATAAATGCTGATCTTCATGATGAAATAAGTGTCTGAAATATAAATAAGTGTGGTTAGTGAAGCTTTGCCTACATTAATATGCTTGTTCACTTTACCTGTGCTTAACGCAGAAGGGCATTTTACATATCTGTTCAGTAAAGGCATTTGCATCTTTTCAATTACTTTGCTTAAATGTAAACTATTGGTGTCAAATGTTGCCCATCTTTTGAATAATCAAAAGGTAAAAATTATCATTTAAAGTATAAATTAAAAGATCATTAAGGCCTGAGAGTGCAGTACTTCAAAGTTAGGGGAGTCAGAACTGAGGTTTGACATGCAATTATTTCACCCTCCCCTCACTCCCCACATTTCTGTATATTCATTACAACACTAATCTTAATTACACAGTCACATTTATGTGTGTGCACACATTCATGCACCCATTTACATCTGGCTCCCAGCCAGTAATTCCCATTGCTTCCAACTTGCCTGTACGCCCACCTTGCTCTGCGTCCCATCGGTGTGGAGTAACCTCATGCTTGCCGCTCAAGAGGTTTTGTGCCGAGCAGCAGGAGGCCCCTGAGAAACCAAGGCATCTCAGCTGGGGCCCTGGGACATTGCACCAGCCCCAGAGCATGGAGCAGGTGACCAAGTGCAGCCCCTTACCCTCAGAGGGGTGGTGTGTCCTGCCCAGGAGGTGAACTGCCAAACCGAGATGAGCCCCTGGTGCTCCCATGCTGAATGAAATGCTCAGAGGGCATAACTTGGTCAAGTTTATGTGGATCCTCATAGGAATAAGAGTCACAAATTACACTCCTGGCTACGATTTTGAGTCCCTGATCCACAGCGTAAAGCCAGGAGGATTTCTTAATTGAAACCAATATAAGAATATTTAAACTGGTTATTATGGTTTGAGACCAAATGACAGTGGAAAGCCTAAATGGATTTTTAATCACAGTATATGCAATGCAAAACAAAAAGTCAGTTAAAGTTCACAGACTCCATGCTATGCTAACTAGGCCTACCCGGGCAAGGAAAAATGAATTTTCCTCAACCTCATTCTCAGAAAGAGCTAAACCGTTTTTACTTAAACTTTTTTTTCTTCGATATTTCTCTTTATTTGTTTTCCATTCTAGAGTGTGTGCTCTAGTCATTCTCCTACCTGTGGTTAGTGTTATTCAAAGAAGACACACTGTAACTGAAACTCTGAGTTCCCTCCAACTAGTCTAGTACCACCTCAATTGTTTGAGAATCCTGAAAATAGTTAAACATGTTTTTCAAAGTGGACAAGGCTGCCTTTCTAAAATCAGAACAAAAAATCTTTGCTAAGAAGAGTCTGGGTTTTCATCAGAACCATGTGCATGACCAACTACCCTGAAATGTGGTGATAATGTATGTAAATATTTTTCTACTGAAGAACATTCACCAGGTACATTTTTGGCTGAATATCAGCAATTTTGTGGTGGGGGATGATTGTGCAAGGCGTATGAAGATGCAAATGGTTCAGTCTTCCCTGGGTGTAGAAGAAACATCTGACTGAATTGTCATGTCTGGAGTACAAGTTCTGATTTTTTTTTCAAATGTTAAGCAGTAACTAGCTCAAACCTAAAACAATCAGGGCTCAGACTATTCATGTTTTGTAATATTTTTAGCAGCCAATAAGTAATTGCTGTGTCTTTTTCCACACAACCTTGATGAACAATTCTGAAAAATAAAGCTGTGTCATAGATTACATCAGTCCCAATGAAAATCCAGCAGTTGTGCAGCCCTGAAAGCTGTGGATTCACTGGTGCTGGAACCATGGTGGGAAGCCAGACATTCACAGGATGTCCTGGAGCCTATGATTTTTTCAGCCAGACCTTCTAAGTCCTCCTGAAGAAGATGTCTGCCACACGAGTTGGCCAAGCATGTTGTCCGATCAGCATGGACAGCTGTGGCTTTAAACAATGACAGCCATTGTTAGGTCAATTTTAAAGTAGGTCCTTAAAGTTAATGTGATTATGCAAATGTTGCCCTAACTACCATGGCTGTCTTATATCCTTCACAAATGAGTGCATTGTCACTTTTCATTATGTGCATACAGCCCTGGTGGTTTGGTGGTATCATTGTATCTCTTGGAAATGGACCATGTAAAGGCCATTCACTGTTGGCACCGCATTGTGCTCTTCCTCAAGCAGACCAACCTTGACCCACAAATCAGGGTGGTAGAGATTTTCAGGCCAAAACCTGTGTGTGTTATTCACATGATTACTCCCATTGACATGGCTGGAAACTCTTGCAGCAGGCATGGAAGAATTAGGTTAAAATACGGTTGTGAATTTAGGCCCTGTCTACTCTAAACAACAATGCATCTGGACTAACCTCTGACAACCTTTCTTCTAAGATAAAAACTTTTCTGTTAAATCACTTGCAGCATAAATTGAAAAATTGACACATTGGGGAAAAAAACCTCTAACATATCAGACAACTTCTGTGTTTGTTTTTTTTTCCATGGTGTCTTTATGGTTACTATTATTAATTCGATTTTAATCATGAAATACCCTTATACAGAAATCAGCGATCACAAACAAGGAAGCTGAGAAATCTCAGGATCTTTGTGTTCTGGAAGGTGGCAGATTTCAGACGACTCATCAGTTGGGGGACATGACTGATTTCAGACTCTTGGTTGCTTTGCTTTCAATGAAAACTGGTGACTTGCAGTTTCAGTTCTCATCACAGAAGATGTTCTCACAGCAATTTCTTGTTTGGATGGTTTTCTCTTTTTCTGAGTGTGGAGTCTGATGTTTGTCTGAGTTCTGTCCTTTGTGATTTTTGGTTCTGGTGGACAAGAGTCTCCATAATGCAAGCACATAATACACAGCCAATGACAGACTACTGGTTGGGATTTGGGCCTGCTCAGTAAAATAACCTTCCTTTATTTCTAATATAATAAATAATGTGTATATAATACATAAAACCAAGAAGGATTTGCATGCACTTACTTAACATAAGTAAATGTAAGGGAAAATAATTTCATCCCAGGGAAGTCCATTGCTGACTTGCAGCAGCTCTCTTATGAACACTAACTTCCTCAGGAGGTTCAAGGACTTGGAAACTGCAAGGGCAGAACACTCTGTTGCTTGGTTGTGTTATTCTACATGCAACTTCTCAAAACATCCTCATCACTGCAGCATTTGAACATTACTTCAGAACTAGGGTGTCCTTCGCCAGCCCGTGAGTACAGTCAAGAGAAATCTGGTCAGTCCAAACCTACACACGTAGCAACTGGGCTCTCCTTCTTTCACAGAGCCTGGTTTTACTGGAAAGGTTGGATTAGGGTGTGGAAACCTGCTTTGGTACAGCAAGCCTGAAGCTGCAGCACCCTCAGCATTGTCTTCAAGAGAGTACAAGGCTGCCTTTGGGACATTGAGCCTTCTGGAAAACTTCCTGTGCTCTAGACCAAAGTGGATTTCTATTATTGGAAATTCTTTGGAAAAAGTTAGTTATGGGTGTTAAAAAGGAAAGAAGAAGAGCTTGTGTCACTGACAGGAAGGCAAACCAAGATATCAAATAAATTTCCACATTCACTCCCTTGAAGCTGTCACATAAAAACCAAGTTGCTCCATTGATCAGCTGCCAGAGAGGATGGTAATAAGATTATTTTGGATGTCACACAGACAGCACAGCAAAACTTGGAAGTGACAACAAGGAGGGGGGACTGTTGGAATAATCCAGCATCTTATTTTTAATCATCATGCTTGCTGCTTTGTGATGCCTGTGGTAAAATCGTGGTGCAGGTGTGTGTCAGGTTCAGTCCTCCCTGATCGTGCTGGGTCTGGCTCTGAGATCCGAGCAGTAGCTACTCCAGCTGGCTGCAAGGAAGGCTTGTGCTCGAGAGCCCTGGGTTTCAGAGCAGTGACGGAGGAGTGACTATCACAACACTTCTCTAGCTTATCACCACACAAACTGCATTTGTATTTGTTATGGGTTTTCTGTTAAAGGATGTGGCCACAAATCAGAGGTTGGCAAGGAAAGGATTACTCTAACCTCTTTGATTAAAGAAAGTTAAGGCTGTTCCTGAGTTGGTGATAACTCAGGAGGGGTGTCTGTGAATTGCTGCTCCTGAACTGCCACCGTGGGACCTTCATGGGGCAGCAGGAGAACCCATCCCCTTCCTGGGCAGGTGGGAAGCTGCTGAGAGAGTGACAAAGCTGGGTGTAACATGACCTGTCTTGCCTATTCCTGGTAGGCCTTCCAGCCAGGGGTAAATCACCTCCAGTGAAAGGCTTTTGTGTACCTCCCTGACTGGAGGATGTTACTCAAAATACAACCAGAGCTTGCTTTTCAGTGAAGATGATCCTGAACCTGGGGATACCAAGAGTGACTTGGTATCCCTCAACACTGTGAGTGTGTGGGACCTCTGCTGAGTGGTAGTGGCAGGAGCACATCTGCCATGGGCAGGGAAATGATCCATGCCCTTAGTCCTGGCCAAGTGTGGGCTTGGGTTCACTGCTGTTATGGAGACCAGCGACTTTTGTCAACCGACTTGCAGCAGTGTTTGGGCCTGACCCCACTTTGGTGAAACAGAGATGAAGTAAGTAGGGGTGCAGAGGGGATGGCCAGCATGAGCAGAGCAGAAAAGAAAAGCAAAGTATCATCTCTTTTCTTTATTATTTCACAGAAAGGTATTTTAGGCATTAGACTGTAGCAAACCACAGCTGTTTCTCAGTTTATTTCTTTGGTGCAGGAAGGCTTGGCTGGGCAGGCAGGAGCTCTAACCTCTTGCAGATTTCCATTTCCCTGCCGGCAGCACAGGCTAGCAGCACCTTTATCTGCACAGGAAGGCTGAGCCAGCACCTCAGAGATCTCTGCCTTGAACAGAATAGGAACACAGATATCAAAAACCCATCACTGAAATAATGATAGGCTCCCTGCACCTTCAGATAGCTCCTGTGCTGATGTACGCTGATGAGAGAGTTAATGAAACATGAGAGAGGCAGCAGGCAGGAAAGCACACCTGCAGGCACCCCTTCAAGGCTCTCTGGGGGCTGACTGTATCGGGAGGGCCACAGCAGGCTTGCAGCTGGGCTGGCAGGAACTGGGAGATGAAGAGGTGGTCTCTATGGTTAGTGTAGAAACCTGTCTGGGGACAGCTTCCCGAAACTTTCTTCTTAGTCTTCTTCGCTTCTCTGACAGATGTGTGCACAGAGCGTGTCTTGGAGCTGTGGTGATGGGTAGTGATTGAATCAAGCAGTAAAAGTTGTTTTCCCCGTGAAAAAAAATTTCCTCGGCTGTGAGTTGAGCCAGGCTGTAAGTGTGGATCTGTGCAGTCTGAGAAGTGGAGGCTGTTTTATGAAACAATTAAACAGTCAGCAATTATTCTGATACACAAATGGATTGGAAAAATGCCTTCTAGAAATGTCATGTATCAAGAGGGATTGTAAAAAAAACAAAAACAAACTCAACAACCTGATCACCAATAATTTATGGAAAAATAATAGAAGAGTGAATACATTTTGCAGCCCTTAACAATGAGCTGTATAACCACTGCCAGCTTGCAAACACAGCTGAAGGCAGAATTTGGACCTCTCTGGTCTACCTTCATTATCTTGCCTCCATCAGTCACTGAGTGCAAAAAAGTCACAAACAAGTTTGTGCTGGTGGCAGGGTCTTCAGTGAAAACTGCTGAGATGTCAAAGTCAAGTTCAAAGAAAAGGGGCAAACAAAGGGAACAAATGCATTTGGTCAGGAAACACAACTTCCTTTCAAATTAAGACATTAGACTGGAGACTGAAAGATGTGACCAGTGTCTTTCCTTGACCACCCAGGCAGAACTCCACCATTGCTCCTGAGCAGCATGTGGGCTCTTGACTGATTCAGCCCATGCTAGGAAACAAGGGCACAGGCAAAATGCAGACCAGTGCCTCAAAACCATTCTCTCCCAAAGCTAAACATGCTCCCCAAACACAAAATAAATTAACAACCAACAAAAAAAAACCCCAAACCCAAACACATTTTAAATAGATTTCTAGGAACAAACCTTTTGTTCTGTGCTTTGCCATCACACCTGTCTCAGATTGGGAATGAGGTAGAAATACAATTAAATGTGGCAGGAGTAAGAGGAGGTGATGATTATGATGTTCCAGTCACAATCTTACAGAAATGTCCTTCGCTTATGTGGCTGCCTGTGTGGGCTTGAGGGAGGGCTGACTGCCATTGACTTAGATGGCACAGATAAGGATCAAGGCTACAAATATGGAGAAAAAAACTTTTGGCTTTTTGAAGGATTCCTACAGAATATTCAGCGCTGTGCTTGCCCTCTGCTTTACCCTCAGCAGATTTATTTTGGCTCCTAACTATAAAGTCTGGCTCTTTCATTTAAGCCTTAATATTTTTTCCCAAACCTATTCGAGCTCTGGCCCTTTTTCAGTTTAGGATTATAGCTGTCACATGGACCTGTAGGAGTTGAATGCCCAGGATTCTCTGCAAAGAAAGCTGAAGAATGGCAGGGAATTAGCTGGGAAACACCTCATACTCTGGTATTTTCCTTTATTTTTTGCCCTGGCTCCTTTGCCTCTTCATTTTTAATTAGTGGCACATGCTGAAATGATAATTTAAATTCTTTTCAGAAATCAAAAGAATTCCCACTGACAACATTATTAAGTTATAATTACAGAGAAGAAAAAGGTTAATAGGAATTTGAGCCAAATATCTACTCTCCATTAAATGAGAGCTTGACTGAACCTGCTTTCCTTTCATTTTGGTAGATTACTCTAGGTTTAAATGGGTCCAGTCTGGCCATACACCTGTGCAAAGGGCCACTGTTAGGCCAGGTAGATATCACCAAGACCATTTACACAGACCTGTCTCAGGACAGCTCTTGCCTGACTGGCTCAAGATGGAATTTACCAGAGAGGTGGGACTCCAAAAGATGTGTATTTCAGACAGTGAGCAGAGCATGGTCACATGGGGATTTGTGTGAGAAAATGTGTAGGAGGTGGCACTTTGCTGCAAAGGAAATGTAGCCACTACTGGTGGAGGGAAAATAATCAGCTTCCTGGGTCTAGCATCCAAAGAAAGCCTCTTTCCTCACTCATGCTGGGCACCACATGCCTGCAGAAACATATGCAAATCTGCCTGAATCTACTGAGTGTTTTGCATTTTCAGTGAAATGAGAAAGGGGGGAAAAGAAACATTGTCCTCTGTATTAGCTCTAAGCATGCCCATCAAGAAGACAATTATTGTAATAGTTTTACATCTTTAAAATGGATTTTAAGGCAACTGAGGGTGTAGGGGGGAAAAAAACCCACTCCTTTTGCTGGGCACCTGCAGGCTGAGCTTCCATGGCTCCTAGCACTGGGATAATGATCCGTTTAAACTGCACCAGGATCGGTGCAGTTACCGCTGGAGCTCTACAACAGGGCTTCAAGGCAGGAACTTTGCCTTGAAGTCCTGTTGTAAGCGTGGCATTTCTCTTTCCTTTTTCTTCTTTTAAAGCTGTAACATGTTGCCTAAGCCGTGTGGCATGCCTCAAGGCAGGCCTTTCCCTCTTCCCACGTTGCACGGCCCTGAGCCCCGCGGGGTGCTTACATCTTGCACAAGTGTTTTCACGGCGCGAGCCCACAGCTCCGGCACGGGCAAGGGCTCCCGCAGACTTCCCCTTCTCCGTAATCCGTGCCCGGCCCCGGGGTCCTGCCTGTGGAAACCGCTGAGAAACTGCCTCGGGGCTGCTCTCCCCAGCCCCAGCATCGCTGGGTTCAGAGCCCAAACCGCACAGGAGGGATGGATGTGAAACACACGAAACAACTGGGAGGGGGCTGCTGCAAGCACCGGTCCCTTCTCACACTGCAAGCCAAAAGCACATGAGCAGGGACCTGTGCAGAGGGTGAAAAAGGCCTTTTTGCTCCTCCTTTTCTGTGCACTGTGTGGTTTGAGGGCCAGCATGCGGTTTCAGCTGGGAGGACTACACAGGTGCTGGGTAAGGAGTAAAGAGGACTGGAAGTCACCTATGGGGCTCAGCACATACATGGCTACTCTTCCATCATGAAGCTGAAGTCTGCTCCCATGATTATCAGTCTGACTTCAAAGTGCTTGCATCAACCAACATTTCGGCCATTTAATTTGAAGTGACTCAATAAAATGCCTTTTTTTTTTTTTTTTAACAGGTTGCCTTTTTATTTGTTTATTTGTTTTGGCAGGAATTGCTTTTATCTCTAGTCTTCTTAGGGCTGCAAGTTCCTCAGCACGTCAGCTGTGTGAGGCTCTTGCAGGTCTGTCCAATTATTTGCTGCGAAGCACAATGCACCAGGGTTTCAAAGTATATTCTCACCTCTGTTTTCTTAAGACAACCATGAAAAAAGCCTGTTCTACAGTTATAAGAACTCCAGAATATTTTTCTCTTATTCAATTGGTTCCTGACCTGATTGTCCTTAGATGAAAAAATAAATTAGGCAGCACTGCGGGAGAAGGGCAGTTTGGCACAAAAGATGCAGTGAGTCTGCCACTGCCTGAAGCTGACCTGGACTTTGGTGTTGATAGAGATGTGCCCTGAGACCACGACATGCTCAGTACTCACTGTTTTATGCTGTGTTCCTTCCACTTCCTTAACAATCAGTGAGAACCAAGGGTTTTGAGGCAATGGTGTGCAAAACTATTCCTTGCTGGAATCTAAGTGTGCTGGGAAAAACCTTCTTGGCTTGATTGTTGCCTTTAACACCACCACCAAAAAACTAAAGACAAACAAGATTAGGAGGCGATGCAGGTTTAAGTAAAAAAGAACACACTTTATTTATCTACAAGGCAGTACATTGTTGTATAAAAAATTAAGTGCAGATAAAGCTGCACCAAATGCTATTAAGGCAGCAAAGTCAGAGGCTGTTACAAAAACACAAAAAAATGAAAAAAATAAAATAAAATCAGTGTTTTGCCATATCAATAAAGATTTGATATGGCAGTACAAACAACCATGTATTTCTAAGGACCTGATTCAGTACACAAGACCCAAGTTAGGGAACAACTAGCTAGACATGGAACAAAAGAGACAACATGAACAAGACAGTGTTCTCCCAAACATATGAAGGTGCAATGCATGCTCTTACAAACCAATGAGAAACAAAACAACACATCCACACACACACAAAAAAAATCTCCCAAGAACAGTGTTCAAAAATATTGTTTATAAAAAAAGGGGAAAAAATATAAATGACGTAAAAAAATTAAAACAAAAAGGTCTGAAATGCTAGTGCATAGTCAATTAGCTAACATCAACATTTGTTTTTTTTTCCATATAAAGCTCTACTGCTCCTTTTACACTAGCAGCATGTCTACACGCTAAGGTCTGTAGCAGCAAAACACAGTATTCATTTGGCATTTACAAAATTAAATTACTGAATAAAAATATAATTTTTCTCATAAATCTATGTTTCATACAGTAATATTTTTTAAAGCAAGCTAATTACCCACCCTCCCCAATAGAAACACACAATGTATAATAGCCTAGAACCAAAACAGAAAGGAGTATTTCAAGAGGCATGGATGTTTGAGCATTCACGATCTTGATCAGCTTTCCCCTTTTGCACAGACAAGCGTTTGTAGTAATGCTTTTCACTTCGGTATTTTACACCAATGCATTTTGTTCAGTGATTTAAAATATATCTGTTTGAGTACCTGCTCTTTTATTATTAAAAAAAACAAAATTAAAAAAAAAAGACAAACTAAACCCCACCCCTGGCTAGCACATCACTGAAATAACAATACTGGTGTATTAACTCTGCTTGATCTCAAAAAGTACAAGGAAAATTATCTTTATTATAAGACTGCACTTAAGATTATTAATTACCAATTCAAATTCAATACCTAATAATTTAGGTAAGTATCATTAAAAAAACACAAACTCTTAAGTTGGGTGAAATCCAACAAGAATATATATGCTGAGTGACTAAACGCACTTTGTGCTGCTCCCAACTGTTGTACCACAACAAAGATAGGCTCTTCTCCCATTCATGACAAGTTCTCATGCAGAGGAACAGGAATTTCCCAGTGGAGGTGAAGTGTTCTCAAAACCATAATGCTTCTCTGTGTGTCGACCCTTTCACATCACCAGAGTCCGGGTGGGGAAGGTGGCCATGTATTTGCGTGCCTGATCCGTCAGAGCCATCTGATCCTCGATCTTCCCGCAGGACGCTGACTCCCAGGCGTTGTTCAGATGCTAAATTAGAGAGAGAGAGATATTTAGGTGGAATGCCGTGTGATTTATCCATAGCCCCAGCCAAAGCCAGGCCCACTCACAATTAATTGTTCCACGAACAGTTCCATCCCGGCAGTGGGATGTTGTCCTGTCGCAGAGAAATTGAAATCTCAACTCAACAGGCAAAAAAATGTCACCCTGACTTCTCAGTCATTGACCACAGGGGCAGACACACCCAATGAGCTGCAGAGGGGCCACCACAAGAGCCAGGATCCAAACCTTCCTGCTTCTCTCTCGGACAGTATCTTTTCTATAAGGCCATAGCTATAGCCTTGCCTTTAACCCTTTAGGAAGGTCTAAAAGAGAATGCACTTGGTAGGCAGACATTACGGTCAACAGAGCACGGACAGGCTACAGCCCACAGTTAAAATATTCAGTGTTATGATCAGGCACAAATTCCTGCCGAATCTCCATTTGAGAAATGCAGCTGCTCTGTCCCAGAGATCCCTAAAGGAGCCTGACAGCCTCGGCAGCCTGAGCACTGCTGCCCAGCATCCCTGTGCTCACAGCTGCTTTCACCTGTGGGCAGCGATCAGCACCCGCCCAATGGCTCAGCTCCTCTGGCAAAGGAGAAGGGAGGGAGGCTCGACTCCCAGCAGAAACAGCTTTTTAATTATCGTGTAAGCCATTTCACTTCTTGTGGTATTTATGGAGGTTGCAGACACAATTTAGTATAATGTTAAAGTGAGATAAACGTATCTGCAGAGGGCTGTGTGTGCTGTATTTATTTACTCACTACACATGTGAGACATTTCTCATTGCCTTGAGCTATAAACAGCAATGAAATTTCAAAGCTCCTGGAATTTACCACGATATACACTTTCATTTTTTTCTATTGAGCTCTTTCACTTCCCCAGTGTGTCTGCCTTTCCACACTGAAATATTCTCTAAGACCTGAACAAAACCTCTATTATCATGTAGTTAGCTGTACAAATGCTCTGCATTCCAAAAATGCACAAAATTCTGCTTATCTTTCAGCAAGGGGATTCCAGTACTGCTGAATATTGAGGTGTATGCTCAAGATCTACCAGTAAAGACAAGTCAGGAGAAACCTTTCTCTGCTCTCCATTGCATTCAGAAAGGATCATCTTTGCACTACAATAACTACATTGCTCAAGGGAGATGACCAAAGCCTTCCCAACCTCTAGGACACTGGATGAATCATAATTAGTGGACTGCAAACTGTCTGCTAAGAGCAGAACTGTCCTGGCATGCCCATGGCTCTTTCTGCCAACTTCTAGTTGCCAACTTCTAGTTGCCAACTTCTAGTTGCCAACTTCTAGTTGCCAACTTCTAGTTGCCAACTTCAACTTCTAGTTGTTAACTTTGCAAGAGGATCCTTACATTATTCTCTGGCCTAAATGTTTACAGAATGCTCTTCTGAATGTAAACAGTGTTATCTGAGACATATGGATACAAAAAGGCTGGGGAACTACGAAATACAGATAATTTCACATGCCCTAATCAGGGCACCAGTACAAACACAGCAACTGAGGTTCCTGCCTTGGAGGGCTTGCAGTCTAAAAGGGACAAACCCAGAGAATAACTAAGCATGCGTGTTAGTCCTCTGCAAACTTCTGCCAGGATTCCCTAGACTTCCCTTCTCTTCTCTGTAGAGAAGTTCCAAATGCTGCCTCTTCTCCTGGATGCCATTCTGCAAGCAAAACTGCTGAGCTTCAGAAGGAGTTCCCTTTCTGAAGGAGAACCAGGTCAAATCATTAAGTTTCAGCAGTTTTTGTGTGAAAGCTGCATCTGTGAAGTGAACAAACATGCCATGCACCTCTTTTCTGGAGCAGTTCACCCTGGGCTGGCTGTGTACCTTGTGCTGTGGCTCAGCCTAGGGCACATGCCAGAAGGCAGGTGTGACACACTTTCTGCGTGCCACAGACACGCATGCAACACACCACAGCCTCTTTTATGTTTTGGTTAAACAGCTTCCAGGGTAACTTTTTCAAAGGCATCTACACAAGCTGGGAACCTACAATCCCCTATTGATCCTCAGCAGGACTCAGGCACCTGTGCATATTTTCCCTTGCTGTTTTAGAGGTATTTGCATGAGGAACCAAATTAATGCGTGGTACAATGCCATCGGTCTTACTTAGAAGTTGGATGTGTTCTGTACACCTCAAAAGCAGTTGATAGACCCTGAATATCCATCATTTCCAAAGACAGAAGCATGTGTCCAACCAGTATTTCCCTGTGATCCCCCAAAGCTTCAATGCATTGGTCTAGAAATATGAGATCATCAGTCCCTTAAAGAATAAAAACAGGTAAGGAAAAGTCCATTTGTCACAGAAGGTCAATTTCTAAAAAATATAAGTAACTTCAGGCAAGGAGTGTTCCTATTTCATAAATTAGGCTTAATTGTTAGTATCTGAGCTCTTATTATTAAAAGCCATGTGCTTAGTAGAAACAAAAAATCAGTATCCTGATATCACCAACATCTCAGCAGGCTGCTACATGTCACTCATTCCACGGAAAGCCTGGTCTTCATCTTTAACCTGATGTCAGCGTGGCAGAAGCTGCTCAGGCAGGCAGCAACCCTCTGCCCTCCCACTGGGCTTGGCTGCCCCGGGGAGCACTGGGCAGCAGGCACAGCAAGCACAGGAGGACCAGCTCCACCCCTCACTTGAGCTTGCTCAAAACAAATTCAGCTTTGCTGTAGGGACAGAAAAGTTTTCATCCACATATTGTTTTCCCTGAAAATTAGACTATTTACACTTATTTTTTTCCCCCTATTGTGACAAACTTTGTAAGAAGAAACTAACTTTGCTCCTCAGTGATGGTGGTGAGAGTTTTGCTCCAGTGAAGAAGGCAGCATTTGACCCAAAGCAGTATGTTTTCTGATGCAGCGTATTTACTAACACAGTTTTCAATTCTACCCTTGGGGAATTCAGATAACATTTAAGTGGGTATTTTTAATAAACATTTTCTGTCTGAAGCCATGACTCTCAGCAGCCAACACAAAACAAAGCACAATGCCTGTGCCTTGCCAGCCCTGCAGAGCAGTGCCAGAGGCATGTGTGAAAGTCATCCTGATGGGAGCAGCTTTCCTTCCCTCCTTGGCAGGGTGTGCTGGGTCCTACAACCCAGGCAGAGCGTCCTGCCGGGCCTGGGCACACAAAGCTATGGGAACCCTCAGTAAAAAAGGTAAAAAGGGATGATGCCACAAGGCCTCCATCCACACCTCATTGCAGCAAGTACTGACAGAGCTCTGTTACAGGACAGCGGCAGTGCCCCACAGACAGCAGTGCTCAGCAAATGTATCAACAGAAAAGAGACCCTGGCAGAAGGCAAGAGACCTACGGGCATGCAGGAAAACAGCACAGAAACCCCAGCCAGAACACTCCTGTTGCAGAATGCTCATTGCATCCTCCTGACCGCATTTACATGTCTAACTCTGCAAATCAATAACAAAAACCCGCAAGATCTTTGTGACCAGAAGCCAGAAGGCCTGACCCAAACCCCACCAAAAGCGATGGACATGTTTTCATTGATCCAGTGGATTCATCCAGCTTAAATTCAGTCATCTAAGAGTGAGGTGTTCATTTTGGCACCTCAATTCCTAGCCAGCAGGGAGTGAAAGGGATTTCCACAGTAAATTTTTTCCACATACACAATTTTTTCATTGCCTCAGAGTAGGAGACTCGTCTTAATTTTGCTATCAGATAAAGAGTTTAAATCTTTTCGGCAAGTACTTCCACTGTATTTTTCTCTTCCATCCACAGCAGTTTCTCTCTTTAAGATAAAACAGGGAGTGGGGAGGAGAAGAAAGTACGGTACTACGAGTTCCCATTGGATAAAATTACAGATCCATGGTACAATCCCAGCTATGTCATTATGTTTTTCTCCCCATCCCTTTTCTTTTTCTCTCTTTTTTTTTTTTTTAACCTCAGTAATCCTACCAGTACATTCCTTCTCCTGGCAGCAAAACTACCTTATTTATCCTGTAATATGCCTTCAACTGCCTTCAGGCAAATGTGAACTATAAACAAACTGTCAAAGCTGTAACTGGGATATCCAGTTAAAGCACTTTAAATAAAAACTTGGACCATCTAGAGAAAATAGACCAGAGTAAGGGAAGAGAACACCATGGAAAGGTGCTTTTCTAACAGAACTAGCTAGCACTCATAGCCCAGACCACCTTTACATGTGCTGTCTCTCTAGCTTAAGAAAGCTCCAGTGTTAGGATACCTTTTGTGTTAGGACCCAATGCTAAAACCAAACATTGCTGCAGCCCTGCAGTGCCAGGCTCCCAAACTGATTAAAGTGCAGTACAAATCCTTGGGCAAAGAACTGTGTTAGAAGATAGTTTTTAAATCTTCGCTCTGCTGGCAGTTATCTTCAGCAACTCCAGCAAAGTTAGTGGTGTTACAAACATTCCTACTAACTTAACCAAGCTGTTATTATTTAAATTATTTAAAAATAGTTTAAAAAATAAAAGCTAGTGTATTTAAAATATTTACAAGGCTTAGACTATTAGAAGGCCTCTTATCATGTTTCCTTGCTGCCAAAAGCTGGATTTCTTGCCAGTTTTCCCTTAGATTATATGCTATGGATTGCCTGCAGAATGTGACACTGAAAAGAAGGCTTGCAACAGAAATGCAGCACTCCTGAAACAGTAAAACAGTGCACCAAACAAAACAATTTCCTATCAGAAACAGCATCTGAGTAACATAGCTTTCTATTCTGTAAGGATGCAGAACTGGCAGAAATCCATTTGCTTATCAAGGCCAGATAGTAAAGACCAAGTAAAAACTAAAGTGACCATAAATTAATTTTCTACCTCATTTGACAAGACAGATCACTATTTCTACCCATCTTGATAGCTTTCCTCTGGGGCACAGCACAGACTTCTCCTAAACTCTGGGGCTTTCCAAGTTGCTCAGAAATACAGCTTGCTAAATGTGAAAGAGTAAGACGGTCCAACTTTTCAGCTTTTGTTATAAGCATGATACCAGAGCTAGAAAGAGCTATTTGATGGCACTTTTAAGAGCTTAACCCTGAAGCTTTTGCTCAGACAAAACTCCTGCTCAAGATGCATAACTTTCCACGTAAGAGGAATGGATGAGGTATGGAAGTGGGCTAAGCACCTGCAATTCATACTAGGATATTCAGCCCCTTTCCAGTTTTGTCCTCAAGTAATCTTTTTTTTTTTTTCACAGATCAGAATACATTGCTGCAAATGAGTAACAGTTAAGCTGTCATTTCTTTTCTTTCTGAGAGACCATTCCCAGTTCAGGGCACCTGTTTGCAACCCAAATTCTGCCAACCTGGGAGGAACACATGCAGTGACTAACCTGTAACTTCGAACCTTCTCTGGCTCCCTCAGCTGTGCCAAGCACAGCTCCTTCCTGTATACATCAGTCACTGGGGAGAGAAGGGGCAACACAAGTGAGGGAAACCTGTGGGGCTACCTTCCCTTGCTGTGCAAATCTCAAACACAGCATGCTTCCCCCTCTCCCGTCACTAAACAAACAAGATTATGAGATTTCAGGACCTTCTTTCCCCAAAAAAGCCATGGAGGAAAAACAGAGAAAGGCTGCTGTGGCAGGAGACCATGCTGCCTTCCTGGTTGTTTTGTCTTACAAACAGCTGCAAATAAAACATTTCACTTTTTAAAATGAGAAAATGAAGCTTCATGACAGCTCAAACACTTGAAAAAAGGTTAACCAAGTAACTGTTTTAAAATCCTTTAAACTTACTCTTTGAAGAAAATGGCTACACAAACCGCCGAAAGTCAGGAAATTCGATCTGAAACGTGTCAGTCTGTGGTTAAAAAATGGAAAGTGACAGGAGCTAGGGGTTGAAGAACATTCTCTTTAGCTTGCAGGGCTTCTACCTTGTGTTGTTTCCTTTGTTACTGGGGGAAGAAGATATCAAAGCAGCGCTGTTTTCTTAAAAGGCTTGATTTCATGGTGTCTTTTGACAGCCTGCAGGGTTAGGTGGAAGGTCTGTGATTTAGCCTACTTTTCTATCTGTTAAAATGTCTGTGTTAGGACAGTTTGTATTATGTACTGCTACTGCTACAGAACATAATGTGAAATAAAATTTAACTTTTACACAGGAAGGGACAGAAACAGAGGGGTTTTTATGTAACCTCTTACAAGGCAAAATTCAAGCACATGCTCAATACAGATCATGTTTATCTTGGTACTGGAGTATGTTATACCAAAATCTTAACCCTTGGAAAAGTTGCTAGTAGGGCCAAAACCTCCCTGACATGCAAGTAAGTGACAAAAATATAGGGTGCAAAAATACAGGTTTTAACTAACCCCATGAATACAAAGCAGAAATATTTGGGATCCATGCAATGGAGAGTAAGTCCACCCCAAGGCAACATTTGGGGCTGGTCAGACATTCCTGTTCCTGCCAGTCTGATAATACTCAATGCACAACCGTGAGATTTGTCACGTAGGACAAAAGAGCTGGCTGAACCCTCACACCTTTCCAGAAAGATCTTACAAAACTGCCTTTACATCCAATGTCTTGGAGAGACTTAACAGGCGATTGAATGAAGATAAAGCTCAAACTCTTCTTGGGGCTACAGAGGCTTCTTCTCCCTTTGCTCTGCACAACACTGACACCACCAAACTCCAGTGGTGTTATATGGAGCTATCTGACCTCACATGCCAAATGATGCAACATGCTGCCCCTGCTAAGTGATGGTGAATCACATTGTGCTATCTGATATGGGCATCAGCTGCTATTTACTAAATGGCATATGATCAGCTGTGTACCCAAAATGCAGTAAAAAATATCCTTAGAGATGTGTTTGAACACTTGTTACTCTTGCCTTCCTTGGAATTTCACAGCAAAATCATAAGTAATCAAGGATTTTGATCAGTTTATCACTAGCCAAGTATCTTTATGTAAATGCAATGCAAATTATTAAAGCAACGGAAAACTGTGGGCTGGTAAATACACTGCCTCCCTCTTATCTAAGTTCAAATTTAAAAGAAACTGAAATGTTAAGAACCAAGTATATTAAAAAAAACCCTAAGTTTAGTGTTGTCTTTGTTTCTCTCTTCCCTCTC
This sequence comes from Vireo altiloquus, assembly GCA_013396875.1. Classification (NCBI taxonomy): domain Eukaryota; kingdom Metazoa; phylum Chordata; class Aves; order Passeriformes; family Vireonidae; genus Vireo; species Vireo altiloquus. The sequence continues at coordinate 571,454 of VZRF01005414.1, read as the reverse complement.
CATGCACAGATCCCAAGGTGCAGAGATTGCTGTAATTCCTTCTTGGACCGAAGTCAATGAGAATTTGCCTAAGTAAGAACAGTTGGATCAGGCCCAAAATATTAACAACAGCCATGCAGACACAATTAAATTTCACCCACATGAGTTCCCTCATGCTTAATGTCTACTTTCATGGGATCAGTGGATTTAGTCCAGTGTTTGTTTGTGTCCATGCATGTGTTCATGTATGAGGGTGAGATACCAAATTCTAAACCAGGAAGGGTAGAAAGCACGGAACAATACTGTGCTAAAATCTGGTCATGTACAAAATGCAACGAGTCAACAACAAGCACAAAAGCTAACATTTTCCATGGCTTTGCACCCTTTAGGAATGCTGTGTCCTAGTCATAGGAGTCCATTTACACTGGGGTGGAGAAGGGGAAGCATTAGGGCCAGAGCAGCAGCAGTTTCTGGTGTGAAACACAGCCAGACTATACATCCTTTCTGAGCTGCATGGGGCCAAACTCCTCCCCTTTGACATGAAGCCAAAGCAGCTTTACCATTAGTTTTAACTACAACACCAAGTCCTAACCAGAGAGTGCAGCCATTGGCAGACAATACCGCATTGTTATAAAAAGTCTGTATTTCATTCTGAAAAAGCTGTCTGTGCCACCATCACAGAAACTCCAATCTTCATGTAAGATTACATTTCAGCTGAAAAGCTTAATGTTTCATAGCAGAGAGAACAATTTTAACTTCATACTAGCACACCAAGAAGCTGCATACTATTTATTTTGGGGGTTTTTACAACTACTTTTCCTTTCAGTTCAACACACTTTAAACACTGAGAGGAGTTGGGAAGTCCTTTTAAACTCAGTTCCTACTTAAGAAAAGGTCCTCTTTATCCAAACAATGAGAATACCTGACTTTTAACATGCTTTTCCTGAGCAAGGACTGAAGAATTGAATCCAGAATGATCCACAAATTGACTCATGTAAACTTCCTGAACAAAGTCAGCATGAGTGAGGACAAAAGGTTAAACAAGCCCTTTCGTTTACAGCAGCTTGTAAAGAAATTATTTTTAGATAGCAGGAAACATAACACTGTTACACCAAAGATCAAAAGATCCTATTTTACAGACCTCTCAGATCCTTCTTTTTTATTACAGCCAGAGTGCAGGCAACTACCACTAACAGGACAACACACAGCCTATGCTGCTTAGCTACCTGAAAATCTTGCCCTAAACCTGTGGAGGAGCTCAGAGTTTGGCTGGGGTCAGGTACAGGTGTTGGGATGCAGCAGAGCTGAGTTCCTGGGGACCAGCAGCTTCCCCCACACACCCACCAGGGAGCTCCAGCAACACCCTGCAGAGCTGGAAACCCAGGTTCCTTTGCCATGAGGTGGTCTGAATTCAGCCCCTATACACTGCCCTAGACCAGGGGCAGTGGATCTTCAAACCCTTCCCTTAGCTGTCCATCATGGTATAGCCAAGAAACACAGTTCATGAGGAAAGAGCAGATAAACGATACTGAGTGCAAGTCTTTGGCCCCCCAATGCCAAGGGGAGTTCTAATCCCTGCTCTCCAAAGCTGTTTTTCATCCAGTGATTCTGCAGCACAAAATACAAGCCTACTCCATGGCAAACTGTGCCAAATGGGGACATGTGTAAAATTTTACTATCTCCTTTTTCAATGCCTGGCTAGAAGTGCTTAATCAAAACCAGCCTTTATTCATTCCTTCTTACTGTAAATAAGCCCTAATGTAAATTCTGGAAAGAGGGAGGCAAGAAAGGATCAGCCATGTGGACTATCTGTCTGAAAGTCAGGAACTATGGAGTTACAATTTCTTTCCTGACAGTGACCCACCCTGGGGAATGAGATACTTTCCTCTAGTTCTCCCAAGTGGAGAAGGGCTACAAAACCACTCATTCATCTACCTCAGAAATACAGAAACTGTGTTTTGTTTTCTGAATGACTTGCTGTGGGTTCCATCTGAAGTACACAAGAGGCGCCAAACTGGGTGCTAATGACTTTGGTGGGCTTTGGATCAGCCCCTGTGTAGCAGCTATATTTTAAAGTACAGCAAATGTATATGTTTGTTAATGCTTGGCAAAAGAACAGACACATAAACCCCAGCCTCAAATCTGGCTTATGTTACAATAACTACTCATTTAGCCTACAATGGGGAAAGGCCATCCTGGTGCTGGGCTGGATGGGCAATATTGGCCACATCTGTGCTAGCCAGGCAGTGCTAGAGTCTCTCCTCTCACCCCAAGGCCAGTCACAAGTTCTGGCCACCACAACACCACTCCAATGTCCGAAACAGCAGTGCTGCCTACAAGAAGTCTATAGAAAAAAAAGCCTCTGGTAAATGTTAATTCTCAGTCCTACCGATTTAACAGTGCACCCAGCTGAGTTACAATACCCCACACGTGGAGCTATGCCCTGTTTAGCTTCCTGGCTAAATGCTCCACAAGCCTTCCCTCATGTTCCGCAAGCAAAGTGAGATCCTCAGCCACATTCATCAGAACATTTCATTCTTCCATACTCAAAACTTAAAATCAGTCTAAGAGAAAGCAATATATATATATATGGATGTATATATGAATTTTTATATACAGATGATACTTTTATGAAAGAATAGTTACCTGCAGAGGACTAGCTAGTGGCCTGTTTCTAGGTACTGCAACTGTTTTGTGAAAACTATCATCATCTTCAGACACAGGCATCTTTAAAATTGAACTGGTAAGAAGATTCTGAACAGGAAAAGAAAACAGAAAAAGGTTTTCAGCAACTCATGAGAACAATCTGAATTCAAATGGATAGTAAGTAAACTCGGCTTGAGCGCAGAAGTTGCTACACTGGGCACAGACACAGACGAGGAGCAGATCTCAGCCTGGTGTCCCTGGGACTTGGCTTTGCAGGAGCATTGCCATGGGTAAAGGTTTTCCATCCAGTGAAAATCCCAACTTCAAGAATAACAGCAACACTGAATAGTCCTGAGTCCTGGTAATGCAAAGGGAACTGTGCTCAAGCAAGGTCTCCTTTGCAAAAACCAAGAGTGACTCTCTCTTTTTCACTGATTTTTAACTCCATGATCTAGTAATTTCTACACACAGGTGCAGGCATCCTCCTAGTGTAGACTCTTCAAAGTCTGTGGGCTGCAAAATGACTGCAACTTCTGCAACCTTCTATAGGCATCACAGCGATAAGAGTAGCATTTTGCTTTTTATGTTTAGTACAGGAAAATGACACAGAAATAAGGAATAAAGCCCACTTATGAAGAAAATAAGAAAAAACATTCTTTCTCTTGCACTGAAGAACTGAACAGGGACGTAAAACAAAGAATTCCTTTGATGCTGTGAAAACTTGTACTTACTGGCACATCTTCCATAGCAGACCCAGGTGTAAAGAGCTGAGTGTTCAGGTTTTCTCCTTCCCAGTGATTTGAGCAAAAAAAATTTCCAGCTTTATCTGTTGGAGACTCCACCTGAAAGCAGAAAAGACGTGATTCAACCAGTACACAACTGACCAGGAGATCTCTGTCAGTTGCTTAATAAATTGAACAAATATATTTCACAGAGGTGCATAATGCATGTTTACGGTAACATCTTTTAAAGCAGCCTTGTTCTTTGCAGAAGAAAAAAGTTCAAGGTTCTCAAAAAAATCCCTATCTAATAAAACTTTGAATACTTGCACTCAGTGCTCTGTCAGTGTTCAGGAGTTTAATCCCCTAGAAAGGACTGAGAATATATGTATTTTTAGAACTTTAGTGACAAAGTAATATAATGCAATGTCCTCAAATGTTCAGGTTTCTAAGTCACTCCATGGAGCTTGGTCCCCATGGGGTTCTTCTATACTTTTCACCAAATATTTGAAAGATTCAATCCAAATTCATGTCTAATTTTTCTTTTCTTTTTAAGTTTCAAACGAAAACTGCATTAGAACGGCCCAAGCAAACCCCTGCTGAAAACAGCAGAAAGACTTCTATGGAAATCAATGGGAGATGAATTAGACATGCCTAGTATACTATATGGAACCGACACGAAGATCTTGGGGCCCACATGAAAGAAAAACAGACACAGCTATTTAACAGAAAAGCCATTGGTATAAGTTTCTCAGCAAAGAGTTCTGAATTAAATTGCCTCAGGTAAGTTTGAGATTTACCTCTTGTTTGATTTTCTTCAGCAAAGGGGGTCCACTTTCATGTAGCCCAGCCACTATTGCAGATTCTTCCGACTCCTGCTTGATAACATCCTGCAGATCTTCTACAAGATGAGTTGGAGTTTGAGGCTGAAAGAAAGAAACGTTATATCCAAGTCCCAGAACACCCCTCTGCACTAATATCAAAGCAACTTTTATCATTGTTTCCTTCTTACCAGCATCTTCAAAGGACCGTATTTGATTTCCTGAGCTGCAAGTGCGTTTTTGAATGGAGTGGGTGTTCTTGGAGAGCTTTCTAATATCGACCTCTTGATTGCTGGAGTCCTGAAACTTTAAAAAGAAGGCGAGGAACTTTAAAGGAAGATGCTTGGAAATACTACCTCTTTACAGAAATACGTGCATACAGGCAGTATTGTTGTAAGACTCTGGAAAATATTTCCCTGCTATCCTATAATCCATTTTGCTTTTACAGCAGAACATCTATTTGACTGAGATAAGGTGTAATGACTTTACTTTAAAAACTGGTGAGCCTATATGCATGGTTTTCTGTTCTAATAACCTACCTCCATAGTCATAAAGTAGAAGTTTTACTCCCAGTTAAGAAAAATTTGAATGTGTGCGCAAGCAACTCTGCAGGAAGCGTAGAATCGTAGAATGGTTTAGGCTGGAACAGTCCTTAAATATCACCTAGTTCCAAAACCCCCTGCCACAGGCAGGCACACCTTCCATGAGATCAGGTTGCCTAGGGCTTCATCCAGGGATAGGCCATTCAAAACTTCTCTGGCCAACCTGTTCCAGTGCCTCACCCCCGTCTCAGGAAAGAATTTTTCCCTTGTGTCTAATCTAAACCTACCCTTCACAGCCTGAAGCACAGCTGACCCAGCACTTTGGTTGCATGCAAACCTGAAGAAAAGGACTCAACAAGACAACAGACTTACACATGGTTTTCCTTCTGAGCTTTGAAAGCCTGGTCCCTGTGGAACGGGGAGGTAACTGCCATCTTATGGCCACACACCGGCGTGGAGGTAAGTGCAGGGTTGTCCAGGTTCAAGTTTTCGTGACTGGATGAGGTGTTTAAGAACTGCAGGTGTGGAAAGAAAAAAATTAACAGGAACATTCCGATTACATGGGTGACCTCTGAAGCCGACATTACTGAACAGAAGAAAATTAAATTGTTTTCTTCTGATTGACACGAGTCTCTCTTCTGACCCTGTGATGTGAGTAGGGTACGTGGGGTACCTGACTTCATTGTGAAAAAATACTCAATGGTTTGGCTCAGGAAGCTAGAGAGGGAAATTCTAAAGGAAATGACACTCTGTTCCAATGAGAAACACTTGCCACCACTTTCAGAGCCTGACTTGGATTTTCTCCAAATAAATTTTAATTAAGAGCATTGTGCCCAAGAAACTGGGTGAAAATGAGCAAGGGATGTTTCAGAAACAAACCCACAGGAAGCAGGGTTAAATTCCACAAAGATTTGTATGGGACATCTAGTGGCTTTTAGGGCAGTAAATAAAGTGTTTATGACAGGAAAATAAATTTCCTATCATCTCATTCAAAAAAGAAAGTGCTTCATTTCAGAGCATAAAATGAAAACTGCCACCTGAGACAGTACATGGAATGCTTTGGAATGGAAACAGCTGATTGGAAAGGAGGCAGCACTATTTGTTTGGAGAAAATTGCTCTTGCATGTGTTCTACCTAGTAACCTAAAATATTGTTTCTCTTTCTAGCGTCTACAAATCTGTGAGCACAGTGGTATCTTTTATTCTGACAACAATTCAATGTATTACCTTCTAGATCCAAACTGCCACTTTATAAAAATGTGGCACATAAGAAAATCTGGCTTTCACTGGATAAATGACATATGATTAAAATACCTAACAGGTAACAGGAAATACAGGGGGAAATCATTACATGAAATCTTTTACTACCCTTCATGAAATAGTGTTTCTTTGACATCGAAGACTAAAGCAAAACAACAGAGACAAACAAAAATCCAAAACACTTTTAAATAGTGCTACAGCTGTGAAACAAAGCAACCATCTTCAGAAATTTGAAAGTGCATGCCAGGCCATTTTAACAGGCCATTTTTCTACTCATTCCTATTCCACTCCAACTCTCATGGCCTGGGCAGACGTCAGCGAGTGTGATTTGAATTTTCTGGTTGTTGTCAGTTTGTCTCACAATCTGAATGCTATTTAAATGCAGTTTGGGGTTTTCTAGGTCAATGAATCATACTGTAAGTGGACAGAGATGGAAAGTATCACAAATGATCAGAAATGTTAAACTTTAGTAGCTGGAGTTAGCAGCAAGAGTAAAGCAAGGAGTCACACTCCCCTACAAAAAAGATCCAAAAAGGCAAAAAACCACAACACAAAAAACCAAGCCCCACAGATGAATTTAAAAGACAAGAATCAACAGTTAGCTTGCTGATTAACTAAACTCAGTGGTGAAGGCTAGGAGCAGCGAGAAGATTCAAACACAGAGTGAAATCAACAAGCACAACGGTAATTAGTCATTTGTTCCAAAGGATTAGTTTCTAAATTGTTAAGACTGGGGTGACTTTTGAGAATTAGTAACATCTGTGCAGAAGTCTTGATCTACCTGCGAGGGAGAGAAGGGCAGGCTTTTGACAGGGGAGCGCTTAGGAGGAGTTGAGCTGCTGACGTCAGCTAGGACCAAGGTGCTACCGTGGCCACTGGCTAAGGGGCTGCAGTGTCCTCTCCTTTTGCGAAGAAGGACCCACGGAGCTGCACTGCCCTGTGAGGCAGATAAGGTCTTTGGTGAGCCAAGAGAGCCCTGACTCGACTTGGCTTTGCTCAAATTTGTGGTGGGGTGTCCTTGAGGTCTACAAGCACTGGCCCCTCTTTGCTGAAGCTGCGCGATTGTGCCTGAGGGAGCTCTGCTAGCCGGAGTGTCTGTGTCTTCAAAGAATTCAAAACTGCTGAGATCACCCCATGATGAAGGATCCTGAAACAACGTGGGAGGCACGGAGCTATAAGACAGTGTATAGTGCCACCTCATGAAAATACAACGCTAGGATATGCCTGTAACCAACAACAACAAAGTCTTTCCCAGTTCAATTCCGCCTGACCCTGTTCATGGGAGCAGCAACACTGTGAACACAATTTGCGTTTTCAATACATGCCTTGATCTTATCAAACTGTCTGACATCCTAGTAGTGTTGCTGGCAACCAAGTCCCTAACGAATGAGTCAAATTATGTCCTTACTATTTTCTCGCCCAGTGTTTTCTGCTTGGTATGATGATGGTGCCTTTTGCTATAAAAAAAGTGTGCTGTAGACCAAAACTGGCCTCCTCCTAACATGCAATGCTGCTCTGGATGTGCTGAAAGGGACACGATGCCGTATGAAGCAGACACCTCTGCTTCTGATGGAGGTTGCCACCAAAAAACATAATTCAATGTGCTACTTCTTTACATGTAGCATCCCAGAGACTGCAATGGGAGCAAGTCCATGTCAATGTCAGTCAGATACCTGACTTTAAAATGTGTGTTTACAGTCCATCGCATATGCCAGGGCAAGATCCTTAACTTGGAAAAGCGGCTGTTGAGGCTACAACAAAAAATTCTAGAAAATGATGCAGATACATGAGCAGCCACACATAAACCTATGGCATGTGTCGCTTCAAGCATCAATAAATATAATTTCATTGTTTAAAATCTTTCACTGTGTCTCTGATTTTATTTTAAGGAGATTTAATGTTGAGAGATTGTTTCAAGCTCCTACTGTGCAGCTTGCCAAAACTCACACTCCCATTCCAAGATGTAGCAGGAAAGGGAGACACCCACAAAAAGCATATGCATCCACACTCAAGGGCTTCATTTACAAGCAGCTGCATTTAGTTATGTCAGAAGATAAACTTCAGATCCTGGAGCAACTCAAAGTTACTCAGGAAAAAACCAACAACCACATTTAGGACAATCCCAGCTCCTCACCCCTTACTCCTTGACCACGCACAAATCCACCTGAGGCGGCAAGTCTACTTACGGAGTCTATTAACTGGAGTGTTTCTGCAAATTCTAAGAGATTCTTAACATTATCCAGGATGTTGCTCTGGTGAACAATCATGCACCGTGCGGGGGATGCACTTTCCTCAGGTAAGCAACCGTGATCCACCGGCGGAGATGGAGTACAGTGGTGGTGTTCCCCCAAACAGGAAACAGGTGCACTGTCACCACTGGTCCTGGTACTGTCAGCAATTGTGGTGCTGTGCCAGCCAGGGTAGTTTGATGTGTGGTTCTGTGTCTAAAGGAAGAAGGAAAAAAAAAAAAAGAAAAGGGAGGGGGGAAAGGCAGAAGGAACTTAGCAATGAAATTGCACAAGGTGTCAGATGCCACTGGAGGAAAGATAAAAGTAGTTGCATCATCATCTAAAAGCTTATGCCTATGAAACAATTGTCAAGATGTTTCCTTTCATCAGTGCAAGATCTTGTTTTAAGTAACACTGGCATTGTATTTGCTATCCCAAAGTTACCTCATAATTTACTTCCAGGATTATAGGCACATGTCATTACTAACACATAATCGGTTCATACTTTGTTACTCCAAGTGCTCAAAAAGTGTCTGCAAAGTCCCTTTCTGTCAGAAGCAAGAAATGGCAGGATTTCCCTACTGAGCGCTCAGCACTGTAGAAGGCTAAAAGGTTTTAGAGTTAGAGTTGCTTTTGTCTGCTTATCTCCTTTTCTTCTGCTATCCCTGTCTAATGCTACAGCTTACACCAATGCAATGAAGAGCTGTCAAATCAACGTGGTTAGGAAAGCAGAAGAACAAATTAACAGAAGTTTCTCTCCAGTGTGATCATGCAACAGAAGAAATTGCAAAACATTAACTAAAGTTAAAAAGTGGCCAAACTAACGTATCATGCATGCAGTTCTCCGACTATTAATTTAAATATTACAAAAAAAAAAAAAAAAAGAAAAGAATCTGCTGGCTATCACCTATCTTCAAAAATGATTTTGGGATTCTTGGCTTTGGTGATGGTGTTAAGTAGTTAAAAGTTTTCACACATTAACATCCAATGGCATATACCATGAAGTATGAGAATTCAGTAATAGCCAGCACTTGCTCCACACATGCAATTATGAAGAATCTAACATTATTCAGAGGAGTAAAACAAATCTCAAACATGCACCAAGTCTGAAGCTTACAAAGTGTATAAAACACAGCTAAAAGAAAGAATACAACAGAGAAGAAAAATCTAATGCACGGGCACTACATTTTCATCACATGAACCATTGCACAGTTTCAGAAACACAGATCCCGTTATGGATTAAAGATCTGTAGGATTTTTAATTTTTGTACAATTATCATGTTTCCAATATTGCATCACATCACAGAGCCCAATCTTGCTCCCACTTTGCAAAGTAAGATACCTGCAAATATTTTGGATTTTTTTTTTTTGATAGAAGAATTTACAAAGCAGATACAGATTATATATGTGCTATGTTTCATCTTTTTAAAACGGAAATATAGAGCCTTGATTAGTACTGAAGGCAGAAGGGGAGTAAAAAGTTAAAAAGACAAGCACTGGGGTAAGGCTGCTATCCCTCCATCCAAGCACACAGTGACAATCTTACTGGTAATGCCTGCTGCCCTTTCAGTTCATTCTCAGTCGACATTAGTAGCAACTCTAATTCCTTTATTCGCTTTTCTTTCTCAGGGTCTTCATCATTATAGTGTCTCTGAAATTAAGAGTTAAGGGAAAAGAAAAGATAAAGGTCTGATAGGATGTAGCAACTAAAATGCTCATGGTTTGCCGACCTGTGGTTATAACAGCCAAATTAGATTCAAAGATGAAACAAATGTCAATTGTGTTTTCCACTACCAAAGTCCCTGCTGAATTTCAGTACAGACATTCGAAATGGAGAAAGTGAAAGCCATCAAACCAGATGTCAACTACTGCATTTTAAATCCACTTCAGAAGGAGCAATTATTAGCCATGTTAGAACTCCCCCACCTTCCCCATCTTCTCTTTCCACCACATTCAAAACATGAAAATGTTTCCTTAATGTATGATGTCTGCATTTTGGTTTATCAAATATTTAAGAAATTGACTCTTGAAATGAGGTTCAAGTTATCTACCTGGATAGCTGCAGCAGCTGGCTGAGGTACGTTGACAATATTTACATGCAGTGCTACTGGATATGGGATCTGACCAGGAACCTAGGCCAAAAAGCAAAAAAGTTATTATTTCCATCATATTATCTGCTTGCATTTTGAATTCGTGTTAAACATACTCTGGTTTTAGGTACTTAATATTTGTAGTCTGTGGAGATTAAATGGCAAAAAACCGTAAAAATGTTTACAAGGAAAGTAATCAGGTTTTTGGGAATATGACAGTGAGCATTAGAGAGGAAGAAAGAAAATTCATATATGAAATATTTACCCATCCTGAATGAGAAAAGATGAATAATTTATAGACACATTTGTAGGGATTTTCTAAATTGAAGTGAAAAAGCAAAAGATGCAATTTATTATCATCTAAAAGTCTACAATGCAACTGTCTGAAGCAGAAGCCCGTTTCATTATTAATCATTAATAGAAAAGAAATCTGATTAAAAACAATACTTGTTTACTTGGTTCCGACAGGCAACCCACAAACACAATATCACTAAAGAGAACGTGGGAGATTTTGACATGGAACACAAAATTAACCAGATTCAACTGATATTCAAGACACTTAATATTCACAACTCCAAGAAAAATGTTAACTGCTCCCAGGGCGTTAAACCAGCTGTACTCAGTTCCACCACCTAAACACCATCAGTTTGAAATGCACATATTTTCCCCACTGAATGAAGTAAAAGTCAAAGAAATCCTCATCTGACATCAAACACATCAAAATCCACCAAGACAAAGAAAACCTCCCATGCTTCTCGAAGCCAGGCACGGCTAAACTGTACCCATCTCTTTGACAAGGCACAGCACCACCACCCCACTGCCATCTCCAGGCACTCACGTTCTGTGGCTCGGAGATGTGGTAGTATGGGTAGTCACTGCTCAGCGGGGGCTGGCTGGCCACCGGCAGCTGGGCAGACGGCGATGGATTGTGAGCAAAGGCCATCAAGTGGTTGTTCTTCTGAAAGCCAGCAGCTGCTGAGGAGTGACAGGCTTTGGAGGACTCCTGAAGGTAGCCCTCCTGCTCAACCTTTCGGCGCATGGTGGAGTTCCAGTGGTTCTTGATAGCATTATCAGTTCTGCAACAGAAATACAGACGTCCAAGGAGTTTCAAAAACGAGCATTTCCAGTTCAGACGGGTCAATAGGCAGGGAACTGCTGTTGGCATTTCTGTTTAAACCCTGAGCTCTTCTCCTTCCCCCACCATTACAAAATGCTACTCCAAACTTCTCAGGAAAGATGCTCAGTATAAAAGTTAGGGAAAAAGAAAAACGGGCTATGGTTGTTTACGTACTTTATAAAGCAGTCTCTCATGACTTAGATCCTCAAGTTGGAAGAAATTACTAACTTCAGCTTCACCTTATTCCCACAAAGTGAGGTGACAACATCCTTTGGACAACACCCAAAGGCTAACATCCCTTTGAGGCTATCCTAAAGGAATGCCATCATCATCTTCCTGTATCTTAATATTTCAGGGGAGTCTTACTGTGTCTCATTGCTGGAAAGAAAGACTGTGGAGAACAGCTGTGAATAGACTAACTTCCAAGCAACTTTCCAGCTGGTCACCTAGACGACAACAACATCATGCTGTACACACAAACTCAGTAAATAAAACTGTTGGGATTTTTCTTAGATGCACAAAAACTGAGATTCAAATCCTCACATACATGAGTCAGAAAAAGCCAACATACCAAGTTTGTGAGATTTTAAGAGTACGCTTACAAGCAGCTCTGCTATTGGAAAAAACATCACCACTGCATGGTATAATTCAATGCAGTATCTGTGATGTGTGGAAGCTACAAAAGTATTTCCAAGGGATAATTCATCTCTTGTTATCTTCTAGAAGGTGAAAGCCAGAGAATGACCGCTTAAAAGGCTATCATGATCTTAGGCCTTATATTTAGGTCTTGAAGATGTTTACCAACTAGCAGGAAGAAAAGGAGGAAGGGAAACCTCTCCATTGCTTACATTATTTGCTGGCCCACACTTTGAGTCACCTTTAATCACAGCAAATAAGACACTGCAAAAGCTTTCAGTGAGATAAATATTTCCAGGACCAGAGTTTGAGTTTGAGTTTCTCCTGTTTTACACATAGATTTTTAACAGGTCAAAATCATCTGGATGATTCAGGAGCAATTACGAAAGTTGAAGAATCTTAAATAATTCTGAATAAACAGACTGGATTTCATACTGAAGACATACCCTTAGCTGAATGTAAATTATGTTCCACTTGCAGAGTCTGATCCTTCCCTGTTAAATCGATTTAAATTTTGACAGTCACCACAGGCACAAATAAGACTGCACAGACATTTAGGAAACTCTTACAGTCTTGCTCTAGTTACTGGATTTTTTACCTATGGCAAACATTAAAAGCCCATAAAAATAGCATACCGTTCCATGTACTGACCAAACAGTGCTATTCCCCACTGAGAAAAATGCACATCGGTGTCAATGGCTTCCCAGGTTTTGATTCTAAAATTTTTTTGATTTATACAGTGTAGCCTGAGGTGACCAAAACAGACTGCTCAGACCTGCAGCTTTTTCCTTTTCCTCTTATTTAAGAGCTAAAGGTGTATGCTCTTACCGTCCAGGCAGCAGCTTTGCAATCTCTGCCCATCTGTTTCCCAGCCTCTTGTGTGCCTGGTAAATAATTCTATCTTCTTCTTCCGTCCAGGAGGTTTTCTTCACTTCGGGATTCAAATGGTTGTGCCACCTCTCCCTGCACTGTTTTCCAATCCTTCCCTTCAAATGCTTAGCAATGACAGACCAGCGCTTTGGACCATATTTCTGCACGAGCTCTATTACCTTCAAAGAAGGACATAAAAACTGTCTGTATTTAATGATGCATAATTAAATGATGATTTCATGAATCAATGAAATTTTTTTCTTTGGTGAAGCAATGTTTTCAAGAACATTTCTCAAAACTGCCACAGTAAAACTGAGAGCAATTAAGGTTCCCCACTTCCAATTCATATTTTTACCCAAAAGGAAAAATCTGGTACTAGTTAAGGCACTCCTAGACTGCAATTCTACATTACAGTGCTGTAAAGCAACATTAATTTATTTGCATAGCAAACTTAGAAAGCACTACACAAGTACAGTCTGCCTCTGGCCATTATAATGTTGAGACCACCAAAGATTCCAGGAGTTTTGCCCAGACACCTGAAATCTGCTAGTACAGCATTAATCAGACAGAAAGGAAAACTGATTACCCTTTGATCCTCCTCTTTAGTCCACGGACCTTTAATAAGTTCTGGGTTTAGTACCTTCTGCCATCGGTGCTGGCACTGAACATCTGTCCGATTCTAGTGAAATGTGAAATACACAAAGTGGAAAATTCTTTAGACAAGATGGAAGTAGAGTGAGAATGCTCCTATTTACACACACTTGTTTCGATGTATTTCACTGCCAACTAAGACTACTAAACAACATGGAGTGATACAGTAAGTCTGAGAAGAAGGGATTCAACCATCAATTTGCTCACAGAATAGATAAGATTTTCATCACTTCTGCATTGAGGACTCCATCGCCAAAACTACACAGACTTTATCTTCCCCATCTGCACAGTAGCTGGCATGCTTTCACATGCAGTATTTCAGCAACAGCCAAAGTGTTCACAAAGCAATTATCATCAAAATCATACTTACAATTCACGAGAGTTATCTTTTTTTGCTGTGCTGAGACATTTTGTTTCATTGTCATATTGACCATCTACTGTGCAAGTCCCCACCATCCCCCATTTTTGCTTGTTTGATTTTTTCCAACCCTTTCCGAGAAGTGAAAGGAAAAATAAATGTAAGGGTTTCCACAGTAATCTAACTAAATTTCTAAGGTCTCCATTTGTGGAGGTTTTATATCTCCCCTGAAAATGTAACTATAAAGTAACCACTCCCCTTCCCCTTTATCAAGGAAACCTCTTGATGAAGAGTTTCTACTAGGCTTGGAGACAGAAACCAATATCCACTTACAGGAAGGAAATTAGCAATGACTTTCCAGTCTTCTGTCCCATTCTGCTCCACAAGCTTCTTCAATTTCTCATCCTGAATCATTAAAATAAACCCAGATAGAATTAATATTGCAATCTCTTATAATCAAAATGAAATATTTTTTTAGAATTCGTTCTTCTAGCTTCTTATGTATCTACCTCTGCTTTCTGAGTGTAAGGGAGGGTGGTCTACAGACTTCTCATGCTTTTAATTGCCTAAAGCAGAAGATTTTTCTACTCTGGATTTTGTTATGTTCTTTACTGTGCTGTAGGAGAAAGACTGACTTCTCTGCAGTTCTTTGCCTCAAAATATATATTCCCATTTTACTCATCAAAGCACTGTAACTGTTATTCTTGGACTAGATTTACAGGAGGGCATGGGTGTTTAGATGCCAAGCATCAGAATAATCTTGAAATTCAGTAACACTCAGGTGCTCAGCTACCTGGGGACCTCTGAAAATCACAGCTGTAAGCTTTATATGTCTTGCAGGTAATGGGAGTTCCAGTGATTTGCTCATGGCCTATCCACCTACAATGCACATTAAAACTAACAGCTCCTTTTTGCTCCTGTTCTCTGTGAGGGAGTTTTGCACATTTGCAAATAGCAAAAAATTTGGCCCAATCTTTTTAAAGATAAGGCCAGAAATATAGACCCTAAGGACAAAAGAAATCAATCTTAATGTAGTGGGAAAGATAGAGATAGTGTAAAACAAACCAGAAATGCCCCAAGAGATAAGAGGAGAAGAGCAGATCTCTCCTTCCTCAGTTAGCACCTCCCAGTATGCTCCCAATTCATGTGACAGGACAATGGCCATTGGACTTCATGGCCATCCTTTTCTCCCTGGCCACATCACAACCACGTCCACCTTTGTAAGGGCAGATTATGATTTAAAATAAATAAATAAAAGGCTTGCAAGAGGCGACCTGCCACTGTTTTTACATCAATACACATTGTTAGAGAAGAGAAAGTCAAAACATAACTCAAGAATTGTATTAATGTATTTCACAACAAACTCAGATCAGTTAAATGGCGAAAGAATATCCACCTGGCAAAGGAGTTTGATACCACAATTCTCCCAGAAAGTCAGCACAAGGGTATCACAACTTAAACACATTCTTGACCTTGAAGAGCAAAACACATCTTCCATGCTCAGTTTTGGTACTGCTGGATTTCTCTCCTCCAGCTTTTAATTTATTTCCACTTGGAATCATAATTTCAAGTGCAATTAAAGTGCAAAATTCTGACGGTACAAAAGGACTGCAGCAATTTCTGCTCCAGCTGTTTGCTGCTGTGGGACACTGAGCACAGGTCAGTTCTCACATAGCAATAGTTTCCAAACAGAAAGAGGCAAGCAGTAACAATGGGGCACTGGTACAGGTGATTCAGAATTTGCTTCTCCAACAGGAATTACACAGAGATTCACACATCACATGCTGTAACACAGAGCTTGGTGGAAATTTAAAAATCGTGTTTATACATTTTATTGAAATTGTAGGAATTATGCTTAAAGTTAAATAAAACACTGAACGTAGCTAGTGGGTCAAAAGAGCTGTCCTCAGATATAGGACTGTCACTGAAGTAAGTTTGAACATTAGCAATATGGTGAAGAACATGAAGCAACTAGGAGAAGAATGTGATCCAATGCTCCTTCTTATCTTTTTACATACAGGAGATGAATGAACTTGGATTTACCTCTTCACGGGTCCACCTGGTTTTTCCTAAGTGACGTTTTCCAGTCTTAGGAAGCAGACCATCATAATCGTGATCATACACCTCAACATCTTCTTCATCATCATCACTACTATATATACTGCAAAAGGAAACACAGTGAGAGAGAGTGGAACATGAGGACTTGAGCTACTTAATTACAAAACCCCCCCCCCCCCACAATCCTTGCAAAGGTTACACAGATAAAAGTTTTAAAACTTGCACAACAAGATTTTGTTCTGCATTCTGTTGTTCTAGTATTCTGAACTGGTTCTGCTGTTTTTGGTATCCACAGATACACGCAAAGGGCTGGCAACCTTCGTATTACTGTGCATGTTTAGACCTGCTCCTAATGTTAGATCAGTGGCGAATTACACATTTGGCAAACTTTCAACCAATGAAGGTTTCAAATTAAAATACAATGTTTGGGACAATAAAGACAACTAGAGGCTGTGTCCAGTACACGAGTGAATGTTTAAGATCTTTAACTCGTGCCATACATTCTGAAAAATATTAGTGTTTTTGTATGTTTACTACAGCAGACAGTTATATTGTTCCAAAATAAAACAGACTTTGTAGCAAAACAAAAAGCTAAACAATAACCTTGTTTGAGGAAGTGTTTATGGACTGTATATGAGAAGGCACAAGTTTTTACAATTAAGTAAAGACAGCAAGTGGCAGCATTAACATGCAATAAGCTCTAATATAAACTATGCCCTCCATTTATGGGTTTAGACAAATAAGGACTGAGGACAAGTTTAATACCCTGCAACCAACAAATGAATGACTGAACCCTTCTATAGTCTCAATTTCTCAAACTTTATTACCTCTAATCTATTTCTAAGTCCCTCATATTGCTTTTGAAATACTCTGCTCACCTAATTCATGACTAAGGGACTTCCCCAGAGGCTATCTATGGGTAAGAAAGACTCCATTACTCTTTTCACAAACAGCACTTGCTCTATCAAGCTAACTAAATCTAAAAGAGAGTGTTTGGCAACAAGAGGGGTCTTTCTGGTGGACAGTATTCTATTTCTGACTTCTAAAGTATGAGCAGCAGTTCTGATACTTCAGCTAAGAGATGCTAGCCTTGAGTGTTAGAAAGGAGTCAATGTCATGCTGCAAGATTTAAAACTGTGATATATCTGATGGTATGGCATGCTGCGGTATGTTGAAGTATGAGTAAGACATTAAAATAAAGTTATTTTGTAATAAAATTAACAAGCACTGCTTATGCTGTTAACTTGTTTTCAGGAGATTACATTAAGTTGCAGTGACTGTTAGACAGGCTGCAAGCACCTCCAAAACGCGATCTGCTGAACACACATTCTTTAAAAGTAGTGGGCTAATCACATCTTACATCTTCCAGCCTGTTTTCTGGCCTGTCTCATGGGCCATGAAAGAACATGCTACATGTAAGAAGTTTTCCACAGACCTGTGCGTGGTCTTCCCGCAGCCTCTGCCGGGTGGCCCCTCACCCACCCAGCCCATCGCTGCCACCCTCAGCTCACCGCGTCGTAGTCCTGCAGCCCCACGCTTCACTCCCTATTCCCTAGACCCCGCAACCACTGGAGGTAAGCCCCGATTGAAGCTCCCACTCCGCACGCAGCCCTCGTTGGCAGCTGGAGCCTCCCGTGCTTGAGCAAAAGCTCCCACGCTCCAGCTGCCACGAGCGCGGCTGCTTCCCCAGCCGCCGCTCGGAGAGGATTCACTTTTCTCAGTGACACACAGAGACAGCTGCGCCACTGCCCATATGCCAAAGGAAGTTTTGTGGCGCAGTTTCCAAGTGTCATTTGGAAAACGAGTTTTCTGTACACGGCAACCAGCAGGTACGCATCCCTCGGCGGCGCTTTCTGCGCGGGGCGCAGGCCGGGCAGCGCAGGGGAACGCCGCTCTGCAGCGGCAGCACAGCATCAGCAGCCAACTCGCTAAAGGACTTCAGTGCGGAGCCAGTTCTGTAACCGGGTTATTTAAATGACTGGGGCCTCGCTAGCACCGCAGATCCGAGCAAACTCCACTGTACTACCTGCATTCTCCAGCAGGAGAAAAGGGCCCTAGGATTCCGGGACGCTCGGTAGTTTCTTGAGTCAACCGGGCTCTCAGTGGTGCTCTAAAACTTTATTTTGCACCTCCGGCCGCAGCCCCGAAGCTTCCCCCCGGGCGGCACAGCTCGGCACGGCACGACGCGGCGCTCCGCCCGGCCGGGACAGCGGGAGTGTCCCGGACGCCCATGAGCGCTGGGCTGTTCGCCGAGGCAACCGGCTTGTGCATAGATACACGGGGAAGAAAACGAAAAAAAAAAAAAAAAAGGGCAGAGGTAAAGAAAAAAAAAGAAGAGAAGGTGCAGAGGAAATGACTCGCTGCTGTTACCGTGAATGAAGGAATTCGGGCAGCAGCCCCGCGGGGCAGTGCCCGCTCCCTCCGGGGCGGCCCTGCCGGCGCCGCTCCGCTCCGCGCCGCGCCCGCAGATCAGGCGGACACCGCACCGCGCCGCCCCGGCCTCCCAGCCCCGAGCGGCGGATGTGTCCCTGCGGGAGGCGCCCGCGAGGCAGCAGCGGCTGTCCCTCTCTTCGGGAGAGACGGGCCGGGTGATTCACCGCCAGCCCTAGCGACAGCCCCGCTCTGACACTGAAAGTACAGCCCAGCGCTCGCCCAGCGGCTCGCCGCCTCCTCCTGCACCGCAAGCCCCTCTTCCTTAGAAAGAGCCCACCAAGCCCCCAGTCCCACCGGACGGGGCTGGTGCCCGGGAAGCGACAAGCAGAGCTGCGACCTTCTCCCTTGTCACAGCCAGCCAAAGGGGAGGGGAGGAAGGGAGGATGCCGGGCTGCAAAGAGAAATAGAAAAAAGCCTCCACGTGTCTCACCCGCCGTCCCCGGCTAATTAGACAACAACCCCGCTCTGTGCGCCCGCCCGGCAGCGGCGGCATGGACGCGGCCACGCGGCACTGCCGCTCGGTCCCGTCCCGTCCAGTCCTCCGCCGCCGGGGCACCGCCGCCCCAGACCCCTGGCGCGGGGCGGCAGGGATCGCCCGGG
>VZRF01005414.1:355820-550803 GCA_013396875.1 Vireo altiloquus | reverse complement strand
CGGTTGCCTGGCGGCGGGGGATTTCTGCTACAGTTCCCCTTGCTGCTGCCCGGCGGTGGATGCTGCTTGCCGCCGCGGCGGCGGGAGGGGCGGCGGGTGTCCGATGAGCTCTAGAGAACACGTTTTTTGATACAGAAATGAGTCAGGATGTAAAAAATGGCGAAACATGCAAAGTTCCCAGGCTGAGCTGCTGCTTGAAAAATCATGGCTTTGCAGCGGTTTCGGCGCACTCGCCCTTTCCTCAAAGGCCCGCGGCTCATCAATGAGCTGCCGACGGCGCGGGCCGGGCCGGGTCGGGCCGAGGCGGGGCCGCGGTCGGTCCCGCGGGCCGGGGCCGTGCGCTGGGCACAGTGCGCTGGGCACAGCCCGCGGGCAGCCCCGCACCGCCCCGCCGCGCTGCTGTGCCTCCCCAAGGCTCCGCGTCGCGGGAGTCACCGGCTCGGGCAGTGCGGGGATGGACGCACAGCCGGAGCTGTCTCCCCGGGCGGACGCATCAATTCTTGGGATCACACCTCGTGCCAAATCAGCCGGAGGGTGCACGTCGTTCCTGTTTTGCCCTACCCAAGCCTCCGGTAGGAGGGGCCGTCTCTCCCGGCCTCTATTTGCCTACCTGTGAAATGCGTCTGCTGCACCGGGGGCCGGTGTTAGTGCAGAGTGACGGGGCTTTGTACAGTGACATGTCTGCAAAGCATTTCTCTGCGAGGAAGTGAGGAGGTTTAATGCCAATCTGGAAAATTGAAGACCAATTCAGCTCTGTTCTACACCTTTGTATAACATGCATTTTGGCATCAGCAGAGAACAAGGCTACTCATATCCGCTGGATTTTTAAGTTGTTTTGTTGTTTGGGGTTTTCTTCCAGTAAAAGTATTTTGGGCAATGGAGAAAATCAGAAGACCAGAGAAAATACAAAAAGATGTCTCAGTGTCCACAGTGTTGCCAGGTGTTTGGGATATTACTCTTGCAAAATCAAAAGTGATAATAAGCCACAAGAGTATAAATTTTGTGTGTGTGAAATGTTCCTGAACTCTTTGCAGAAAGTTATTTAGAAGTAGGAGAGTATCTTGAGTACTGCTCACCAATGAGTGCTGCTTATGTACACAGGAGGCCCAGAGCTGGGCCTGTCATCAGTGCAGCTGTAAGGCTATGTCAGGATTCACTGAATGTACTCTTAAGAATATCTACTACTCTGTGACTGAAAATGCACATTTCACTGAAGTGGTGTGCTCATTTTGACTCCAGTATCCCAGAGAGGTACAAACAAAACCGTGCAAGGTTATCTCTTCCTTCTGCAGGAAACACTTTCCCTTATTGATTTTTGCAAATATTTCAGCGTTAACTGAGATAAATCCAACATCTTCCCGACTGGGATGTAAATTTGCTGAATAAATGCAAAGAATGTCTATTATTGCTCTCAAGAGAGTTATTAATATGCACAATTTTCTTCTGACCGTTTTTTTGTAAGACTACATTTCTTCTCCAGTGATTCTGAAGAACCACATTTTTTCATCCCAGGCTGCAAAAAGAATCCACTACATTTGGTTTATAAGATTACGTAAAATTGCAAATAAAACATATCTTACTGTGTTCAAAATAGGGAGGGAAATGACACCTCTGCTCCGGGTTTAAAGATCAATCTTCCACAACTCACTCTATGTATTTAGATCGCACTAAAATCAGTAGGGTGTGTGCATGCACTCCACTTGCGTTGCTTCATTCTTAATGTTTAAAATTTAGCTAAATACAAGCCACAACTTTACTATTTTGCTTTATTTCCCAAGCATCTGTAGCCTGTGGGACTTTGATGTGTGAGGGTTCTTTTTTAATATATTCTTGCCAAAGCCCCCCCAAAAAAGAAGTCACCCTTCTACATCTCAACTTAGATATCATATACCATAGATGTGAAGTAGCAGACTTCTTCTTACATTACCCTTCCAGCTTCATTAATTAGTGATGTCTCTGAGCCTATTTATAGTAATTGCATCAACTGAGAGTAATTGTAAACAGTGTAACTGGATGTTCTAGTAATTTTTCTTTTTACTTACACAAATTATATAGGTAATTTAATAAAACTAATTATATAAATGGTAAATACAAGTTGAATTAGTTGATTTCCTGCACCTCCACTACAAAAGTAAACCTCAAAATGAAGTTTAAAAGCATGTGAAGAATGTTTCAAGAATCCTGGTTAAACATCAAATCCAAGCTATGTTGTCTTCTTCCTTACTGTTTTCTTGTTGTGATCTGCTGTTTAGCTGGCACAACTTGGGCTGAATATTGCCTATGTCAGTTAACTAGGCATAACCAAATAGAAAAGGAATCATGAAGGAAATTTAGCTGTGAAAACAATAAGCCTGAACACCAGGGTTTTCCAACAGACAGGAGGTAGTTGCATACCTTTTTTTAGACTTTGGAAAATCTCAGCAGCATTCTCTACCTATGTGTTCCTATTTTTTCTGAGTTTGTCACAGAATCTGCAAGGAATATTGTAAATTCAGTGTCTTACAACTTACGTGATCACACGTGGCTTTTTCCTATCACAAGTCTTATAAATTGCCATCTTTCCCTCTGGTGCAAAAATATCTTAGCATCTCAATCTCAGAAGCATTTTTATAAATGTATGTTTATGTGTGCTTTATTGTTTACTTTCTGCATTTCTTTCAGCCTGTGCATCATAAAACAACAAGCAACTTTCACTTTTTTAGTTTCACTTTTAGACTGTAGTTACGGTAAAGTTTCAAATGCAGTTGTGGTATTTTTATTATTGAACATCAGGTGATTTTTGGTATTTTGGCTAGAAATGTTTTTTAATACATATTGTTAACACATCTGAAGCAAAATGAAATGTATGTTTTCCTTTGATGTAGACTTCCTGACAAGTTCCTTATAAAAGGAGATAAGAAGATTGATTAAAAGTTCAGGGGAAGGAGGTAGGAGACCAGGGTTTGATGCCTCTTGCATCACATACCAAGTCACTTAGAGCCAGATATTTAGCGAGATTCCCCTATCTGTGGATAAAAATGACTCCAACAATGTGCATTAACATTTTTGTTCTAATAAACTGTGCAGTGTGTGAGGGCCAGGCTGGTGTCTGGCCCTGTGCTGGCTTCCCAAGGGGTACCTGCCTCAAAGGTCACCACCCAGATTTGCGTGTGCACCGGGACGCCAAGAAAAGCAAACACTTAGGTGTGAGTGGCAACCACCTCTCCTGCTGAAAATGGACATAGCTTGGTCCTGCATAAGGCTGAAACAGATGGCAAACTGTGGGCCAGCAGGAGATGCAGCTACCTGCGAACCACCATACCCACATTTTCTTGCCAGCAGGCTGGAAAGCCAAAGAAAAGTGTTGGGACCTGACTGGAGACTTTTAGCAGCTGGAAACAAGATCTCTCCTAGGATTTGCATCCCTGTGCTTAGAGAAAGAAGAGGTGCTCTGCTGGCTTCTACTCCAGCAGTGTAGAAGATGGCATAGCCTAGGTCTTTTATGTCTGTACCTCTGGTTTCTGCACATGCAGGTTTAGAGGCCTCTTGACCACTGTTACCCTGATTATAGCAGAGCACTTATGGTGAAAATCCAGTATGTTCTGGTATACAACAGAAATAAGATAGCAATGGTTCAGACTTACCAGTTGATTGCATTATATCTTTTTTCTTTATTCATTTTGAAAGTGTAGTTGACCTTAGGTCAGGTAGCAATAATAATTCAATGCTAAGGTGAAACTGAATCAATTGAGATTTTATAGGACTTGATGAAATTAGGATCTTGAGTGAGGGAGCAAAGGTAAACCTTACACTCTTCAGCAGAGGCCCTTTTTTGTGGTAAGCCCTCTTTGTTTGTGTATTGGCTTGGAAGGAGAGTAATGCCTGAGGCCTTCCAACTGCAAAAATAGCTTACTATAGGAACTGAACATATGTTGTACAAAAGCTGTTTTTTCATTTGTTCTGAAACACCATGGTACAGTAGGTGCAAAAGGAGGCTTGAGGCAAGTGGCACCAGATCTTTGGACACCAGCAGAACCAGTTGTCCAGTCTGCTGCCCAAGCACGGTGGGCTTGGTGGTGGTCCAAGTGCAGGGTCTCCTGTGAAAACTAGCCTTTCCCTACATCATCATGCAGAACAATCTAATTTCTTTTTAAAACACAGTACTAACAATAAGAAGCATTCATTGCATATGCAGCTTAATATTTTTAACCTGTAGCAGAGAACTGACATTCAAAGCAATAGAAAATTTGCCATATGGTGGGGTATTGACATTGTATGTTACCAGAATATCTAGAGCAATACAGCCTTTCCAACTACTCTCATCGCACAGGAGACTTTGTGATTTCTTGACTTTATTTTATTGCTAGCAATGACTACTTGAAAGGCCATCATGATGTTTGTTTGTTTATTTATATAAAATATGATGTGATAGATGTATTAGACAAATTTGATTAATAACAGAGGAGAGGACAAATAAGTGTAAACATAGGTGAATAAGTTTATTTTCTTAAATTATTCCTTTAAGCACACTAATATGTCAAGGAACAGTAATATGCATTTCAAAATGATAAAGTAAACCCTATTCACAAAAGAAGTGATTTGCTCTATGTACATGTTTACCTAGAAGGGTGTGGTTACTATAATATATGCCAGGCTGGCAAGCAGAGAGGCTTTTGTTCTGTGGCTGCTTTTAAAAGTGTCCTCTGAGGAAGGTGCACCTTTGCACTGGTGTAGCAGAGAATTCAGTCTGTTCCTTCTCTCTTGTAAATGCAAAGCAGCTCTGACGATGTTTCTTAACATCTTAACAGGTAGATATACCTGGCTGTACCTGAAAGCAGAGCTTAATCTATAAACCATAGTAGTGTAGTTGAGAGTAAGCACATATAAATGAGTTTAGCCACTTGTGCAATGTACAACATAGCAAGATCCCACAGACACCAGTTGCTTACATGTAGCCTTTTTTCACTGTCATGCAGCTGGAAAGGCCTGGTTCCCTGTTACGGCAGTCTTTCTTCCCTCTTGTTCTACTGACTTGATAAATTGGAAGGAAATACAAGGTGATTTACACCAGTTTTAATAAAATCATGGGCAGACTCTTTTCAAGTCCATTGTCTCTAAAATTCATTCATTTCTTCCATTACTGGAAGATATGTAAAGGAGATTTGTCCCTTCTGTGGTTCTAACTCACTGGTTGCAGTAATTTCTTACATGTTTTCTTTTAGATGTTAACCCATTGTTAATCTCATTTTTAGATTTGTCATGAACACTTACACTCTCACACAAAGCCCTGTTTCCCATGTAGTCTGTTTTTATGTTTTTAAAATCCAGTATTTTATATGCTTGTAACCTTGCCCCTTTCAGACCTTCTCCCATCATTTAACTGACTGAAGATTGTGAAGTGGAATAGATCTCTTCTTTTTCCACTTTCCTACACATTTACTCTGTTGCTGTGGAAGACTAATGTAGACTAGCAACTAAAGCTTTTCATTTTCACCTTATCTGTTTTATATCCTCAGGCCCTATGTCACTCCTTTCTGTATTAGTCAGTAGGAGGTGCCAAAATATTGGCAAGAAAAGTAATTTTTTCAGGCCAAGACAGAATTAATCACCTCAATTTCTGTATTTGCAAACCTTGTTACTCACTGCTTTTTAAGAGGTAGTCGAATTATGTTTGCAGTAACTCTGTGTATACGAATACGGCACTGCTCCTTCCTCTCTTCCTTGTGCCCATAAGTTAATTCCATTAAGTTACTCATACATCACACCATTAGTTTTTAAAGAAGTTTTCTGGATCTTAATTAGAAGCAAGATCAAGTGGTTGAATAGGTGATTGCTAGCAATTAGGCAATTCTGAACCAATCACTATATAGTTACTAAGTATTTGTGTCCAACAGAGTTTGGGTATGAACTTAGAAAATGTGTTCACCAAGTATTTTTTAGCAATAATTCTTCAAATTGCATGTTTACATGCACTGTATTTTCAGCACTGGAAACAACTTCTGGGACCCAAGGTAAAATATTTCACGAGGTATTTTGTAAATGTCAATTGACAACATCAGCCAACATGTGGTTTGAGAGCTCAACCAGATAGGAAAAGGATAGTCAAAAGTATTGAAAAACTTGTGCTCAGTTTCTTGATGAGAGGATACCTCAGCAGTGCTGAGTGCTTAGTTTTCTTTAGGGATTTGAGCCTTTATTGGGCTTACATGGCAAAATTAGCCAGAAAATTATCTTTGCTGGCTAATTATAAAATGGAGTTGATTTAGTGCACCCATGAAGTAAGTGAGTAGAACACCAGGTCTGTGGCCAGAGTGACTTGCTGGCGGTGCTTGGCTTTGGGTCCTCTGCTGTGCAGTAACTACAAAGATAAATTGTAAAAATGAAAACAGCTTTAAAAGACAGGTGTCAAAGTGGAATTTTCTGTGCTTTCCTTTACTTCTCCCTTTAGTGAAGGCTGGTGAGTTATATAGAAACTGATACTTGGAAGACTCTTTCATACATTTCTTATTTAGGTACCCTGTTCTTTTGCTGTTCACTCTCTCACATGTGTAAAAGAAGCCATTAACTTTCACATTCACCCTTCCAGTGCTTTCATTACGTTCATTACTAATGACTGCACTCTCTGGACATGCTGGTGTTTGTATCCCTATTCTTTAATGTTTTATTACTTCTGTTTTGTGCTTCCCATATGTTTCCGGGGAGAATTCCCTTCTTTCTTTTACTTGTCCTGTTTCTGCTTGCTCTTTCTGTGTATGCCAATTAATAATGAAGGCTATGCCTGTGCTTCCCCTCCCTATGGCACAATGTGGTTTTCTCTAGCTCTTACTTTTTGTGAAAAGTAGGCCATCTACTGTTGCTTTCTAGTATGGATGCCAGATCCCCCAGCAAATGGCCATGCCATGCATATAGCTCCAAATTTGACTTCACAATTGCCTATTCTCCTGTTTATTGACACTTCTTATTTTGCGGGCATATCGTGATGTAATAGTCTTAGTAGCAAACTGAAATCTTTTTTTTTTTTTCATTCTTTTGAATAGTAACCAATATAATTTGTTCATGTTCATCTGCCATAAACCAAGTTTTTTATTTTGTAATCTAGATAGTATTCAGTATTCTGGTTTGCTAATCTAAAGCTTTTCCTCAAATAAACATTTTTCATATTTATACATCATGCATCTTTCCCCTTTCCCATCTCCACTGAAGTTAGAGGGCATGAGATGACCACCTATTGATTTAGGGAGCTATTAGTGACAGTTTTTGTCAGTTTAGTACATCTTTGTTGTGGGGTTTTTTGTTTTAGTCTGGGGTTTTTTTTCTTTTCTTCTTTTTTTTCAGTGTGGTTTTGAACAGAAAAATGACTTTAAAAATTGAATCTTGTTAGCACACATTCTCCATATGTCTTCTGAGTCATATCTGGATAGTACACTGATGAAAACAAGCTCCAGTGTTGTCAGCACTGTAAAACACAAAGAGCCTTGAAAGGGGAGCTGGCCCATCATCTGCCTTTTGTACCACCAGGTCAGAAGTTGGGTTCTGATTCTTCAGTTATTTTTGGAGATACTACAGAAAGTGAGCATTGACAGTGCTCAACTTCTTATCAAAGGTGAACTTGCTGGGGAGGCAGTTGTTTGGATTTGTTTGATGGGGATATTATTGCTAGATTAGAATCATATGCAGCCAAATATAGCTTTTCTGGTCTGTACTTTTAGGTCAAAGTTGGATATTTCTTCCTTTCATTCCTATGAAAACTGACTGAGGGGCTTATTGTACAAGATTACTTTTGTGAAAAAAATTTCCTTTATTTGATGACCTATTAGTCTTAATTCTGCAATAAAATGTTTACTACTTGGTTCATTAAGAAAAAAGCATGAGTATAATAATTTTATTATGCTCAGTTAATGTTTTGTTCACTTGCAATTACATATTATTTCTCAGTGCCTTGTCTCTCTTTTCACATAGAACTGTCAATAAAAGTTTTTATTCTGGTTTTAGGTGAATTGCAATTTTCAAGGATGTTCCCTTTCCTCAATTAGAAATATTAGAGATTGCAGTTCCTCTGGGGAGTGATTTTTTAAAAATACACCTACTTTACATAAGCGAAATTATAGAACAATTTCATCTTCTCGAGTATCTGACTCTTTAAACTGGTCACTAACAGAGAAGCAGTCTTCCACTGGGTGCAATTACTGTGCAAAAGAAAAGGAAAAATAAAGCAGGCAAAGGCCACTTCAGTAGCTCTGAGAATGATAAAATTAGGTAGATCCTTTGTGTTTTGTGAGTAGAAATATAAGATAAGTGGGGACAACTCACTTTTCTTAAACAAGACAATTAGGGAACCAGCTAAATTGCTGAGGGGTTCATATGAATAAACAAAACATCTGTCCTTAGTGATCTATCACTTGTTGTTTTAATTTGATGAGGAGGCCAATATCTGCTTATGGCCCCACTCTCTGCCCAAATATAGCTGGAGAGCAGGACTCAACTCTTAGGGTGAGGCACTAGAACTCAACAATGGCAGCTCACCAGCTAAGTGACACTGTGGATCTGCGACCCTTGACATCTCAATAGACACGTAGAAGCTATTTGATTACAGTGGAAGGGACATTAAAATTAACCTCAGATGCCCTAAATCTCAGTGTGGTAAGCTAACACACAGGCACAAATTCTCTCTTCTGAGGAGCCAGTGGCTTCTAGAGGTCAAGAATGAAGTTGAAGGCATTTACTCTGGGTTAGAAGAAATCTAAGCCTAGAGGAGTATGGACAGAACTGAGAAACATTTTTAATGTTTCCAATATAAATGATTAGCTATTCAATGATAATGCCTAAATGGTCCATTTCTAGTTTTCAGACTTAGTCAAAGGAATCTCATGAGCTTATCATGGGAGCTGCTTCTTCAGACTGCTTTAAACAGAGGCATAAATCCCATACCAGTTCATACTGTTCAAGTTAAACACATTTGACTGAAGCAAATATTATTAAACCTGTTTTCACACTATCAGAGGTTGCTTTGGTGGCAAATCATGTGATTTTTTTTAACCTCAGATACCTCTTTGCAAGAAATAGAGGCAATGTTGCTGTTTGTGTTAAATACACAGTTTCAGGTACTCCTGATAGTAACAGACTACAGAATTTTTTGTAGAAAAGTACTCACATGATTTTGCTGAGACAATTTTATTTTGCTGCTCATCTAAATGTTTCAGAAACAGCTGGACATTGTGAACATGGTCTGTGCAACCTCTGTCTTCTGTAAATAAGTAGGTAGCTACATAGACAGAGCTTCTTCTAGCGTCAGTCACGGAGATGGCAAATGCTTCTCTGTGAAGTCTGCTTTATTTAGCTGACTTAACAGGAGCTGATCTGTACATAACTGTGCCAAGGAAGGATCATCTTGTCTGCACATTTCTTCCAGTCTTTGCCTTTGCTGGAGGATATTGAGGGCTGGTGATAATGCAGTAGAAATTACATCTTGCCAAAAAAGCTTTGAAACCTTGCCCTATAAGGTCTTTTTTTTTTTTTTTCCAATAATAGTTCCTCTGGAATTCCCCAGTAAGAAAACATACTCTTAACCTTCCTAGTGACATTTTAGTTGTACTTGACAATCACACAGTTCATGAGTGTTTTGGCTAATATTCTAGCCCAGCTGGCCATTTCTCTCCCTCTACTGCACAAAGATTGATATCCACCATTCTAGTCTCCCTCAGACAAAGCTGGTATTATCAGAAAATCACTTTTTTTTTTTTACTGCCTTACTAAAGTGTCAGAATTCAGAGATTCTCATGCATTTTTTTACATGCTGCAGGCTACTCTAGAAATAGTGGGTTTTTTCAGCAGTTTCTGAAACCCTCAGGGCCATCCTGTCTTCTATTTTCAGTTTCCTCTCCAGGTTTTAGGGATTACTCTAATTCTACAAAAAATATCCTTTTTTTGCTTGTAGCTAGCAATTCACTGCTGTTAGAAAAGGCAGGGATGACTATTTACTCTATTTTGTAAGGTACTGGTCAGGCAAATGTAGTTCTATTGGTTTTGGCTTTCCCAAAGAACCATGGCCTGTAGAATTCCCTGACTCTCTGGTGTCTGTGCTTTCTTCCACAGCATAAATATGGCAAGATTTTTGTTTCTGTAACTGGATGACAGGTTGGGACATCCACTGTTATCAAATCTTTCCACAGGAAAAGCTTTGAAGTAATTTACCCCAATAGTGTATTAACAGAATTTTTTGTGGAAGGAGCATGTCACAAAAGCTTCATATGATTTCATATAGAGAAAGAGAGAAAGAAAAGAAAAAAAGAAAGAAAGAAAAAGAAAGAAAAAAAAGAAGAAAGAAAAAAAGAAAAAGAAAGAAAGAAAAAGAAAGAAAGAAAGAAAGAAAGAAAGAAAGAGAAAGAAAGAGAAAGAAAGAAAGAAAGAGAAAGAAAGAAAGAAAGAAAGGAAAGAAAAGAAAGAAAAGAAAAAGGCAGAAAGAAAAAAAAGAGGATGATTTTACTTTTATGTGGAAAGGATCAAAATACTTCTTGTTTTATTAGAAACATTTTCAGGCAATTTGGTACACTACACATTTTTTTTAATGGGCATTGGAAAGGCTCCGTCATTCTGTATTCCTTTCCTTTCTGATACAGATGAGCTGACTGCGCAGGATGACCTCACAGTTGCTGTAGGCAGCAGTGAAACTCACAAAAGATTCATTTGTAGAATAAGTGTCTTCCACTGGACTCATATCACAAAACAGCACAAAGCTACTTCCTTTTGCATGAGGAAAATGCTTTCCACTTGCAGTGATCTTCATGTCGAGCATTGAGATGTGACCACTGCAACACTGCTGCAGCACTCTCCAGTTTTTCATCCTTCTTGACACTTTCAAGAGATCCACATTCTTCAGATATCCCCTTTATACTTCTGTATCAGCTGCATTGGTAGGACACTACAGCCTGACAGACTGCAAACCTCTGTCTGTCCTGTACATGGGGTCTCCACCAGCAGCCCCAGCGTGTTGTCTCCTCTGCAAACTGCCCTTTCACTTCCAGTTTTCCTGCTGAGCTACTGAGGGCTTATTTTAACTTCGATTTGCAACGGAGGTAATTGTATACAAGCTCTGACAGTAGAAGTACCAAGCCTGTTTTGAAGCTTGTATGCTTGCCA
Organism: Vireo altiloquus; assembly: GCA_013396875.1. Classification (NCBI taxonomy): domain Eukaryota; kingdom Metazoa; phylum Chordata; class Aves; order Passeriformes; family Vireonidae; genus Vireo; species Vireo altiloquus. The sequence goes on along the minus strand of VZRF01005414.1, from coordinate 539,688 downwards.
TGAAGTAGGAAGCTTGCTTTCCAGGATTCATCACACTTAGCGACACAAGTAGTAGAGCCTGAGAAAAATGGCTCTGCATGCTCCTCCTGGGTGCCTTTTGTTCAGCACACAACTGAAAAATGACCCTTCCTCTGTCATTTCCTACATTTTGCATTTCTAGCACATCTGTGATCAAGATCATTCTTTAAGTACTGCCTATTGTTTTGATCACATGTGCTTGCTATGCTTTTCTGTGTCTTTTCAGTAGCTGCAAACACTTTTGTAGCATCTGTCTCAAATACTTTGTTAAATGGCCAGCTTCCCATTTCTTAGGATCATCTCAGTGGTATTCCTTGAGTGCCAGTGGCATGTGACTAAAAAGCCATCCACCTTTTCAGAAATAACAATTACTAGGTTAGTTTAAAATTTAATTACATTCACAGAATTACATCTTAGGAAGCACTTTACAGTATCCCTTTGTATTAATCATCTCATAAAGCTTTATTTAGACATAAAGCAATAGTTAAGTTTCTTGGGACTTTCAAGGCTTTCATATTTTCCTTTCTTTTTTTTTTCTCCCTCCATGACTAGGAAATCTATGATTGGCAAGCCAATATTCTCTTCCTACACTATTTCAAACTGATGGATCTATCTCTTAAATCTAACTGCCAGTGTTAAAAATTGGTAGCTGCCTGTGAGAACTCCTATTTTGGCTATTCTGTAACTTCATCAGCATTTTAGTGCTTCAGAGTACTAAGGCCAGACTTAGATTTTCATCTTTACCAAAGTTAAGGTTGTTTATCTTGAAATCACACTGGAAAGCAAGTGGGGGAAAACAGAGTGGAACATGGTATAAAGCATATTCTTTTTGTTCAGCCTGACTGGTATTAATTTAGATTTAACTATCCATTTGGGATAAAATTTATATGAATGACACATTTCAATTATTTTTATTTCATCAGTTTAACTGAAATTATTATTTTTAAACTATATAGTTTTTCATATGGACAAACCTTACTGGTGACATACAAATAATACTATTTACAAACACGTAAATTTCCTAGCTATGAAGTTACTAGATAATTATTAGGGATAACACATGGCTGACCTCAGTGTTTATTGATTAGTTGCTTCATTCCTCTATTGAGGTTTGAGCATACAAACTACAATTTTTGGCAGGTTGTCTTAGACTGGCAAAGGTGGTGGGTCAGGGTAGGAAATCAGTGAGAGGAGGTAAAAATGTAAAATGTTCTAAGGAACAGGTTAGATATTGACAGAAAAAGATGTGTACAAATTTAAGTATATATGTCAATTTAGACAGAATTCAGACTTACTCAGATGCAACCCTGAATTTGGTTCTTGAACAGGCTCCTTGTATGTCATATTCCTGCTCCTGTTAATAGCAGAGTCAAAAGGATTTTTCTATTCATCTAAAGGAAAAAAGGACAAAGCCCAGAACATAAGACGAGAAGGTCAGTCCCAGATGTAATGACTGCATGAGCAATTGGCAGCAGCAATTCACAAAGGTACAACTTCCTCAAGTGCTCAAATGTAACCTTGGAGTTGCTGAGCTCACTTACCAGAGCTTAAGAGAAAAGGACTGCATGCTGCAACTGATGTGCTGCATGTTCCAAAGCATATCATCCAACTTCAGCAGGTCCAGCTTAAGGACTCTTACAAGGGTTAATAACATTTATGTTCTTTAGAGACATTGCTAAAGTTAATCCATTAAAGTTCATGAGAGTCACTGAAATGATTGTGATGTAAATCAAATGGAAAATTACTGAAGCAAAAGAACTCTCTGAGAGATATCCCTCTTTTAGAACATTTTTTTCTGCTCCACTTTTTTTTTTTTCCCACACACTGGAAGTCAATGGAGACATTAATTTTTCTGGTATCTACAGATTTTTATTACACAGTATTTAGGCAATTTACTAAAAGGAAAATTTATGCCTTTCTTAAAAGTCTTCCACATCTCTGGCCTGAGAAAGTTCAGCTTGTGTTCTTCTGTCAGATACTAAGGTCTCTTTCATTCTGGAACTCAATGCAACAAATAATAATGGTATCACTGTCACCCATACAAGTGAGACCTGATTAAATAAGGTGGGACTTTCTTCTTTCATCTGAATCATTCCAAAGTACTTTTTTTTCCTTAAAGCTTAATCACCACAAATGCCTAAACTGTTTGTGAGAAAAACTTCCCTGTTGATTTTTAATGTTATCTTTCTGTTGAGGCTTGAGAAATTTCAAAACACAGGGAGGACCTCTAATAAGGGCACATCTGATATATTAAAGCAGCAAAGAAAACCAAGCAAACAAAAATTTGCGTGAAAATAATGTTCTTTTAAAACAGCAGAGACAAACATGCCGTGCCATAGTTGTTTCTGAGTCTTACAAAACATACCGTGCAGCAGTGCTCAGAGCCTCCGTTACAAATGATAATGGCAGTATTAATGTGGGTCCTTATCTGAGACCTGCTGAAGTCAGTTAAAGGCCTTCCATTGATTGCAGGGAATATTAGATCAGGCCCTTTCAGGACATATTTTGGTCAACTCTTGTCCAACCGTTATTTCACATAGGAGAAATGGGGTTTATCTCCCCTCTGCACTCCGGGCTTCTATCAGCAGAGTGACATCCAAGTGAGGGATCCAAGCACGAGAAAAGTCCAGGCTGTCCTGGTGGTGAAGTGCAGAGGGTGTGGCAGTTTTTAAAGAGTCTGGACACAATGACACATGAGAGAGAGAGGAAGAGTGAAACAAAATAAATCATAGAGCAACACTGGAAGGCAAAGACATAGAAAAGTATAAAAGCAGTTCTTCAGTTTTTCTAAATCAAAAATAGTCCAGTCATGTTAAGACATGAACAGGTGGGAAAGTACAGCTTTGCAGCTTTAAAATTGTGTATTGTTTTTCATCTGTAATACAAAAGAGAGTTTGAAAAAAGTGAAAAACGTTCCAGCAGATTTCAGAGCAGGAAGGAAACCATGCCAAATTATTGCTGATGTTCACTCTTTACAGGTGTGCTTTCTCCTTCACCTTGATGGGAAATCCCCTCATTTAATCTCATACAATGTAGCAGAATGACTGTAAGCAACTTCCTACCTGGTGTCCTTTTCTTCTGCTTTTCAAACCACAGTGAGGCAACAGGAATTCAGACCCTGCAGGTTATGGCATATGGATGAAATCATATCAGCTTGCACAGCATCTCTGGCAGTGGGGTTCTGGATGGATGCTGGCAGCCCTGTATAAGGAAATATTTACCACAGCAGAGGACAGCTCGAGCTGTTTGCTATGGTTTGGTCTTACTCTGAGTACTTTCTCCCACACTTTCCAACAAAACTTGCTTTCCTCTTACAGGGTTTTGCATTTCAGTTGGGAAGTGTTGACTGTAGGTGCGATGAGCATTTGTTTTATATTATTTCAAAATAAGCATGATTCATGGGGAAAAAGGTCTTTGAAACCTATCATATCCTGTCACCAGTATGCAAACAGAACTAGATACTAATATCCGCTGTTGCACATTTTATTGTCCAAAAACCAAAATGACAAAAAGTAAAAAGAAAGGACAAGCATGACTCAAATGTATCATTTCCCTATGATCTCCATTGTCAGAATTTTTCAAAATATTGAAAAACTGTGAGAAGACACTGTCAAAATACAAATATTTCACAAGATTTTATTTAATTTTTAAGTAGTTTGAATCTTATGACCATTATCCACTTCCATGTGTTATTTTATTTTTCTTGTGCTATTTAGTTTTTATTTGATTTGTATTTTAAGTTTTTTAAAACTTCTACATTAGTGCTATTATGATATCTGTATTCTGTTAAACATTAGAGAGAAAAATAATCCCTTGTGCTGCTGAGTTGACATCATGTAGCAGAACCATTTCAATGTTTAGTGTTTTGATACAGTTGCTTCGATGTTTTTTCAGAAACCTCTTGGAATTTTTTTTTTATAAAGCAAATATCAATATTTAGACACTTTGCCCCAAAGTTGGAAATGCAGTTTCTTTTTACTTGGCACTACAGCACCATTTTCTTCCCAGTTTTCATGAAGTCCATATGAAATCAGACATTCTTGTCCCTGCTCATTCCCACCCTGATGGTAGAGACATAAAATCAACACTGGTCCTCTTCCCTGTGCACTCACCTAAGCACTTGGGACTAGAGATGACACGTTTTTCCCTTCTTGTAGGAGCTCAGACTTTGGGACCCTGATAAACATAGAGAATTGGAAAAAAACAGGGGCATATCTTACTCCATATCTTTTCAGTAAGATACTGTCTTTTTTCTTTTTTCATGATTTATTAGTATAAAGGACAGAATGGGAGATGAATACATCTTGTATTAATTTTGCAAACATACCACAAGAAAATGTATCTCAGAATACTTGATAACAATTCACATGTACGTTGCTACTTCTGTATGTGCAATGAAAACATAAAGAATGGCACTGTAATTTAGAAACCATGAATTGTTGAAGAGATTATTATCAGTAGAGATAAATATTCCATTAATTTTATTTTTAATCATTATTGTTTTTAGTTGTTTTTTGCACTTAATAAATAAAGTGTTATAAATTAAATATTCAGCTAGAGCAAATAAAGCAACAAGTTGGAACAAGCCTTAAGAAAAAAGTTTATTAATTACTTTTGATCAATTTCCATATCCTTAGATTTTTAGTGTGATGAGAGATATAATTAAACATTTTTCAACAAAGGCCTGATCCAAAACTTGTGAAAGGTAATAGGTACCATCACAATTTCATTAAAGTTAATTGGCAAGGTTTCTTCAGTAGAAGGAGCAAGATTTTGAGCATGGTGACTTGCCTGAGTTTTGAAAATTCAAGCTTTACGTCTCGAGATTAAAATTCCTGTTCATACAAGTACAGACTTTAAAAAGTAATGAATGGAAAGTAGGGTGGACATCTTGAAGTGCTTGTTCAATTAAACAAGAAAAAAATAATGTGAATTACTGATTATTGTAATACTTTTGCAAGAAATTTCAAAAATGGTCTATCATTTCAATTTTCATATTCTATATATTGACATACTAAAATGATGTTCAGGTTAGATGTTAGAAAAATAGTTTTTCACTGGAAGAGTGGCCAGGCACTAGGATAAATTGCCCAGGGAGGTGTTGAAGTCACCATCTTTGGAAGTGCTCAGGAGGTGTCTGGATGTGGCACTTGGGGATATGGTTTTGGAGTGATTATGGGGGTGCAGGGTTGATGGCTGAACTAGATGATCTTGAATGTCTCTTCCAACCTTGAGCATTCTGTGATTCTTTAAACAGGCAGAGCATCCTATACTTACTACTGCACCTTTTCCTATCATAGCATTAGCCAAAACCTCAAGGCCTAAATCTTGTCACATACTGAAAACAAAATATAATTCAGAGTATAACAGAATATTTCAGTTTGAAAAAAAAAGTCAAATCTTTAAGTTGTTCTGCTAGTTTGTGATGAGCCAATATGTTGGTATCCCAGAGCCTTGCAGGGAATGATAGCTGAGTTGCACACTGGTGGCTGCTTTCTGCAGTCACATACTTGGCTTGCCAGCCTGTTGTGTCAGTGGAAATTCTGCCATTGTGTGAAATAGGATGACAGCTAAGAGTTTTATTTTCTTTTAAATAAATAACATAGCATTTCTCTTCACCTCACCACTGCCTTTTTCCTCTTGCATCCCCACAGCTATCTCTCATTTTATATGGCTGCAGCCATTTCTCCTCTGACAGACCACTGGTCTCAGTCCATCCAGCTACGTGCCACATGGACTTTTTGTGATTGAAGCGTCTCCATTTCAGGAAGAGCTGTCTAATTGCAATGCCTCTCCCAGCCTCATCTCTCTGTGACCAAAATATCTTACGTGACTTCAAGCTGATTGTGACCAGCCAGGAGGAAGGAGAAAAGAGGAAGGACGTTGGTGTGGTTATGGTGTTAGCCAGAGCCTCTGGGGATGAACGTGTATTTCCCTGCTCTGCCACAAATGGCTGTCGTGGCTTCAGGCAAATGACTTGAAGTACTATACAGGTCCCTAAAGTGTTGCTTAGGCAGCAGAATAATGCTTTAAAAGGCTTGGTCCTGAAACCACTGATGGTTGTGGCCTGAAATCCATCAGCCCCCTAAGCTTCTGCTTCTCTCTGACTGTGTGAGAAATGCCTCAGTGAGGACTTGACTGAGCAGCTCCGGGCCTGGCTCATGCCTGTGCTTGCCTGGCCAAAGAGCCTTGGTGCTTCTCCGCCTGCTCCTCCTGCTGGGACGGGGCCTGGCAGGTAGGTGCCCCTGCTGCCATCCCACCCGGCTGGGCCCTGGCTGAGGGGACATGAGGGGAATGCCTGGCAGGAGCTTTCAGCACCTGGTGCCAGACTCCAGCTGCTCACAAACTGAAACCTCACGTAACATCCAGCAGGTGGATGTGGGGTCCTCAACATCAACCATGCCATGCAGTGCATCCACGCCTGTTGGACTGCTCTACGTCCTCACACAGATCCAAGAGTGGGAATTAAGAGCAAAGATGCACCATGGCATCCTTTTTTGGTACCTTACCTTCCAGGGCTCTGCAGCACAGATCCCCACCCAGAGGGGAGGATTTCACACTCCACTTTACGCTGGGTATTATCTTGCTTGAATAAAGATTTCATTTAAAAAAATATAAATAAATTCTCTCTTGGAACGAAAAATTTTAGGCCAAATCCTGCACTTAGTTAAATACATACAATAACCAAGATCTTGGGAATTTTCTTCTTCTATTTTTGTAGAAGAGTCAGAGAACTTCTTAATCTGCCCTGATTTCCTTTATTAACAGGCAGACAAATACTATCTTTTATTTCAACAGAATGGATTGGGAAGGATGGGAGTTCAACAACCTGTTTTCAGTGTCTTACAGACTTTTACATTTCCCTATTTTTTCTTAAGTGAACTCTTCCCCACACCTACTTTCTCACAGGTGTGAGAAACTGATGCACATTTGACCTCCTTACTCCCCTCTGTTTGCACTCCACTACTGTCAGATGATTAGTCTAACTTCTCCAAACTGTCTTTCTGTCTATATTTTTAAAATCTTTTATTTTAATATCCTGACTCTCCTGGTGGTAACTTGAAAAAGAATTAAAATAGAGGCTTTCTTTCATTAAGAAAAGTGATGCATTGCAAGCCATATTAATTAATCTTTGATAAAGTCTTAAGGAAGACAACTGAAATTTTTAAGCCCCATTAGCCAGTGAAGAGGGGTGAACAATTTTACCAGAGCTGGAAACATACACAAAAAAAGGTTCAGATATTTTGAGGTTTTAAATCTTGTGCAACTGGTCTATGAGGGAGATGAAAACTGTAGTAGAAATCTAGACTACGTCAGTGACTGGTATCCAAGTGACACTGATTTTTCAGAAAGTGCAAGAAAACTTAAAAAGGCTAGGTACACTTTCTATGTACTAGTCAAAATTACTGTAGTAGCTTCCTTGGGCACTTCTTTACTAGATGAGAAAGATTAAAGATTGTTTTTTTTTCCTTGGTTTCAGGATTGTAGCATAGATTATGAATGAAATGGATCAAAACCAACCTTCACTTTGTTTTTCCCTTCTTTGTTTTAGAGAAGACAAGGTCTGTAATATGGAGCACATACCAGGTGCGTACAAAAGCAATATATAGTTTCAGTATGAAAACTATCACTCTGTGCCCCAGAATCCTGTAACATATGCATCATACCACATAATCTGGTGTATGTTGTGATTGCCAGTTTCAGGAACGTGACAGCACGAGAGTCACACAAGCCAACTGTGTCCTTCAGTCAGTTTTGGGTTCGGCCCTTGGTTGTCCTTTCTGAATTGAGCACTGGCTCACTCAAAATCCTTGTACAAGCTACTTGGGGAAATCTTTTCTGAAAAGTCCCCCACATTTTGAGTTCTCCTTTTTTTTTAGATAGCCTAAATTAGACACCTGCTGGTAAGTCTTTAAAGCCAGACAAGCGTAAACAAAGGCATGCAAAGTCAGTGAATACTTTTGAGCCCTTTCAGCCTCAGTTCTGTATGGCTGAATAATTTCTGGTGTGATTTGGGAGGCCCAGATGAGTTACATCAGGGCCAAATTGTGAAATTTATGTTATTATGTTAAAATTTGTTTAGTTTGTTTTTGGTTTTTTTGGGGGGGTTGTTTTTTTGCTGTGTTTTTTTTTTCTCCTAAAAGATGATTAAGACCTTCATACCATAAAGACTAAAGGTAAGTCCTCAGTCTACTTGCATACCTGTCTACGCAATATGGCATGCTTGATGAGATGTATCTCTTCATCAAAGAGGAAAATAATGTATATTTAGATTCCATAACTTTAGGCACTTAAGACTGAGATGAACCTCTCACTTCAACAAAACATGATTTGCAACTTAGTTCAAAAATGCAAAGGAAGATAGTATGAGGAGAAAGCACATCTGGTCGTCATCTTTTTACTGCTAAGCTTATCTCTGTCACAAGGAATTAAAAGGATAATCAATAAACAAGACATTGAACACTGAGAAATCCACGAGAAAAAAAGAATATGACTCATGAAAGGTATGCTCTTACTTTCCCTTATCGGTAAAAATGAATCACTACTGTGTGCAAGAGCTAAGTGAAAAAAAATCAACTGTAAATACTGCTTTCTTTTTCCTCCCTTTTATCCTGTTCTTGCACCTATGAAAAAGGTTGCTATGAAAAAGAAATTACCTTTTCTGAAGCAATATCCACAGAGACAGAGTCTTCACAACACTTAGTTATCTAACCTGGAAATTAACCTAAGTTCACTTATTTTGTTCAGTAGCCCAAGCTTTTGGCCAAAGTGAATGAGACCAATTTTTAAGGTTCAGCTCATCTGTCCTTGTACTTAAAGCCAGTATTTTTGCTTTTTGGAAAACTCCTGTACTCAGCTAAGATGGAGAGGCGGTGTTTTGCCTGGGCAGGCTTTTGAATCTTTGATGCAGAAATATTTTGCTTGCAATTTTAGTTTGCTATGTTTGATCAAACCTTCTTGTGTCTTGGTCCCTGTGAATAAGCCTGGCCTTTTTTCTGAGCAGTCTGTGATCAAAAAATAAAAAGAAGTAAGGGTGATTTTACTTTGAAGTTAACAAAAGGTATAAGTATGATGCAGTAAGTAAAAGAAATCCTGCCCCTAAACTTGACCTTAATGGTTATTGGCCTTTGATATAAAATCCTGAGTATGGGATATGTACCAATGTTCAGTAAAAAAAAGTAAACCCAATCCTACTGAATAATTGGTAGTTTTTTACAATAAAAGATCCCATATAAACCAGAAATGTATACATATAATTTTTTAAAAATTCCTGTAAACACCCAAAATACTCCCAGGTAAAATAGCACTAATTCATTCACACAACGCAGGTAGATACATTGACATTTGAACATGTAGGGCCAGATCCATGATCTCTTATAAATCAGAAAAACTTACTTTTTCCAAGTAGTGCTGCAGCCAGTTTTCCCTCAGTAAAAGGAGGATCAGTACTACAGTAAATTAATGATGGAAGTGTGTAGCTACTCCCAAAGGACTACTGCCACTAAAGTGAAAACAAGTGCAGTTGTCAGATTATCATTCAACCTGGTCTTTAAATACTTCAGTCATTCTTCTAGGGAAGTGAGTAGTCTTCCAAAATCTGTCCAAAAGGCTTTTATCACCCATCTGCATACCACTATCATTTGTATTATCTCAAGTGGTCTTTGAGTCAAATGCATAGATCCATTTATCAACCTCACAATACTACATGCCTCTTCAAAACTACCCAGCACAAGCAATATCCTTCCACCTCTGATTTAACAGGAGAACCAGGATGGACCCCTGGCTTGGCAAGAGGGTTGACAAGCAGAATACATCTAATATGCAATATAGATGTGACTAGAATGCTTTTGGGGGCCCATAGTATTAGCACAGGTGGTGAAGGCACCATCAGAAATCTCCCCAGCTCAGAATAAACCAATATTTCCCTTTTTTTCCTAGCCATGTGATATGCCATCTCTCTGTATTGGGCAGTTTCTACTGTACTGTGCAAGTCACTATGGAGACATTAAATACAACTGGACTCAGTAAACCCAAGGCAGAATCACATCCACTTGAGATACGTTTTTTGTTTGGTGGGAAATCACTGCTAAGCAGATTTGAAACCAATTCAGCCAACGTTATCTACCTGATGGTGACCATATCAAGATTCTGCTTCCCTCTGAGAACACCACGTGGACGATGACAAACTTTCACTGTGGTACCAATACAGCCTTCCTCTGCTTCTTCTTTCTGTGCTTCTTATGTCTATTACCTGTCAAAGAAATGAATTCGTTTGGTGTGAAGTGAGCTGTTCTCGACACATCCTTGTTGCTTTTTTCAATCACTTTATTATCTTTAAGGCTGTTGACATGGATTGTTCAGTAATTCATTACAGTATTTTTATAGGCTGATTAGTTTATGATGCTTGCCATCTTCACATCTTTCTTTTTCCTTCTATAAAAGACTTCTGCCTTTTCTCATTTTCTAGAGCTTCCTTTTTCCTCCCCAGGTTCCCCCATGCAATCACTAATATTTGGGAAAGTATCCTGGGTAGTTCCAAAATCAGCTAGTTTGGTTACTTTGAACTTTTGCTAGTTTTGTCTAGAGTAAATTTCATCTACCTCTGCTGGCTAAAACATTAGCCTAAATTTGTTCTTTAATCTGCTATTTCTGTACTCTATCTGGTACTCTTCTGTTCTTCTTAAAATATATTTTTTTCCAAGTGTCTGATTGCAATGTATCATCCATGTTTGTGTGTATGTGAAGCTGCCATGCTTGCTTGCCTCTACATTATGGAATGGATCTATACATTGTTTTCCTCCTCTTTCTAATACATTCCTAGGTACTTTTTTTCCTTGACTTTTATGCCTCATGATAATTTAAATATATTTTCCATTTGAGATTTTTCTGATTTCTCTGCACTTGATCATAATTGGAAATAATACTTATAAAATAAAATACCTTTCAAGAGTGCTTGTTGTAGAAGTGGAAATCCTAACGTAAAGGCCAAAAAATACAAGTTTAAGTACTACTTAGCTTGCAAAATAAAGTTCCAAAAGAATGAGAATAAAAGCGACTGGGAAACAGGCTGCAATCATTTTTCAAAAGAAAGTGTCATCTTCCTTCCACTCAAAGTTTAAACCAGTAGCTGCATATTATGTGGCACTATGAACTAACTCAAATATATTGGATAAAATATTTGTAATATAAGGAAAATATAGAGAAAAGGTGACAGATGTTGCTAGGAAAATAGTGTCAAGATTACAATATGAAAATTCTATTTTTTCCTATAGACCGTATTTTAGGTTCGACATCGGGATACTATAGCTGTATTATGAGATGTGTTGTGCTTATCATGTAACTGACCCAAAATCTTTGAAAAGTATCATATGTACTTCACAAATAGCTTCTGTGAGTACATATTGTCCCTTGTATGGTCATGCACTTTTGTCTCTCCTGTTTAGAAGCCTAGGCTTTTCTAAAGGGTCTGTGTTTTCTTTAAAAAGCTGCTGTGATATGCCTTTGAGCATGTTTCATTTGCTGTTTTGACTGGCTTGACTTTTCACTTCAACAATTCAGCTGAATTTCAAGTCTTGCATTAATTTTAATTCATCCTTTTGATAACATTAATAACAAAGAAGTCAGCCTTATCAGGGTAAGAATCAAGAAGGATTAAGAAGCTGAAGCATCTGGGACAGAATAGAGCGTGAAATAGGTCTGATAGATGGGAAACGAAATGATGAAGAGAGAAGAGTAGGGGGTGGTTCATGAAACAGGGGAGAAGAATGAAATTGGTGAACTTTGTGGGAATTAACAAAGTATCAGACTTGTCATCAGACATCCCATCCTTTTCTCAGAGGCGCTGTGAGTACAGGCACTGCAGTTCTGGTATTGATTACACAGAGAAAGTGTGGCTGTCTGCATTCCTGTACTGCATGAATCTGGGAGCAGGTCACAGGTAGCTGCTATGGCGAGATCCTGTGCGATGAGCCTATGCTGGGCTCGGAATGCCTAAGTGTTCAGGGATGCCTCGAGTGAAAGGAGAGGAAGTTCATGACCTAGCTCCAAGCCCTTTCCCATCCATTCCATGGGGCAGTGGTGCTATGGTTGAAGGAAAAGATGCTTCACCTCCCACCTCTCACCATATCTTCCCCCAGGATCCCCCTGCCTGTTCTCTGGAGATACGTGCTGACCTTCTTGCCCTTGGCTACAAGGAGATTATCTTAAGTGGCCTGGAAGAAATAGAAGAATTGACTGCCTTAGATGTGTATCATACAACCGATGGTAAAGGCTAACTATGGACTTCTGGGTGCTGTTCTGGCCACTTGACCTTGAAATAGAGACTGAGTTATTAGCATGTTACTATTCAAAAGGGAATTTTCAAAACACTGAAGGGCAGTTAGTGACTAGGCCCCAGTGAACATCAGTGAGGACTAGACACTTGACTCTCAGCTGCACCTCCCTTCTGCATCACTTTTGGGACTAGCAGAAAGCTAAATCAGGGAAGAGGTAGACTATGGAGTGTTGCAGGGGTGAGTAGGAATAAGAAAGGGAGAAAAGCAACTTGCAGAACATACCCATGTCTTTGGCTTAAAGGACTATTACATTGACAGGGATTGGCAATCAGCAGTGGGAAGTATGGACACAGGAAAGCACTTCCGTGTGCATTTGTGGATAGAAGTAATTGTTTTAAACAAAAGAGTATTTCACGTAATTGTAGGTTTCATATGTTGAAATCAGTTGTTGAATGTGGCTGGTCTATTTGCAGATATATAAATATATAGCTAAATACATACATATATTATGTCCTTGGGAGTCCACACAGCCTTTCTCTGACTTCTAGTGTTATGTTTAAAATAGCATGATGACTGTTACTATAATACAGCTTTATCATGTGCACTATTTCAGTCTGCCAAAATAAATGGGGATGTAAAGGAAAGAGAGGGACAGTGGCTGACTGAGTAATGTTCAAACTGTCAAATTTCTCATGAACAAATTAGCTGATCCTAATCTAGTTGACATTGGGAAGCCATCCAGGACTTTTTTTTATTATTTGGGCTTTTTGATATAAGATGACTTTTCATTGGAACTGAAACAACTCTTCCTTGGCTCTGATTACATCCTTCCTCACCACAGAGTTCTTGGTAGGGCACACAGAGAGAAGTCTTATTCTTATGCATCCTGCTTGTGGGTTTGAGGAATAGGATAAGAAAAAACTCTTTGCTGAAGGCAGCCTAAAGAAGAAAGCCTAAGGCAGGCTGATGTAGATGTGAGAATGCTAAAGCTTTGCAAGAAGCTTGGGCTAGAGCTGGGCCATTCCATCAGACGACAGTCACAATTTTGTCATGATCCTTCTGAAACTGGACCTTTCTTTTCCCATCTACTTGGAATAATTATGTGCTCTTATTTTGTCCTCAAACTTCTTGGAATGAAACCCCTGACAACAAATGCACAGAAGATAAGTTTTGATGTAAAAAACTTCTGTTGTTATGTGGGTGAGCTGTGCCAGTTTTAAATTGTCATGGGAAATCTCTGGATGTGCATATGATATGCTTAAATGTGGTGCTTGGGAGAGTTCTTCAGAAGTCTGTTCTTCAAGTTTTGTTCCTGTTCCAATTCCAGCAGGCTGGTCCACCAGCTCAGCTTTCTGGTTGAAGAATGAACAATTTGTTACTTAAATACCTTTGGGTTACACATTAAAAGTGAGGTTTGGCTAAGTATCAGTGGATGGTTGCTGGATGCTGGGGAACTAAAAGGCGACAACCAGAGGGAAAAGAAGGAATCTCACGTCCTCTGTTCAGAAACAAAGACAGAGAAAAAAGAAAACCCTTAAAAGGGGAAAATTAGGAGTTACAGCAACCACATATTAGAGCTAATTGCCCGGACACTTTACGAAATTTGATTTCAGTGTGGGGGAACATAATTTGCTCTTGGCAACAGGGTAGAATGCTTAATTCAACTTAACAAAAATACGTTTTTTGAAAGAGGAAACAAGACTGACAGAATTTTGGCATGTCAACAAAAGGCAAGAATACAAAAAGAAAAGGATTAGTGAAAATGAAGATCAAGAAAGGATCAAAAATATTTTGGCTAGAGTCCAGGAAACATTTGTTACATTTTATAAGCAAAGCTATTCTTCCAAAGTGTGTAGAACAGAGGAACTAGCTGATCTTTACCTAAAGCAATATTGGCCACCCTGTGTGCTAATGAACAGATGTCCCCATAGGAATCAGAAAAGGGTTGATCTCCGTACTGTAACCGAAATGGCTTAACCTGCCAGGTCCACATGTATTTTCCCAGCTGGAAAATTCAGTAGGGGCTTGGACATTTGGACTGATTTATAAATAAACAACACTGTCCATGTATTTAATATGATACAATAAAATGATTTAACATTTAGTAAAAGCTTTCTTGTTTTTTACTTTTGTTTCTTGCAACATAAGGATTTGAGCCACTCTGTAAAACGGTCAGACAGCAAGCCTAAGAGAATGAGAATATTTTTTCCATGTGATGTCCAAGTGTACTGGGCAAAACCAACACCATAGGACAGAAAGAAAGTCAAAATATAGATTTATTAAAAGAGATCAGTCAAGTCATCACAGGATGGATTCATCAGGAAGTTTCAAACTGAGAGACCCCTCATTTGCTAGTGGCCAAAGCAGATGCTGAACACTGAGCTAGATCAGTCTTAGGTCTCGCTCAGAGTATTTTTACAATCTACTCTTGCACTCCTAAGACCTGATTTTCTATCTGCTATATTTTTCTAACAAACAACTTGGGAAAAAATTACTCTAAGTTGCTATTCCTAGGTGAGGCTTGGTAACTAAATAAATAAGCACTCTGTTATGAAGTCAAACAGTTTAGTTCAAACCAGGCTCAGAGTTGTTTGGTTAGTAGTTAGCCTCTTCAGTATTGCACTGAAAGGGACTAGGATTGTTCACAGGATCAGCAATGTTACTAAAAACAAATAACCCCAAACTCCTTGGTTTTTCCCATGTGGTTGATGACAGGCACACAGTGCTGTATGCCTTGAAGTAAAATAAAAATTCAGAGCAGAATTACTGAAGAATTATGACTATTGGTGTTGCCCATCCAAAATTTTCATATTACCTGTGTGTTGTAAGATACAGAATGAACAGAGTAAAGATGGTTTTCCTGCGGTATAAACTAATAACTAGGGTATAATTTATTTTATTCAAGTAATTTCTCTGCAAAGCAGATTAGACTTGAATGACTTTCCAAAATTTCTCAAAGCTGTTACGAAAGTGCATTATGCCAATTTTAAAAAGTGTTGCCTGCAAAATTTGTCTGAATACCTTGATACTGCCAGGACACATTTTTACCTTGCCTAAATTCAGATCAGCTGGGGAAAAAAAATGTTTAGGACAGAAGACTGTGGGAACTATCAAGGGGACTAGTAATTGTCGGCCAGAGTCTTTCACTGCTAAACTGTGTCTGCATGGATACTGCTGAATGTGCCAAATTACTTTGATTTAGCTAAACTCAAATGACCCACAACTGTCTCTTTCTGATATGGAAAAACTTTTTTTTGTTTTCAGTTTGTATTACCTCATTTGGAAAGGGATTCATGCTTGACTGGGAGGAACTTTCTCATACCTGACAGAATGTTCAAGCTATTTTTATCTGAGTAATGATATTGGTGCAAGTGAGCTACTCAACCTTCCTGTGTAAGTAAGGCAGGAGTCACAACTCAAAGGCCACATAAGTAACCAAGAGACATAATCTGGTGGCACTCCAGTGCTCTGCTAGCATGAGTTTTGCTCCCCTCATCCAGTTCCTGGGAGATGACCATTACCACCAGAATTCCAAGTAATTTACAATCGGAGATAGAGCAGTCAAGATCTATCCTCTGCACTAGGGATTGCCTTCCAAGATACAATGAGCAAGAAATGTAAGCAATCTTACCCACTAGAGCCCACTAGCATGTCTTTTTAGGGGCTTAAAAAGAAGAAGAAAACTAAATCACAGTTTTTTGATACTGAAAAGAAAAGAAAAGCTACCCAAACCATTTATTCACAAGAAGAAAAAAGTTTTTGAAACAACTAGAGATTGTTATGATTGTTATCAGGGTTTTAAAAATGGCAGTGAATCATCAGAAGTCACTTGCAGTGACTCATACTGTGGTCAGAATTTTTATATGTCAAACAGGTATTTTTCTCAAAGAATACTTTCTGGTTTCTTTGTTTATATTCAGTTATTCAGGACATTTCTTTGTCTTTAGTCTTCTCCATGAGTTCATACTATGAACACATACACTTAAATCTGTCAAACTAGCTAATTGTGCAACACTGTGTTCTGTACCTCTTCTGGTTCAGCTGTTGCAAGCTTTGCAATAGTCAAAGACAGCTCAGCTCACCTTTGGATTACAGTGCATAGGTACACAAGAAGAACTCTTGCTGATTGCTGGAGGATGGGTTGTGTGGGCTTCTGCCCAAGCACTGGGAGCAGATTCTCTGCCTCCTGCAACCTGGTGCTAATCCAGTGCCCACTGAAGCCCACTCATGTTTGACTTCACTGAGCTTTGGACCTGGATACTCCTGGAGAGTAGCAGCCATATTGTAATTTGACAATGCCTTCTATGATACTGTCAGGAAGATTTTAGTTGTCTGCTGGAGCAATGCTAAGACACTTTTAAGAAGAAAGATGCAGTTGTGCTCCAAACCTCCTTCTTAGCTCCTGCCTTTACTAACCACCCGTGCAATGGCAGTTCTTAGAGGTTCAACAGCAACTAGGTGGGTAGGATTTCATTTTCCTGTAATGCACTACTTAATATGGTACCATGCTACTTCCTTTAGGATATACGCCTAAAACCACTTCACTCCATTTTCAATAACACCTGTTAATTATTTGGTAGAATTTTTTATTTTGACTGTACTCAGTCTCTGGGGAAGAGTCTTGCTGCTGATTATAAAGACGACTTTCCACTTGGCTCATGTTTTAGTATTCTTTTCTGTATAGTATATAACATGCCTATCTTTGGAATTATTCAGTATTTTTACTGTCAGTGAAGAATTTTACTGAATAAATGGGATATATTAATGTTATTCCTTACAGACATATTTGGAAGATGTGAACATATATAAGAAAAGGACCAGAGTTTCTCTGAATACTTCCTTAGAAATTAAAACCTTTTAAAACCCCATTTTTTTAAAGTTACTGTAGAAATTTTTAAAGAAATTCATTATTGGTTAATTTTAATGGTGTTCATAGTATGGTCTCATGGAGAAGAGACAGAAATATCCTGAAACACTGGATATAAACAAAGAAACATCAGAAGGTTTTCTTTGAGAAAAATACCTGTTTGACATACGAAAACTCTGACCACAGGTAATGACTTATTTTTAGAGGAATTAATTGCTGGTTTGGTGATTTGGGGAGGAATATTCTTCACCAGTACAATACAGTCTTTTACATAGGAGACCTGATCCTTTATAAAGGTTCAATTTAAAATCAATAAAATTAAAGCTGTACTGGAGTTTTGCCAGTAGATGCCCCTACACTTCTCCCTTCTGGCATTTTTGGAGAAATCAAGGGTTTTCCACAGGTGGAATAAGCATGTCTGGGAAACAATTTCTGGGGCACCAGTGTTTCAGCTGGGCAGAGGAGTCAGGAGCACAGGCTAATCTACAGCAGTGACCAGGCTGACTCCCATGGTCCTTGCTGATGCTAGTCTTGTTTACAGTTTTGTGCTTTGTTCAACTCCCCAAAGCTTACATAGAGTAACACTTGAAGGCTGGACTTGAGGAAGCAGTCATTTTGAGACTCCTAGTGTGTTAGAAAAAAACTGTGGAGACACGTAGCAGTGTGGTCTAAGGATGTGTTATCTCTGTTCTGTGTGACAGGCTTTTGATCCCATGATGACTCATAAAAAAAAAGAGTTGGCAGAGAAGCCACGATGGGCCATGTGCCCCACTGGTGATAGCAAAGAAAAAACAATGTCTTGGACTAAAAGTTTGTCTCAGCCTTTGTTTCAGAAGATACCTTTTGTTATCACTCTTTGCTTTGAGACATACATTCTTACAATTAATTATGCTCAATTTTTGTCTTGTACTAATATATTAAAATACTTCTGAGACAGTTATTCTTTTTTAATTGGACTTCAGATTTTTGTAAGTAGTCTGGAGAAAATTGATCATGCTAATCAAACTGAAATGATAATCAAATTTTCTGTGTGCATATATTCTAAGTGCTGCAATAGTACATTGTATATGTTTATGCAAGTAAACATTTGAATGTTTAGAACTGATGCATATACATATCAACGTATTCCTTAGCTATTTTGTACACATACTTAATTGCATTTAAAGATGCATTTGGAGTATTTCTTCATGCACATGCTTATTGAATAGCTTACTGCATGCTGAATATTTCTGATTGCCGGGAGGATTTGTATTTGCAAATAACAGGTGGTTCTATAAGCAAAGGAATTGATAGCTTCCTACAGATTTGAATCTTTTGTGCCTTAACCATTTTGACCACAATAGCCTGTCTCAACAATAATTTTTTCATGACTGGCCTGGTGAGATTGATGTGCTCTGGGGTCAGCCAATATATGTAGATGCACTGGACAACAAGGCAAATATTTATTGTAACTGCTGAGTTCTTATTCCTTTTGCTCTTCTGCAGTATTAATGTATGGTGGTATTCCACTAAGGAGTTCAATTCCAAGAAACCCTTAGGATCATAATTATCTTTGAGATACTTGCCACATTTTGAAATGTCTAGAAACATGGTGGTGAAATCAGAAGGTATGGGGCAGGAGACATACAAAGGAAGAGATGGACACAATCAAATGCACAATCAAATGCTCACTACCTTGGGAATTCAAGTTAAAAAAAGAAGAGGAAAATTTACAACATTTAGCTTACAGTATCTACTGTAACTTTCCAACAGCTCTAGGACAGAGTTCACCCCAGGTCTATGGTTACCCTACAATCCATGTCCTAACTTCAACTGAAAAAGCAACAATTAAAACAACAAAGGGTTGCATGGCTTTACTGTTGCAAATAAAACCTTCCAAATAAAGAGCAGTAAATAAAAGTTTTTTTCTACTTAGTCCTATAGAAAGCTTGATGAAATGGAGTAGGGAAATCTTACAATCACCTGATGATATGGGCTATAAATACATTTCTCTCACAGTGTTTCTTCTGATCTAGCCAGAATGACCTATAATTCTCTTTGCTTGAGTTGTTTTTAACTTGAAAAAAATTTTCAAAATTTCTGGTGCTTTTGTATCTCTGTGGCCTAACTTTAGGCTTTTTTTTCACTTTTTTTCTTGTTTCTAGTATTCAAGGTCTCTTCGCACCTGTTGACTGTCTCATTTCCCACACTTTGTGTCATCATGTGATAACAGCAGCTGAGGGCTGCTTCTACAACAACAGCCACAAAGGCAGACTGTGGTTTTGAGAAAGGCACATTTTGCAGAGGGTGACATCCAACACTATCATGATGCCACCTGCATCTATATTTGATGTCGTCTCAAAAGTAATATGAATCATGTCTGACTTTGTATAAGTGTCAGTAGAAACTTGAAAAGAAAATTAGCTGCTTTTATAAAGAGGTTAGTTAATAGCAAGCAAAAAGCAACACATTATAAGTATTGAAGTCGATTACCTCTATTAGGATAATTTGAGGCCCTAACCATATCACCACATACCATGACTCTTAGTCCTTAGCTCTTTCCCAAATAGAACAGCCCCAAACTCTGTACCATATTCCCATCCTACCTTGTGATCCCAGTAGCAGCTGTATGCACAGAAAATCTCTTTGCTTGGAGCTGCCCTAATTCAAGTACTGTGGACATCTTCTTTCCTAAAACCTCATTCTCTGACTTCAGACAGAAGGAAGTGACACCTGCTGCCTACCTGAGAAGAAAACTCAGCACCCTCATGGAAGAATTATGATTGGGCAGCAACGCTCAAAAACTCCCTTTTTCCTCCCCAAACAGCCAGATAAAACTAGGATGGTATTAGTAGGTGTCTTTCAATGTTCAAGTATTTCAGCGTGAAGGGTTGGGTCTTTCAGATCACTGCTTCCTCCTAGAGGGTATGATAGCTTTTGAAATAAAGGTACAGCTGAAAGGATTCCCAAGCCATGAGAAATACTGAAAAAAAAAAAAAAACAACAACAAAAAGATGCATGAATGACTAATCAAAAAATACTTTCTATTATCCCCCCACATGAATGGGAACAATGAATGGCCTCCTCCTCTGCCCACTTGGACCTGTGAAGAAAATTCAATGCCATAAAAATTAACACTACTCTCGAATTCATACTGAATGGTCACCTACATAGCAGGTCTTGATACACATCCCCACTTCACAGTTTAGAAATAAGGTTGATTCTAAGACAGCTTCATAAGACAACTGTATAGAGCTGTGACCAGTTTGCCTCCTTCAGAATAACTCATTCTTCTGTAAATGCTCAGGATTTTCAATTCTCAACATGCTGCTTTGTCATATTATTACAATTACATTGAGCCCATGATCAATTGCACCAGTTGCGAATGTTTGGTCACGTGTTACTTTCCCTGGGATGGACAACATCTCTCCATTTCCTCAGAATGAACAGTCAGCACAGCTAGCTGTTAGCCTGCTTTTAGGGACAGCTACCACGCCACATATTTACTTGGGGGAATAAACAGGAAACAAAATATGCAAGAACTGGGATGCAGGTTGAAAATGTAAGAGTACACATCTTGGAGATCCTGAGGCCCCCAGACAGTGGTGTACGAGATATGTTTATTAGATACACAGTAGTCTAGACAAATAGATGGGAGGAGTGGAGTATGTGGAGAGGCAGTGTTGCATAAATGACAGAGAAGTAAATTGTAGATGCAGAAACCTAAGAGAGTGGCTGCAAGCTTAGATAAAGGTCACTGAGTTTTCCTTACACATGCAAGTAAAACAGGATTAGAGCTCATACTTATGCACTCTTCTGCAGTTTCTGATACTTGTACAGTTTTAGCACACTTTGATCCTTGACAACTAGCACTACTACCCTGGAAAGTGTGTGGGTATCACTAAGTGGATAGCATGTTACACAAACCTTTCCCACTAGTTCTGGATAAAATAAATTTGATTTGGGATGGGGTGGTGAGCATTTTTGGATCTTGATTCAAGCCATATCATGTGTTTTCTGGGTCAATGGACAGTTTTCAGTCTGGTTTACCCCTAAATGTAGTCCAAAAGACCTGTTGTAGAAAGGGAGGCGGAACAGAGTGGTCAGGGGTTGTTGGCTTCAGTCCTCGAGGTTTTTTTGTCTTTCAAGCATTTACTCAAGAGATCAGGATAAAACAGTGCATCTAAAAGCCATGCATCAATTCAAATAAGACCTGCTTCAGATAGTTTATGTAGGAGGTCAGATTATGTGATAACATTAGACTCTTCTTGATTTATAATCTGTAAAATGATCAGTATTCCTGGACGAGACAGAAAAGAATGTTTGTCAGAAAGGAACAATACACTTGCACAGAAAACAGGTAAGTAATTTGTGTGAAGATGAAACTCTTCTCAAGTTAATTCAGTAATTCATTATTACTGAATGCTGGAGCTAAGTTGTAAATCAGCAGGAACTTGTGTATGGGTTATAAATGAACATAAAGTATTGTCTTCCAGGTCTCACTGCTGATACCAGGAAAAGTCTTACAGTCTTCATTGGCTGTTGAAAGAAGCATAATGAAGTGCAGTATTTCTACTTAAACAAATCACATATGTTATTCTTGGGAATTACTCATTGTCTTTTGCACACAGACTGGAGGTTTCATTCACCTTTTTGTAAACATTTTCTTGCTTTGCAGAGATCAATGTTTCATTTTGGGATTTTTTTAAGGGGAGACATTTTGATTTTTCAGAATCAGGTGGGTTTTGAGAGCAGAGATGGAAATACTGAAATCAACTAATTTTTGTTTCTTAGTGGGAGGCCCACATGAAAGAGCAAAAACAAGTTTCCTCAAGTTTCCTTTCCAGACAAGTTTAACAAGATAGTGTGAGCTGAGAGGTGAGACATATACACTGATCATCTGCAGGCCATGTATCTGATGAGCATAGAGCCCTTATTGTTGATGGTGTACAAATCCCTCAGGAATTGTCACACCAATATTGCATAACCAACCTCTTAATGCTCAGTAGAAAGAATTTACACTAATGAATGGGGGCACTCTTTGAGAAATATTGTTATGTGGATTCTCATGTCCGTGAATCAAACAATGAAAAAAAAATTATTGTATATAGCTTTAAAAAAAATTATTTACTGATGGTGGCTTAGCTGTAATCCTTTATCCGAAGGGACTGTCATAAGTCATGATTGCACTGTTAAGGTGATGGTGCTACGCAGCTGCCTGCAGATCACCTGCATTTTTGTGTGTGTGTCCCTGACAAGCAGATACCTGAAGGCCACACTTGCTTCTTCCCCTGATCCCATCTGCCTCTCCTGTCACTGAGTCATGTCAACATTGTTGTTCTGCTTCCAACCACTTTGCCACTTGAAAGGCTAAGTGTGGGCTTCACTTCTTGCTCTTCCGTGCTAAGTTTAGTTCATGACAGGCTGCTGAAATACAAACAGGTACCGTGGAACTGGAGCTCACTGTAGTTGTTAAGGGTGAAGCTAAGGTCACTGGCAAACAGCAGGAAAATAACCACTGAAGTCACAAACACTATTAATGTAAGAGCTTTGCAACATATGGGAATGTACCTGCAGCTGGTTATACTCACAGAGAATGGATGAATGGACAGATGGATGGATAGACATATGGATAGATTAATGTACAACATGATCCCAGAATAAGCATGGCAGTACAGCTTCCCTTGCTGCTCATGTCTTCCTTAACTCCTACCATCAGAAAGCCTAATAAAGAGTAGTTATAATCTAGCATTTGTACACTCTGACAACTGAGATCTACATTTTTAAGAACAAGCTTACTTTTCTTCACTCATCTGCTTACCTGTGGTTATACAAGTCTCTCCATACTTTGTTTTTCATTAGACATTTATCCCTCAAGAAAAGAAGGGAAACAGAGTAAATAGTAAACATCTATATCTGTGCTGCATAGAAGTAGTAGAAATGATTGATTTTTAAAGTAATGATTAAATCAATTTGCTTTTAAAAGGTATTAAAGATTTGGATTCTTTATTATTACAATTTCCCCTTTTCCTTGAAAATCTGGTCGTGGGGAAAATGTGTACAGAAGAATCCATTATTCCCTTCTTGCCTGGGGCTGCAATTATAATGTTAGGCCAGATAGTACCTATTACCTGCCTGCTTCCTGTTATTTTTGGAGTGATCTTAAACAAGGTGAAAGTGCTTATTCAGGGTGTGGGAATAGAAAGGTTTTATTTCACTCATCCAAATATAAACTCTGTATTTAGCCAGTATTTTACATGACAAGCTAAGGACCAAAATCAATTCATTTTTATGTGACTCTGACAATAATGTCAAATAAATTGGACGAGACCCTGAAATAACAAGAATTACACATCCTGTGGGAATCTGCAGATGTTGCATTGTCATTCTCAGCAAATGCTGTACACCATGTGGCAGTGCCTATAAGCAGCTCTTTTTTCACTTTCTAACCCTCACAAAGTATTTACTGTTCACAGAGTTAAGTGTGTTATGTCTGTATTAGGCTCAGACTATAAATACATTCCTTATAACTGGAACACACTGTTTGTTTGAGCATTCTCATGAAATAAAACTTTACATCAAAGCAATACATTCACTCTTTCACCAGCTAAAACTTTCTCCTCAATACTGCTGATGCAGAGATCACATTTAAACTATATTGAAAGTCTGTGTTTTGCTTTTTGTTACTGATAAAAAGCACTGTAAGAGACAAATTTAGCTTCCAGAGACACAGGATAGCACCAAAACTGGCAATCTGTTTGAGTAAAACTGAGTGTAGACCTAGTTTTACAGATTTTTCCCTTGCTGAAGGAAATATATGCAATAATTTTACCTTTAATTATTATTTTCCTTTCTTCATGCATATATCTTTATTATGGCTATAGTTTTGTTTTCCAATCTCAACTGATTGATTTCTCCCTTGTTATTTACAATAGAAAAACATCCCAACAAGATTTCAATAGCTCATTTTGTGCCTTGGAAGCTCGGAACCAGTGTAACTAACTATGGTTTCTTTAATTTACATTGGTAAGTAATACAGTTTTCTACTATTTCACACACAGCTTAGGATTCTTTTCAGAATGAGAGCATGACGTAAAAGAGAGAAAAATCAGTTCCTCTGGGTCTATACCTGAATAGAATTTTTTTTAGAAAGATATGGTAGTTGCATCCAGGTTATAAAGTGGAAGTTTTACATCCTGTAAACTTAATGTTCAGTCACATTAAAGGTGTCTGCAGAGTCAGGAAAGGATGCTCATTTGAACAACATTTATTTATTTCAGGAGCCTACAGAAGTCATGTAATGTGTACAAATGCAACTCTGCTGTAAGACTTATAAGTGGACTTCAAATACATTGACAGTGTTTTGATTGGTCATAAATATATGTGTGTTTATTTTCACCTTTGAGATACCAATGTTTTACTGCTATTGCTCTTGTGTGTCATTTCTGGAGAACAATCATGCTGTTCTCAGTAGGGTAAAAATAAAATACAGAAAAAAATATAGATAATCCTTTTTCCAAAGAGCTTACAGCCAGAGAAAAGCATTTTTTCCTGGTTGAAGAATCGTTACTTTTCAACACTCAAAAAGTTTTCTTTAAAATTTCAAATCAATTGATTGCAAAATGTCTCTTTTTTCCTCTTCGTTTTGAGAGGTGATAATTTTTCTTGATATGTACTCAAATGTAAAATATCAAGTATGCTTGATTGTCATGTCTTTACTGCAAGGTGAAGTGCTCATACAAGCACACAGTAGTTGCTAAGTCCCCATATTTTTGGAAACTGGCAGGCTCCCTCACCTGACAAGGAAAAAAACCCACTGCCACACCCAGGCCTCTTTAAGGCCCCTTCCTCAGGCACAGTTCATTACCTGAAATGCAAATTTTACCACGCAGCAAAACAGAAGATATTTCCCCTGACTAAGGCCCCTACACTCAGGAGTCCACAGATCCAGCTGAGTTTCTTGGTCGTTAGCAGAACTCACTTGATGCCTTTCCCTTTGGTCAAATAATGGTTCCAGTGCTCCTCTCCTACCTCCTCAGGCTCAAAGGGGCCCTTGGTTATCTTTCTCCTCTTTGCTATATTTTGCTTTTTTTTAAAAAACAATCTTGTGTTTCCACAGATAACATCCATTGACATTTTCTCACTGCCTGAGAACATAGATAAGAAATTTACTATACCTATTATCTTTTGTTGCTCAGCTCATGGTTTCTCTAGCAGTAATAGGGTGTCTCTCTAACACATTTTACTCCAGTGTAACTCAATGCAAAATTTTGTACTTTTGTTCTACCAGAATCCTCTTATTTATATATTTTATTGGTCTAGTTAGTGTCAAATTGACTCATGAAAGAAAATGCAATTATCTCTGTTGACTTTCTGAAGGTTTAGACCAGGCCCCAAATGAATTTCTATAAAAAGATGACCAGCATCTTGAAGTTGGACAGTATTAATAGAATTCTGCTGTAGTTTTTATTGGGAATGAAATGTGGATTTCCTCATGACCACAGCTGAACTAAAGTGAAGTAGGAATATTTTCTGTTACTATTGCAAAGGATGCCCTTACTCATCCTGTTGGTGACATTTCCAATCATTCTAAAATTTCCTGTAACAGAATTATGTGACCAATAGAGATGGCTGGCATTGCATCATGGCTGTAAATTATGATGTCAAATTTTTGAAATGCAGCAAGCTACTGGTGCCTCTATTTAAGGCTTCACCAGAAAAAGGGTTGTGAGTGGCAAGCTGACATTTTATTATTAAATTTATTGCCACAGGATTAAAATGTATTCTTGATTAAATTTCACTGAATACACTTGCAAAGTGGATGATACTGACTTAATTCACCTACTCTAAATCCTGCAGAGTGTCAATTATTAAACACTGAATAGAAATAATTTCATCAACCATCAACTGATGTAATGTGGAGAGTTTGTCACAATTTCTATTAAATACTTCAGACTACAGGAATAGTTTATGTCAAATAAAACAAGCTATTTCACAAGAAGTGAAGGGATGAAACATGGATTCTTTTGCACTGTATCTGTTGTTCCCTAACTACTCTACACAGCTGTAACCAGAATTGGCTCTATATCTGTGTGACCCATCACTGGGCCCACACTATGACTAATGTGAAACTCTGCATACATGCAGAGCATGTAACATTCACTTTTACATGTTTTTCCATGAGGGAGAACAAATTTGAGTCCCTCTCTTGCATCTTGCCACTGGATTTTATGATAATTAAATATATGAAATTGTTTTTCATAAACTTTCTATAAAAGTTTGCAAACCCCTTCCCCCCAGTCCCCTCCCCCCCCCAAATTTACTAACGTAAGAGGAAAATTAGATTAAGTCTTTATTTCAATGACTGCAAGGCAAAGAGAGACTTTGTTGCTGCAGGGATCCCCTCCATTTAAAGATGACGTAGTTGATGTTGTAAGTCAGAGGTGTTAGTCTCTCGTGTTGGACAGGTATTTTCTGCAGGAATGATTGGCACAAGGTACCAGTAAGAAGTATTGTGGGAAAATGTTTTATCCATAGCAGAGAGACAGAACGAACCATTGTCTCCATGCACGGTCTGGGGAAAAAATTACTTTAATGCTAACTGAATTTGGCTTACACTGCAATGATGTTGTGTCTTTTAGGGAATTCATTCCATGGATACAAACATAAACCACATGTGGACTTCAATACAAAGACAACAGCTTGCCACATCGACAATCAGCAACAAAATCACATAAAACAATGATAATTTTAAGCACATTAAGCAAATGTTTATGTAGTTAACCTGTCCTCAGAGCTTAGAAAGTGAGAAAATATTCTTTACAGATGGGATATTTTGGAGGTAGCATGATGTTTTATTAGAACAGCCATATCACTTCAGCTTTGGAAACCAGTATTAAAATATTGATTCATAAGGCCTAAGCCATGTTTGCTTTTATGACGTACAGATATGAAAACTGGGGAGATGAGTAAGATATCTCCAGTTAAACTGAAAACATGCTGTCATCCATGAGGTAGCTGCTGCAGCATCCCAAGACCAAAAGCTAACATGCTCCTGTTCGTAAAATATGTTATATAAACTTGGAAACTTTGGACTGGTAATTTTATTTTTTAATTGGTGTTTCTCCTTTACACTTTGTGGCTAATGTTTTCCTATTATCGAGGTCTTGCATATTTTAAGCACCCACCCAATTCTGTGGTATTATATGTATTTTTTTAAGGTCTGAGTGACAAGTACATTGATATAAGTGAATCATCATTTTGCAGGCATAAATTTTTATCAGATCGGTTTTCTAATAGATTTATACATTTAAGACAGTGCATCTGCCATAAAAGATTAGCTCATGGAAGATAGGACGTTGTTCTAATAGCAAGTGATAGAATTTTATACTTCAAACATGTGAAGCAAACTAGATAGTAAACAAGCATCTTGTTAAGTAGTTTCTGGTTATCCGATAAAGAGAAAAAAACTGAACTAGAAAGATATTATTGTGTAAGATTTCCACTCCCTGCTAGTGTTACTGCTTTGTGCTGCAGGACTGCATTTGACTCCAGGACACACCAAACATAACCAGATAACAAAGCAAGATATGCAAAACAAAAGAGCATCTGAAGTGCATTATATCCTGTGATTGCAGGATGAATTAGCAATACCTGTTACAGGATTATTCAGTATGCAGTACATGAGAATCATTCAAGAGATAAAAAGGGACTTGATAATGTCTTGAAGAATCACCCTTTGAAAGCGAAATTTTTGGGGGGAGAGGAAACACAGACTTTAGTCAAAGACTGACGTATAGTATCAGCCACATTTCTTATTCATCGAGTGTTGCTCCCTGACACACTTAATAACACCACATAAATCTTTTCAGCCTGATGTATCCCAGTTTTACAGTTTCAGTCTGAGTCTCATGTGCGAAGAAATGTGACTCAGGATAGCTGTGGAGGTAGTGGATTTCTGTGAGACACAAGTACAGAGGATTTCCCTGACTCAGGGGCCCAGAACATATAGCTGGTTTGTCAAAGGCAGGGTCCAAAAATGTGAAAGTGCAGAACACAGAAAACAAAATCAGAGTAATTCTAACATAATTCTTAGAATTTAACAAGCTGTCTTCCCAACAAGCTAAGTATTATTGTGCCTCCCAGAAGGATACATGTGTCATTATTTGTTTTTAATTTAAGGTCTATATGAAGAGATCAGTAGCGGAGTGCCCCAGTCAGATTTGTGTCATGAATTACTCTATCCAGAAAAATGTTTGAGGGACTTTTCAAACTTTATTCACCCTGCTTTGATTTGCAGCTATGGAAACTTGTATATTGTTTCTTAAAAGATATTTTCCAGAATCTAAGTTTTTTTTTTTTTTTTTTCAATCTACAGAGGCAGGTGTTACCAAAAAGGTTGGCTTCATCTCTGTGTCCAGTCATCACAGACACAGTTTATAGTAGTAGCCGGGATCCATGACAAACTTTTAAAAGTGCTTGGTAAATTGATGTATATAATCACACACAACAGAATGCTGCCTATATGCACAATAAATATATATATGTGTCATTATAAATTGCTTTAGTGTAGACACGTGCATCATATTCAACTGAGTCATAATGACAGCCTTCTGTTTTGCCTCTTCCTTAGGTCTGCAACTCCCTCAATTTATCCTGTCAGTCACCTGTAACAAGAAAAGTAGATGGAATCTAACATGAAGACTTTTATAGCTTGCAGAATTTTATATAGGCTTTAAACATTTACTGTGAACATGTTTAAGTATTCTTGTCATCTACACAAGGATCTAAACTGTTTGAATTTTGTTAATTTTTTTTGGCCATGATAATTTCTTTTGCCCATGAATGTTACAGTCTAATTCTGTGCTGAATGAAAATTGTCTACTTTTATCAGCTTAAAATTTGCCTTCTTTCAGTTTCAAGGAAATTGAGAAAAGCTTTCACTATGAGAAAAAAACCCCAATGGTTATTTCTGAGCCATTCCTCGTATAAAATTTGGTCATGTTCCATTTTATACATCTTCTCTGTAAGACAAACTCTTAATCCTTTTTATCTTTCTTCATGTAAGAAATTTCCTATATTCCTGATGATTCCCATCACTTATCTCTCTCTGTACCAACAATAAACTTCATAGACCAACTAGAAGTGAATGCCACTCTGTTGTAATAAAATATTATTTTTATTTGGGGGTAAAGCCAATACATAATAGGTTTTCAGTGAGTGCTTCACAGTGGCTTTAGCTACCTGCTCTTGGCAACCACACTCGACACACTCGAACTTGAACTCCTTCTCTCCCAGCTGTATGGTTCACTGCAGTTCCCCTCGTTGCAGAGACTGACCTTTCCTTTCTGGGCCAATATTTGGGTCACTGCAGATGAGAAGCAGTCTCAGAGCCAGTAGAGGGGCAGCAGGGTGACAGGGGAATTTTGGATTGAAACCATAATGTTTCAGAAAATATAGATGTAGCTAAAGTCACTGAAATATTTAATTCCTTATTGTAAAAGGAGGTTTACATACTTGAGGAGCACAAATGTGGTGGAGTTGGCAGTGGATTGGATTGGACTCAATGATCTTAAAGGTCTTTTCCAGTCTTAATGATTCTATGTTAAACTATACAAACAGGTCACTTTTCCAGTTTGAATTGCCATTACATTACCATTTGCCATCAGCTGCTATCTAACTTAGCTGTTAATAAATCCTGTTGAAACTGTGTAAGGTCTTGACTTAACATAAATCACTCACAGATGAAACTTGTTGTTCTGCACTGATCCATTCCCAAAGAAATAATAAATATATTTAACAAGTTCATTCATACTGGGGAAAATTTGAGACACTTGCTATTTACCATATGTACAAAATGATAATTTATTAATACTCTTTGTTTTCTAACTTTTAAATCAGCTTCTGACTACATGGCATCATTTTAGACGAAAACAGACATGTATTTACTGGCTGCAGTTCTTTTGAGCTAGTCAGATCATTTACCAGCTGGAAATGTGTTTAGTGGCTTTGATAATATCTATATTTTAGAACTTAATACCCACACCCTGGTAGTGTGGTAAAACATCTGGAATTACGCTGTTTTTTTCCCAGGCCAGGCCTTGCTTTACTTTGGTTTAAAAGGACAATACAATATTAAAGTAGACTGAATATTTTGTACCTAAGACTATTAAACAACTGAAAAGCTTGGCAGTTTCACTTTAAGAAGAAATAACACCATTTGCAAGACTTTCCACTAAGCTAAAATGGAATTATTAAATATTTTATTAACTGATTCTTACGGTTCCAAAAAGAAATTGTAGTGCTGGGGTTGAGAGTGCCCAGGAAATTGATGAAAAAAAGAGGATTACCACCTCTGCTGCCACCTGAATTGAGACCACTGATCTTAGTTCACTTCTTAAGACATTCACCTTAAAGTAATACCTATTATCTCAGTGGGCAGGAAGGAAGTGAATGCCAGGAGTGACTTAGTTAGTCATTCCTCAGTCAGAGCTGCTGGAGCCAGACTGGCGAGGTGCTCTGATGGTGCTCTAATTGCTGCTGAAGGAATAATGTTTAGTTACAGACTGCTTTGCTATCAGATGAACAGTTTTCATGAACCTTGCATTCACGTACAAGTAGCACCAATGGAGGTATAGCTAGAGCTTGAGGACTAAAGCTTATTATTTCTTGAACACCTTTCCCTAAAATATTTACATAGGTCTCAGAATTAAGAAAAGGCAAGGAATAATCACAGTGTATTTATGACTCTTTGAAGATACTATCATAATATGAAATAACTGTGGTCCCGTAAAAAATTGTTGTCTTTGGGTTCTTTTTCCTTAGGTCTTGTATGATATAACATATTACACTTTAAATGAAGAAAAATAGCAGCCTTTCAAGGTCACTGTTAATGCCATGGAAAGACTACATAGTATATAATGTCCTCCATTTGGCTTACGTTTATATTCACCTTTATATTTTTACAACTGTTATTTATTTTCCTGTTTTGAACTAATTTTGAAATCTTGAAAACAGTGTTACATTTGACTATAAAGCAAATGAAATGAGCATCATATCTGTGGAGGTCACAGTCACTGAAAATCGAGAGAGGCAATACGAAGAAATTCAAGAATGAAAAATTTATTATTTGATAAGCAGCTGGTGATTCATGTAAAAAGCATCAATAAGAAGGATAAAGGAAAGATCTTCGCAACCCAATGGTCAAGTGTGGGAAAAGAGAACTGTCACTACCTAAAAGAAAAAAAAAAGCTAAATTTACATTATTAATATTTACTGGAGTTTTTAACATTTGAAGACTGGGATCTAAGTAATTTTGGAGGCTGGAAAGTGTGTCTTTTCCAAAGTAAAGCTGTTGGAGGCAGACCAGCAGGATGCTTTATTGTTGTAGTGATATAGGGTCTTAGGATACTTCACTGAAGGCTCAGAAAATAAATGCTGGAATCAGGTTTTGAATTTAGAAGTGTGCTACCCTGGCTATAGTAATAATGGATGGTAGCAAGTCTTCACTTTTGTATCTTTGACCCATGTGAAGAGATCGGGACAGATAAGTATTAGCATAACTACTGTCAAATCTCTGCTGCAGAGAACATTTGGGACACTAAAGGCCAGCAGGACACCAGTATTAATTAGAAATCTTTGTTTTCAATTCTGTTTTAATCCTTGCACCATACGAAAGTCATTCTACAGAACCTAAGCCTGTGAGCTGCATGTGGTTAGAAATTAGTTAGAAATATGCAAATAACGTAATGAAACAATCAGCACCTTTGCATACAATTTGTATATGAACACAAACTTTGGCTTATGGTTAATACTCCCTGCCTCTGGCGGTGACCAGGAAGGATGTGGAGCAGTAGACAGTGACAGTTTTGGCACGTAGGCAAGGACAAGACAGTAGTTAGGTGCCAGTTACAGAAGCAGGGCACATGTGTTCGTAGGGATGTTTGGCTGTGTGCTGAGGTATCAGAGGACCCCTGCAGCACACAGGTGCCTGAAGGGGGCTCAATTTCTCATATTGTCAAGACTTGGATGAAAAGATGGGAAATAAATTATTAAAGGTCTCAAAGATGAAGACACCTGGCCTCAGAAATATTAATAGATCATCTGCCTAGCAGCTCCCGAGCCCATGGATGAATGCAGGTATCTGGGGAACAACTGGGGCAGATATAGAAGCAGATTCTGTCAGAGCTGGAGCTTATGAACTGGAATCTCTATCCCAACTCCCTTTCCCACCAGAGCCTATGGTCTTGTCTGCTTGTCCTTCTCTCTCTGCCCCAGCAAGAGTAGTAGCTGTAGGGACATTCCTCGGTTATCTGAATCCTTGGCAGTGCAACTGCTCCTGCGGGCTGAAAACTTGGCATTAGATGGTGTCACAGTAACGTGCCAATAAAGTCAGATCAAGGCTCCACAGAGCCTAATGCTTTGACATTTTGCTTCTTAACACTGCCAACAACAATGCTAATTATTACAAATTGGATTTACCTACAGCAGCTCATCTAATCCTTGCCTCTAGTTAGTCACTGGATTGTAATGGCTACTAGTCACCAACGAGCCAGGTCAATTGGAGCTGTTTCGGATCCAGAATTGAAAAAGTCCTTGTACTTAATTTCAAAGCCTTTTAAACCCTGTTCATGTGGTGGTGCACAAATCACGGACACTTTATTTCAAGTGTATATAAATGAGTATGCCCTTGGTGAACTTAGGACAATCCACAATGCGCCCTTTTACTCAAAGATGCAACTGTTTTTGAGTAAGTTTCAGAACACTTGCTTACATGTGTGTCTGTCAAAGTTCCCATTTCTGGCTTGAATCAAACCCATCACTGACAGGAAATGGGCATCTCATATCTAGTTTTTCCTTGTAACTCACATTACCATACAGAGAGATACCGCAGACGGACTCTATACTACTAGACCCTGTAGAATCGCAGCATCGTTTATTCAGGTTGGAGAAGGCCTCCTAGACCATCGAGTCCAAACTTGCGCTGGTCTCCACCATGACATCTGCACCTCGGCACCAAGTGCCACCTCCGGTCGCTACCCGAGCGTTCCGCCACCAGGGTCGGCGCTTCTCCCCCCGCGCCCCTCACGGGCGGCCGCAGGCGGGCCTCGCGCGAGGGCGGAGCGCGAGCGCCTCAGGGAGCGCCGCCGACCCCGCCGCCCCGAGGCCGCGAGCCAGCCGGGCGGCACGCGCCGTGCGCATGCCCAACAGCGCACCAGGGCGGAAGCGAGGCCGCGCGCGCCTGCGCAGGAGACAATTCCGCCAGGCGCCGCCGGACTTCAACATGGCGACGTAGACCGGCCGCGCCAGCGCTACCGCGGGCGGGCGAGCGAGGCCAGAGCCGCCATCGCCATCGCCATCGCCATGTCCCGGCACAGGAACGTCCGAGGATATAACTACGACGAAGGTAGCGGTTATGGCGAGCAGGCGCTGGTGGCAGAGCTGCCGCCCCGCGCCCCTTCCACCGGCCGGGCCTGCCGTCCCGCCGGCCGTGGGCAGCAGGGTGTGGCGAGGCCGCACGGCGGTAGGGGAGGGCCCGGGGGGCTGTCAGGGACGGTGGGAGGGGAGAAGCCGCCCCCTCGCCTGCCCTCGGCGGGGGTTGGACGGGGCTCCGGGCGAGGCCTCTCCCCGCCCCGTTCCCGGCCCTTTTCCCGCCCGAGTGGAGGGTCCGGCACACACGTGGCGGCTCCAACACCCAGGACCTCCTCCTGCTGCCGGGGCCTCCCGGGAGTTTCCACACGAGGAGAGCGTGGCCTTGGTACGCGGCCCAAGCCGCAGCTGGGTTCTACGTGCGTTGACTTGGGCTGCCCAGGTTAACTCTGCTTTTCAGCAGCGGTATCGACTTGAAAAAGCCTCAGTGCAGTTGAACCCATTCGTCTTTAGTGTTGTGCAACTAAAAAATTTGTATTCACGGCCAAACTCTAGAAAAGTGTTGCTGATGTTGATGGATAGGTGTCAGCAGCTGTTAGTTGGGGAAGAAATGTCATTCTTAAAGATGGAGTTGAGCATTTAGGGGATAACCTTTTTCAGGCAGCTGTCTCATTTTTCTTAAGTTTGCATGAAATGAACAAGTTCTTCTGTAAGAACTGGGCTTGTGCCTGTAGTACTGCAGCTTTCTTTGTGCTCTGGCCCCATTAACTTAGGCAGACTGTAAATCAGAGTCTTTTTTCCCCCTTCAAAGTCTTTATTTTTTGTTGACTTGGGCTGTGGAGAAATGGAAACATATGGATACCAGTATTTTAAAGAACCCTTTGGTAAGAGCAGCAATTTTTTTCCTTCACTTTGTCAGAATGCTTCAGGCTGCCTGTGGTCTTCTGTTGGGTGAACAGACTATGCAGTTTACATGTATGACAGTAGCACAAATTGGATTTTGCACTGTGATCTTGGAATTTCTTGGAAGTTGTAAATTAATGTGAGCTGTGTTCTGTTCCCACCTTGCAGTTTCTGCTAGTGTAAATTTACCTAATACAGGCAAAATCTTGGGACTAGATTGGGAATTTTACTGCTTGAATTTTCATCCTGTAACGACCATTTTTCATCAGAAATTGGCTGCAATGATTTCAGCTGAGTCTCTGGCATTCATAAAGTTAAGTGCACAATCCACAGAGTTAATTTCAGGGTTCATACGCTCATCAGACTCTCTTTTAATGAGGTTGCTGAGATACACAGTAGTTTGCTGTAGCCATTAAGTTGCCATTGCTGTTGGAAACCTGACTGTGAGGTTACATGTCAAGTCTTTGCCCTTGTACCATGTGCTACTTCTGTAGTCACACAGAATCATTTATGGCCCAAATGAAGTAGTCTTTGTGTCTTCTTTTCTTCTCTGTTAAATGCTATATATTCTTTTTATGCTGCTTATGATTCTGTAATGCCCAAATATAACTTGCATTTCTAAACTAAATATTTACAATATTTTTTGGTTTCCCTTCATAGGAAGACTTCTGGGGCTTTAGATCTTCTGGTCTTCATTTGACCATATTCCATTTTTTTCCCCCTCTGCTTTCTGAGATATTGTGAACGTAACCAAATGTGATATTCCATCTGCACATATGTTGGCAATACAGCAGGAGTGCTTCAGTAACTTCTACTCTGTTCTCTGTCGTTTATGTTATTTTTAAATACTTGTTTTTATGGTCAGTGCATGCTGTGGTCTGTAAGTCTTTTAAAACAGTAAACAATAGATGTTACTTGTGAAACTGCCAAGTGCAGTAGTGTCTTTAATAATAGTTTGTTACTTTTTTCATGTATTTCATTATCACTTAGTGAAAATTACTCTTTTTTTTAAAGATTGGCATAATACTAGGATTAGTTTTTGGAGGGAAAGGTGCATAACTTACTCCTTGTATTTCATGGTGCCTTTTGAATGAGGAGAGAATATTTTTATCTTTAAGTAACTATATAAGATACTTGCTTTTTGCCTGAAACAGTTTAGCATATTCACAGAGGATTGTGAATTGGGTTTTTTGCCTTGCTGTACTTCAGTTGAAAGTTGGATGGGTGTGAGGATAAAACGGAGAAGAAAGGTGAGAAGTGCATAGGAATGCAGTAGAAATGCTGATCCTGAGTTGTTGGAGTAGAAATTGTAATTGAACTGTCAGTCTGGTTTTAAGACTGAGAGGTCAAGAAAAAATGTCGAGAGATGTGCCATTGTGAAACTGAATTTGGTCTGGAAGGGCGAAGGAGGAGCTGAAGGAGGAGGGGTGAAATATGGTAGCTTTTGAAAATTTTCAGCCTAATTAATAGAGAATTAAATGTTAAAAACTATTACTGTAATAAAATTGTATTATTGTAATGTAGAATGTTGCTTCTTACCTAGATAAATAAACAGAACTTAACTGCGCTTCTGCAATACAGGAAATGCATGATTTTGTAAAACTTTATGCAAAATATATTCTTTGAATGATACTATTATTTAGAAATTGTGCAGATTAATTTTGCTGTTTTTGCTTCATAGACTTTGAAGATGATGATGTGTATGGCCAATCAGTAGAAGATGATTATTGCATTTCTCCTTCAACAGGTTAGTTCAGAGAATTACATTCAAGTTTTGTTCATTGATACCTGCTCCAATATTTATTTCTAAATTAAAACAATATTTAAAAGCTAGTGGCACTTTTCAAAAGTGCCTAGTGACCATGATCCGTGACAGTCAGTTATGTAGTGTTAGGCACTGTACTTTTGAAAGTCCTATTAGACAGCTGGCCACGTCTTGAATCCTGCATGTATATTATCTTAGATGGTCAGAATGTACTTGATAATGTAAAAATCTAGTCTGTGAGAATATGTTGATAATCATGAAACATTTGGTATCTTTTCATGTGGTTAGTAGGATCTAGCTGGGCTTAACAGTTGTTATTGTGCACCTGGTAGTTGATGTCTTCTATGCAACTTTGAGTAAATATGGGATAAAGAGTCTTATTGTTGGTTGCAGTGCTGGTCCTCTTGTGCAAGATCTCGTGGAGCTAATCAGCCTTCCAACATTTGTAATGTTGCAAAGTAGGTTTAAGAGTAGTAATGGCTGTGTGTTCAGGTAAGGCATAATTGGAGTCACTCAGCCCAGCTGAATTCAGCCTGGCTGTAGAACATTTGTGTTCTACAGTCAAGTCTCTGGCGAGATTATTGGTTTAGGGTTTCCCCAGATTTGGTGGCAGTGTTTTTAGAGCTGAGTAGGCCCTGGAAATGGTACAGCTAGTGTTGATGCAGAGCTGTTCTACTGCAGGTAACTGATCTGGATCTAAATCCACCATGACTGTGATGTGGCGTGTGACCTCTGGCCACAGGAACTTGAGATAATTCGGTCTTTAAAACTCCAATCCTCTCTCATGCTGTTGATTTTAGTGATGAAAATGTGTAATGTGTACCTTTTGCTCAAGTATAGACTGATAAATGGTAAAATTAATTCCTGCCTGTGCACAGTAATTTTCCTAAGAACTCTTTGTGTGTAAGCTTCAATTATAAAATAATCTGATCTAGATTGATTAACAGTCTTAGTAGTTGCTTCGGTTATGGTGATTGAATATGAAATGGTGTGTATGCATTTGGAAAACAGTTGCCAAGGCTGTCCTACTTCTGGATATACACCTGGATTTTAGAGCCGGAGAGGATATTACATAAGGCAATTTGTTTACATTATGTTTTGCATATTTCTGAGAGTATATAATGACTGGGGCTCTCGTTCAGCAAGGAGTTTTATCTGTATATGCCTTAACGTTGCTAAATCAAAATGAAACCACGCACTTGTTTTAAGTTTTGTGTGAGTATGCATTTTTACTCATGGGCTGTATTTTAAATGAAATTCCAAGAAAGAAAGGATGTGTTCATTAAATTCTTATCAGTAATTTGACAGTGACATACTGTAAAAGCAATGTTAATTTCATGCTAACTTTTAAAAATGGAAACTGAGTTTAGAAAAAATCGTTGAGTAAGGTTCTGAAGACGTTAGGCCATTGATTTATATAGAAAATACTGTTTTTCAAACATGGAGTATAATCTTTTTTCGAATGCTGAACTTTGAAGAATGATTGCATTCCATGGATACAAGGATATTGCCCAGCCTGTAGCTTGCAATGAACTTTGATATATTCCAGCATGAGCTGTTGTTTGCTCTATGCAGTCCTCAGATAGTAGTAATTATACAGTAGTGTTTTCACCCCCTTGAAACCACTGCAACAGTTCAGCATCCTAACTTATTTTACCTTTAGTTGTGTTTTGCTTTTAAAGGAGGAAAAATTTATGACTTTTTTTTTTTTTGTACTTTGTTTTTTACCTAATGCAGCAGCTCAATTTATTTACTCCAGACGAGACAAACCAACCACATTTGCTGAGCCATTAGAAGAAGAATATGGCTATGAAGGTACCAATGCTGCTGCTGATTGTTTTACAGCCACTCATCAGTTGACTGAAGTTGATAGAGGTAACTACAGAAAACAACTACCCAAATAATCTCTTACATGAATTAAGGATTTACTAGAATAGTCTTAAATTACTATTTCTTACTTGACTGACACTACTTGCAATTTTGGAATCTTGTTATAAAACAATACCCTTCAGGAGCCTACCTTCAGTGCTCGTTCTTCAAGTTTGTAACTACTTTTTGTGTACTACTTGTAACTTGATTGCATACTTTGAAATGTATTCTTAGTTTCTTGCTAGAAGTAAGGAGATTTTACGTGGAGACATGAGAACAGCTGTACTGACAGATCAATTCTTGACTCTTCAATATTATAAACTGAGTATTTTTCGGATGATTTTATTGTTTTGTTTTGCATTCCAAATTATAGCAATTAGCAGTATTTGAGAGGTTTTCAAAGTCTTTCATTTCCTTGAAAGAGTAGCCAATATTCTGTATAATCTTTTCTTATCCTGTATTGAATTCATAAGACTTTTGTTTCCATTCAGTCTTGCAGCCGTGAATTCCGTGCTACAAGCTGAGTTTTGAGCTGAGTGGTTGGGGAAAAATACTTGCTTTTGTTTTTTAAACTTGCTGCCTGATTGCTTAATTACTTGCTTTGTGAAAAAGAGTCACAAGTCTCTTTCCTAAGTATTAATAATTAATATAGTTTTTAATGTTTTGGAAAGAATTGGGGTTATTTTAAAGATGTTGATAAGATCGGACTAAAGTGTGTTGAAATTCAATACTTCAAAAAAGTTACAGAAAGTTCTGAACAGTAAATTAGAAAGAATTTTGATTTCATGTCAAGTGAATTGGTAGAAATTAAGCTAATGCTTAGAGATATGGTTAAATATGGAACATTGTTGAGTAACATATGTGTTTTTACAGCAGGAAATAAATAAAGCTGTAGAGGGCAATTTGAAAGAATGAGCCAGTATAATGGTGCAGGTGATCTAGACAGCGCAGTCCTCTGGCTTTGCAGAGTGCTTTTGGCATACTCATTCAGTTAAGAACTGGTATCAGAGCAGGAAGGAAAGTAACATTTTGGACTAAAAAAAAGAGGGAAAAGAAACCCCAAAATATCCACTTCTACTGTGAAAGCAGCAGTGGTCTCACAAGACCTAATATGTTTGATATAGCATGTAGTGTTGGCCATTAATACAAGGTTATTGATGTAGTCAGTGTGGATGCAAAGAGTTTCACAAGGTTGTTCTTGTTAAGTATTAGATAGTAAAATGGTAACCAGCACTTTGTGCAGGGCTCTGCCCATACTTTGCAGGGCAAATGTTGGGGTAAGATTCACTTGCTATTTGAATTACAGGTCAAGAGTGCTAATATAAGTAACCATACGGAGGCTGGAATTCTGTGGTGTTGAATTCCTTGAAACAAACTTCTTTAAACATCTTCCCGGAAGTGTTCAAATTAAAAAATTTAGTTGTCTTCCTGTTCTTCAGCTCCTGTTTTCTAAAATCCGAACTGGCAGAAACTGGGCTATTCAGGAAGATTTTCTTCTGCTCTTTAGTGTTTGTATGGCTTTCAGTGAGTGGCAGCCTGGTGAATTTTCAGTCTCTTGTTGTGCAGCAGCTATCTTAGTAAAGGCTTATAGTAGTTGCAGAAATATGCTTCAAAAAAATAGATGTTATCAGCCAAAAATATATTACAGGTTTAGAAAAGGTAAAGATTACAGGTAGTTTGAAACCTGGCATGTTGATCCAGGTTTTCAGTTGTTAAGGCCTGAGGACTCTGAAAATGTTGTTTTGCTTTGGGTGTTAATTGTAGCATCTGTAAACACTTAAATGTGCTGTTCAGTGGGATTCCATATTGACTTACTAAATTATTTTGGATAATTTTAAGGCGATTATTTGTATTTCTCCTCTGCAGTGAAGATAGTTATTTTACAACATCAAAATATTTCAGTACTGAGCCTTTCTAGATTAATAAATGGTAGTCAGTAATATGTTCTTTATTGCAATATCTGAAATAGGTAAATATTCTACAGGATTTGTGAACAAAGTTTATCAGGGCAGTAAAGAGATTGAAATTAATTTTTGAAGGTTTTAACTCTTACCGTAATATTTTTCCCTTCTGTTTGCTAATCAGAGGTATTGTGCTAATGGTTAGGCCATTGAAGACGTATTTTTGGACAGCTTATAACAGTAATATGTTTCTTTTCAGCCCGTCTTAATTCATGTCTTGATCAAATGAGAGAAGTTTTGGCAGAGTCCATACCAGAACAAGCAATGGTGCAAGCAGTACTGGATACTAAATTTGATGTAGAAAAGGCTTTGGATCTTGTGCTTTCACAAGGCAGTAAGCAAAATGTGAAGACCAAGAATAAGGATGCTGTGATTTTAGCAAAGACTACAAAAGGTATACTTATATTTAATTGTTTACATTCAAGGTGATTCATTTCTATCTACAGTTTTATTTTAGCTTTACAAACTGTGAAAACACTTATCATTGCAATAGTCATTTCTTGGAAAATGAAAGAAGACTGACTTACTATATGTGTGTTCTAAAACATTTAAAGGAAACAGCTTTTCTTGAGCTAGAAGTCAAAATAACACCTCAGTGTCAGTTAAAATTCAAGCTGCAACCATCTGCAGTTCATGATAGATTTATGACTTATATGACTTAACTGAATTAATGCATGTCCTTAAATGTGGAAATAATCTTTAAATTTTTAGTGCTTCTGTTATTTATTTGATGAACTGACATCTCCCGTCTGTAATTCCTCTTTTTTGGTAGTGTCTGTATAGTAGCTTTCTTATTTTGATTTGTACTTAAGTATTTGTAGTCTTTACTGGCATTCTCTACTGATTTGTAAAGTTCTTTATGTATTTCAATAGATACCTGTAATTTACTTGTAGAACATGCCTTACCTTTGGATAACACTTAGTAATTAAATGCCTTTTCATGTTTTTTGATTTTTTTTTTGTTGTTGTTGCTGTCAACTTTTAAATAATGGGATATTTCGTTGTGACTGGACTTCATCTGAAAATTATTGGCTATTGTAAGGTAAGGAGACTTACATTGTTGTCCAGAAATGTGTATTGATACAGACAATTTCTCTTGTGCAGTAGACAGTTTTGCTGACAACACCAACAAACCTGGGCTTGGAAACTTGACAGCAAAAAGTGGTTCAGCTCTTTATTCTATAACTACAAATTTTGAAAAATCCAATATACCTTCGCGTGAGAGGAAAGGATTGAAATCCTCTTCACTTGTTCTGTCATCTGCGTTCAATGATGATTTGTGTAAAGGATCATTTTGTGAACCTGTGAATAAACAGGCAGAAAAGCAACTACCAGAAAGTGCTAATGCAGTAAGTTTGGTTCCTGAGAGTGAAGATGTTTACTCTAGCATAGGAAATAACCCATTGAAAAGCAAGGAAACACAGGACTTGAAATCCTTACTGATGCAGAATGTGGTTTGTGATTTTCTGAGTCCTGAACACAGCATTCCTCTTGTTTCCTCAAAACCTTCAGATTGTAACAGTAATGCAAATTTTTATAGTCCTCCATGTTTAACAAGTGCTTTAGAAAACTTGGCTCTTGATAATGAAGTCAGTCATACTGTAAATAAAAAGAATGAACTTCTTGAAAATTTTTCTTCACTTGCACAAAGTAGAAAACAAGAAAGGCCCTCTTCAGACATGGCTGCTTTACCAGTGTTAAGACCTGGAAGTACATCATTGGCTGACTTGCTTCAGGAGCACCAGGAAAGCAGTGCTAGCCACTGTTACTCTTTGGCTGATCTTTACACCCAGTCAACAGCAAGTCTCACTGATAGGAAATTGGGAACCTCATCATTATCACAGCTAGTAAGTCAACCCCAAACTTCAGGTGGGATGCCAGAGCTAACAGGATCTTTGTCTTCTCTAGCCC
Organism: Vireo altiloquus; assembly: GCA_013396875.1. NCBI lineage: Eukaryota > Metazoa > Chordata > Aves > Passeriformes > Vireonidae > Vireo > Vireo altiloquus. The sequence goes on along the minus strand of VZRF01005414.1, from coordinate 497,772 downwards.
TTTCTAAAGTTTCTCCAATAAAGGAGGTTGAGAATTTATCGCTCTCAGATTTAATAGCAGAGACTATTGAAATAGATAAAACTCAGCAAAGGACCAGCTTGCCCATACACAATGTAATTGAATTGAGGCCCTCCCAAGGAACCAACATTGATTTAAGTGTCCTTGTAAAAAATGCAGATGTATCTACAGAGAAAACTGTGGTAGGACAGTCAAATATTTTAAGTCCTGAAACGAAACTTTTAAAAGAAAAACAAGGAAAATGTTCTGGTTTTGCCAAAATAAGCAGAAAACCCAAAAAAGGGCATGGTCTTAAGAGGCAGGATTTGTCCCTTTCATGGATAAAGGCGCTGCGTGCAAGACCTTCAGCTTTTGCTTTAACCTTGTGCCTCCGTTATCCTCCAAAAGGATATAAGCGGCGCACAGTTGGGATACATAAAACTTTCCTATACAGTAGACAAGTACAAGATGTAAAACCCAAGGAAACTGGTCCTACAATAGCCATAACACCGTTTGACTTCAAATCAGCATCTCCTGATGATATTGTGAAAGCTAACCAAAGAAAAGCTTTCACAAGACAGTAATGAGAAAAAAAAAGCATCAGTGTTGATATTGCATTATATTAAAAAATTATATAGGACCTATTTATGATCCAGGATTGATTTTTTAAAAAAATTTTTTAATTGACATATTGCAATTCTTGCTGATAGGTAGAAATTTGTATGTGAACTTTGAAAGTGTTGCACTGAATATCTTAATTTTTGCATAATTTTCACTGACAGTTTAACATTTTTAACTTTTGGAAAGTCTTGAACTTTACTGTATAGCTACTGCATGTACAAAATTCTGTAAACACCATTAGACTTCTTGAAATATTGTTCTAGATATTCAATATACAGTTCATTGGGAAGAACAGTGAATGACTATTTTTTAAAGTAATTTACTTTTGCTATATGGTGTATAGTTTGGGGAGCAGGAACCTCGATTTATATTACACCTGTTTTATTAAATGTTCTTAAGGTTAGATTTTCTGATAATAGTATGTTATTAAACTGCAGGTCTTGTAATGTATGTTTCCAGTCAATGTCATTATTCTGTTTCTATCTTTATACTGATTACAACAGAAATGCCTTTAGTTTTTAAAAGCCTCATGGACCTCAGGTTTTGACGCTTCTGGTTGTGATAGTACATGTGTAGGTTTTGATAGGACCAAATTTGTAGGGGAGCAAGCAATTGTGTGCCCCCGACTCCAATTAGCTATCAAAATGTGATATCCAGCATTATAAACCAGCAATTTTATAGGTATGTACATGCTGCATGTAGTTCATAAGAAGTTTCCCTAGGATCATATTGTTTATTCTCAAGTCTTACAAAGAAATACTGAAGTATCAGTTCTTTCAATTGTGAGTTGTGAGCATGTGAGTCTTTGCTCAATGGAAAAAAAAAGCCAGGCAAAGGCTAAGTGCTGTTTGTGTCTGTCTCTTGTATTTTTTGAAGAAAACTTCCTTTAGAAATGGAAGTGTGTTCTCTTCTACTGTCTGCACCCATTGCTGTTACTTTGAATTTTTAGATGAAAAGATCCAAATTAGAACATTCTGGACTTACTATGGTGCCCTGTTATTCAAATTAGTAGCTGCATGTATGTTTGAACTTTCCTTTTAGGACACATTATGACATAATATATTTTCAGTGTCATTGTCAGTATTTTAGATTTGGAACAGCAATAATTTCAATAGAGATACTGCTGCAACTAGAAAAATGTTTGTTCATACACTTATTCATGCTAAACTTGGCAGCTAGTATGAAACAGTAGATATGACTTTCATCTAGTTCTAATCTAATTTTTGTTGAGCATGTTACATTAAAAAGAAGACAAAACCTTTAGGTTTATTCCTGACTTCAGATTGCTCTACGATTTTGTTTCTAAATAAAATAAAACAAAACGTGTTCCAGTTCTCTCAGGTACAAATTCAATGGTCTGTATATTTTGCCTGTTTGTCTAGTTGATGCAGTTGTCATTTAGGACTAAGAGCAGTGTGATTTGTGACCTTGTGAATGAAATTAATGTTTCTTACCCTAATTAATAAAACTTTTATATAATGATGGTGCTGCAGTGTTTATGTTCCAGCTGACGTGTCAGTCTAGCCATCTGTATCCTAACCTATTTGGAGTTCCTTTAAAGGATTAAATAATACAATCCAGTGTATATGCTATGATCTGATAAGTTCATTAGCAGGAGCATAATTGATTTCCTGAGAAGACTTTCTGTAGAAGTCTGGTTGATACTGATTGTAATACTGGTTGTTTTATTAATTAGTCATAATAGCAAATTCTGCTATGTCAAGAACATGAAATGCTTTTCAGTGATCTATTTCTCTGCAGTTAATCCAAGCATTAACTTCCCCCTGCTTAAAAATCCAGGTCTGTTTTTCCTACTGACCAAAGGGTCCTATTAGCAGAGATTGTAATTAAAGCTCACTTTTCCCAAAACTGTGTGTATTTTTCTAGTAGGGAAATTCTAATTTTTCAACATAAAACATGAGTGCAAGGTTTGGAATTGTCATGCCAATTATTTTGTTATATTTCTTATATTTATAGGTGGTGTTGCTTTCCTGTGTTTCAAATACTCCAGACTTAATGTCAGTGGAGATTCCTAATACATGTGGGTCTTTTGAAGTTGAATAGCTTTGCTTTCCCATCTAAATCTTTTCTTACTTTCTCTGTCTAGCTTCTCTTTGGTTTTGGTCTGTTTTTTCATTCCCCTGGCTGCCCTTATTTGCATAAAACTTCTTATCATTTGTAATAATTTGAGAGCATGATCTGGATATACAACTAAATATAGGTCCAGTGGATACCATTGGAACAAGTAGTAGGGGGCAATGTGTGGTACTTGCGTAGTTTTCATGTAGATTAAGGTTTGAACAAGTGACTGAAGCCAAAGGGCATCAGCATCGTATGTTTATCATGGAACTTAATGTGGGATTGTTACCTTAGTAAACAACTTTGGATCTTGTTAGGTAGCTGGATTTTCATATATAATTAGTTTTTCATTGACATTTGACTGTGGTGTTAGTGGTCATGAACAAATAGTATATGCTGTGCAGGGTATAAGCAGTAGGGGAGGGATTTTTCTTCAGTTTGCAATCCTGAATCCTGAAGCAAGCCTTGAATTAATAGAGACCTGCAGGCTGAACATTGGAGAAGGTGCCTAAGTGGTGGATAAACCTGAATTCTTATTAATTTTCAGCAGAGATTTAATTTCATGCCTAGACAATTTTATAGTTTTGTTTTTCTAAACAAAAGGTATTGTGTCACTATATTTGCTTTTTAAATTAAACAGGTATTTTAATAATTGCCTTAATTATTCCTATAATTATTTATGGAGAATGAGGTTTATGATATCAAGGACAGTTTTAATTGTTTTAGAATCGTGCATGATATGGTATGTGGCATTTTTGTGTAACAGCTGTGTTTGGCCTTTGCACTGAACGATTTGTGCCTAATGAATGTTATAATTTTAGTGAACTAAATCTGCCTATTTCATGCTTGACAGAGTGAGCTTATTTTTTTTATGTATGTATATAATTTTCCCCCCATCATTTTGCAGGTACTGTGTATCTTTGTCTAATATGGGTTAATTGTGTTACTTGTTTTGGAATTTACATATTAACATTGCAAAATACTTGTCTGTCTTTGCATATAAACAGAGAAAGATAATATTAAACTGCATAGACATACTACTACTGTATACTCCTAAGGCACTTAGTACATCAAATTTATTTTGTGCATAATTTTTAAGTGGCTGCTGACTATTTCTAATACAAAATTGACTTCTGGATGTTGCTTTATGTGTGTAAATAAAATGCATATTATTAAAGGACTGAGTTAATTACAATTTCTTGTTAGCTTACCTGGTAGAGTTGAATGTTCTGTAATGTTTGTATCTATTGTGGAAACAGACTTTAGATCTTGTGTAGGTTTGCATGGACATTTTTTGCACAGAAGATTCCTTTGGAGAAAGTAAGGCAAAATCTATTTGGACAGTTTTCAAGATCTTAAGTTTCACATGCAGCAAGCTGCTTGAATTTCTAGAACTGTTGCACAGTAGTATTTCAAAATCTTATTTCTAAGAGACTAATGGATGCAGTAAGGTAGTCTTTGCAATCTTATATTTTGCCTTATTTCCTTACTGTGCCATTCAAAAACATTTTTCTGTAATCAACAATTTCTCGAAGACTGCACTTATGCAAAAAGTTAAACAGCAACAACTACTACTGCAAAAGTGAATATCTGTACAAAAGATTTGACGAAGATAGGATACAGCTTATCTTTTTATGAAGCAAATGTAGTTTGTTACAGTGCCATTATACAAGGGCAGTAGTTTATACAGGGGCTGTAGGTTAGGGTTATACAAACAGTCACTGACATCTTTTTCAGATCTAAAGTGCTCAACTTCTCTAGTTTTTAGAATGTTTTTATATTAGGTATTGTTTATGGGTCTATATTTCAAGCAAATATTTCATCACATTGTAATTCATGTAGTGAAGGTAAACTTCCTAAAGTGTTGAAAAGGAGTGCTTCTCTGTTTTTTGGGTTGTTGTGGGGTTTTTTGTTTTGTTTTGTGGTTTTTTTGTTTGGTTGGTTTTTTAAATTGAGTTGAATTTTTATGGATATCTTACACGTTTTGTTTTTTTGTTTCTCTGAAACGTAGACAGCTGATAAACTTAGATTTTATGTTCAATTTACTATGTCCAGACTTCTAGTTAGATAATAAAGAAATGTCATTAGTCCAAGTTACCTGCCTTCACTGGAGAACAATGTTATGAAACAAAAAGTTGATAGTGATTTATTTATTTAAGCACTCTCTTGTGTTCCCAAATTGCTATCTCAATGCAGTTCAATGGGAATGGATCTCTATTTTATTATTGCTGTATTATGCAGCCAGTTGTTCCTTTGTGTGGTCTGTTCAAGTACACCATTTTACCAAAAAAGTAAAAGCTAATTGCAGTTTGGGATTTTAAGTGATTTTGAGATGAACAATCTGTATGAAACTGCTCATCAGCTTCTAGTGTCATCATGGAAGTGTTCTTTATCTGGTTTGTGGATTTGTTAACTTTACATGCTTAAAAATGGCCCATTAGAAACAATTGCCAGTGACTTCTGAGGTATGTCAGTAGTTTGCTGGTCAAATAATTTATTTGTATGCTTAGTGTTGGTAGAATTCCTTTATCAAATAACCCATTGCCCTGTAAGTTTCTGGTAATAATAAGACCAGAAGATTACTAGAACCTGTGAAATGGTGGTAGTCTGAGATTAAAATGATATGTGTTTAAAGAGACTCCTTGATCAATTTCTTAAGAATTAGACTTAGGAAAACTTAGTGAAAATTATTTTATTATATTTATAATGAGATTACGGAGATTTTAGAGAAGAGTTGCTTGTGAAGTATTAACTCATCATGACTGAGGTCCCAGTTGACTGGAAGCTGGTGAGCATTGTCCCGATTTTCAAGATGGGCATTAAGGAGGACCCCAGAAACTACAGACCTGTCAGTCTCACTTCAGTGTGTGATAAAGTTATGGAGATTATTCTGTGAGGTATTGAAAAACATCTGAAAGACAACACAGTCAGCAGTCACAGGCAGCATGGCTTCATGAGAGGAAAGTCCTGTCTGATTTTGTTTTTTGCCAAGATAACCCGTTTAGCTGACCAATGGAATCCAGTTGATGTAATCTTGGATGTCAGTAAAGCTTTTGATACTGTCTCTCACGGGATCATTCCAGACAAAATGTCCAGCACACAGCTGGGTAAACACATTGTGAGACGGGTGAGCAGCTGGCTCACGGGTTGGGCACAAAGGGTTACAGTGAATGAGGGGATATCAGACATCGCTAGTGGGGCTCCACAGGGCTCCGTCCTTAGGCCTGTGCTCTTCAACATCTTCATAAATGACTTGGAATACAGGACTGGAAGAGATAATGAGGAAGTTTACAGATGATAGGAAACTGGGAGGAGCTGCTGTCTCTGGAGGGCAGGGAGGCCCTGCAGAAGGACCTCAATAAATTGGAGAGTTGAGCAATCCCCAACCAAGTGAAAGTCAACAAGGGAAAATGTCTGTCAGATTCTGCACCTGGGATTTGACAGCCCTGGCAGTATGTACAGACTGGGGAAGGAGAGGACGGAGAGCAGTGCCACGGAAAGGGACCTGGGGCTCCTGGTCAATGGCAAGTTGAACATGAGTCAGCAGTGCCCTGGCAGCCAGGAGGGCCAAGTGTGTCCTGGGGGGCATCAGGCACAGCATCGCCAGCTGGGCAAGGGAGGGGATTGTCCTGCTCTGCTCTGCACTGGGATGGCCTCACCTCCAGTGCTGGGGGCAGCTTTGGTGCCACAACATAACAACATTAAACTATTAGAGGTCATCCAAAGCAAGGCCATAAGGATGATGACGGGTCTGGAGGGGAAGCGATACGAAGAGCAGCTGAAGTCATGTGGTCTGTTCAGCCTAGAGGAGATTGAGGACAAACCTTGTCGTGTTCTGCAGCTTCCTCATGAAGGGAAGAGGAGGGGCAGGCACTGATAGCTTCTCTCTGGTGACCTGTGGCAGGACCTGAGGAAATGGCCTTGAAGTTGTGTCGGGGGAGGCTTAGGTTGGATATTAGGAAAAGAGTTTTCATCCAGAGGGTGATTGGGCACTGGAACAGGCTCCCCAGGGAAGTGGTAACAGCACCAGCCTGACCAGAGTTCGAGAAGTGTTTGGACAATGCTCTTGGGCTCACGATGTGACTCTTGGGGATGGTGCTGTGCAGGGCTGGGCTTGGTCCTTGTGAGTCCCTTCCAACTCAGTATATTCTTTGATTTTGTGATCATGTCAATGTATGGAGGTAATAGCTGATGAAGACCGACATTATTTTAATATTTCAATTGGCTATTTTGAGTCCTTTTATCCATAACATGAAAGAATGAAACCTTAATGTAGATTTCTCTTTTTTGACTGATGGCATATGTTCTTGACATGTATAGCATTTCTCAGGTGTCTTGCTCTGGTATTTGTGATACTCAGAGATTGCAATTTGAAACACACTTCTGTAATAAGTTGCTCTCACTACAGTCAAGATAAGCAAAGATTTTTGTTTCTGGAAATGGAGCTGGAATTTTTGGGTTCTCTGAGAAATATTTCTTAAAATTCAAATTTCTAAAAAGTATTTATGTGAAAATTGTATCCTCAGTCAAAAAGATATGCATTTTCTGCATTTTTGTTTCATTTTTGCGTGTTTTTTTTTCTGGCTAAACTGCATTTTCGTTTCTTTTACTTGGGTTAATGTTACAGGACAGATACTGATGAGTGAGCAAGGTTCTATTCCATTTCAGGCACTATTAATGGAATTGTTAACCACTTTATGACATTAAGATTTTTGATTTTAGTGATGCTTGAGCAAGAAGGAGGTCATATGTCTGTAAATGTGCAGTTCTTGCAGGAAGTAAAAAGTACTGTGAACTGTTTGGTTTGGTTGCTGTTGGGGCAGCAAGGAATCTAGAGTTGAGCTGTCTTTGTGGTAGCACTGGCCATTTTGTTTTATGGTAATTTCTCAAGAATAGCACCAAGAACAGGTCTATTTTTATAAATATTTAATAAGAAACAAGCTTCACAGTAAAGAGTCAAAGTTGAAAGTAAGACACAGGAAGCTGAAAAACCTTACTCATGACATTCCAGATAATCTGAGAGTAGAGCATGTCTCACATTTAAATCTAGTTTTGTAGATATTGGGCTTTACTACTTTCTTAATACAGAAGCAGTAAATTGATGTTAATAGAGACGCAGGTATTTCTTCACTGGCATGTATTTTTGATTTATGCTTTTTATTAATACTGCATGTATTGAGGGCTTTGACATAACTGTTGATACAGTGTGGGCAGTTTCAAGGAAAACACAAATAGAATTGGCAGGTGCTTACCTTGCATTTTGCTAATGTTTCTTTCCATTTTATGAAATTCTTTTTTTTTCCTTTTGCCTCTCATGTATAAGTATCTTCTTAATTTTTGCTTTATATCAGTAACAGTTAAAAACAAAAAAATCATACAAACATCACGACAATGCGACTTGATGTCACTAGCTTTTTCTTTTCCCTCAGTTGAGTTCAGCAAGATCTGGTTTTGGTTCAGAATCGTAGGCATTTCTCTTTCCATTAACAAATACTTGTCTTCTGTGTTTTTATGTTGCAGATGGATATTGTGATAGCAGTTACTCCTAGTGCAATGTTTCAGAATGCAGATTATTGTGCTTTAACAGATAACTTTTATCACTTCTGCTTATGGTTAATGGACAAATGAAGTTGAGAGCCTTCAGTTAAGAAAAAACCAAACAACCAAACCCAGACAAATGGATACTTTTGGGTTTTATTTATAGGGAGAATTCCAAAGAGGAGTAAACATTCTGAAGTTTAATGGTGATGTACAATATATTTTCATTAGCATTAAAGTTCCTCAGTTTTTTCTGTCATTTATCATATAGGGCTCTGATGCTTTGATTTTGTGCATTTGAAAATCCATTCTTTATACATAGGTAGCTCAGAAGAAATTTTTATTCCCAGCTTCAGTGGCTGTAGCTTTTCTGTAGCATTACAATTCTCAGATGTCTGCTATAGAGATGAGGACCTGTTGTACTTAATTACACTCAGATATGGCATGCATTCAGTCTGGGACAAAGAAAATATGTTCTTTTCTCTATGGAAATGTTTAAAATCTGACATGATATATCTTAAACCATGGAAAGTAAATGAGGATTTAAGACTTCCGTGTTTTGGGTAAGAAAAATATATACACAGACTTTGTGAAGTTACTGAATCTTGACACTGAGGTACTGTGTGGGTTTTAGAAAGGAAGTGGCTTATTTCAGGGAAAAATGTGTCACCAGCAGTGAAAAGCTTTTTAAAATCCTTTGAAATACATTTTTGAGATTCTCCTCATGCATACTGTACACCTACACTGGAAAAAGTGACACTCCAGGCTTTTTCTGAGTTTTCCTTTATGGTCCCCTAACACTAGTTACTTTTGTTAGGACAAAGTGTAAACCAATACAAAGTCAGTCATTTCCGTAGTTGACTGTATCATGTATGAAAATGGGGTGTTTTGCTTGGAAGCTAAGAGAACTTGGATGAAACTAAAAATGATTGTGTCCTTTTTAGAACTTTGGGATTCCAGAAGAACCAGAGATCCTGGGGAAACCGTAGCTCCACTTGTTCTTACAGTGTCCTGTCTCAGTCCATTCAGGTCATGGTAAAGATCAACTATCATTGGTTTTCTCAGTGTCGTTAGAAGGTAAAGTGAAGAATTTACTAAGGCCTCAGGTGGGATTGCTGGGGTGTCAGGAAGGTATAATTGGAGTCAGAATTTTTTTAAATCCTGCCTTAAGGATGAATTAATCACTGCTGCTGTAGTGTTGTCATGTATCAATTTAAAGATTGTAAAGCCTAACCGAAGTTTGTACTGAGTACTCAAAGCAAGGCTGTTGGGAATTGTGGCACAGGAGTACTTCGCAGTTGAAAACTAATGCATTTCAGCTCTAGAAACTAGTGAGATGTCTAAACGTTAGGAGTGGCATATCCAATCCACAGTATTGGGAGCAAAAGAAACAGTTTAAAATATGTTACCTACTGATAAAAAGGAGCTTGAGTGCCAACAGGAAACCTGGGAAAATTCAGAAAATAAGTTAAAAAGTAAGAGCCAGGAAGGTGTAAAAATGTAAGCATTAAACACAAAATTACTTTACAATGTCTGTTTATGCTTTCACTACAAATACTTTTCCTTCCCTAGAAAATCTGTGTCGTCAATGCAAACTTCATCTCTGTACTGTCTTCCTGATGTGTTTCTGCAGTACTGTGGATGATTCAGAATTGTTGCAGAGCATATTAGTTGCACAGTCTGGTGTATTATGGCACATACATATCAGACATAACAGAAATGCCACTACTTGTGTGTCTCTAGTTATACTTGAACACTTTTCTTCTTGACTGACAAGATAGTACCCATTTTTCATCATCTCTGCTTCTGTGTTCTTTCACAGCCTTTCAGTCTCTGGGGTGGACACTTAAAAATATGTGAAGTACCAGTTTCCTCTCTTGTGTTATACTTGTGATGATTGAAATGCCCATTAAAATTAAAACTCAAAAGTCGACTATCAGAATCCCTGGGAGAAAGTAGAAACTCATGCTTAAAATGCCAAAAGCTTGGAAAACTAGCTAACTTTATTGTGGAAAATACTTGTGTCTGAAGAAGTTGTGATGCCATATTGTCAAGATATGGAAGAGCTTTGAGTGGTTCTTGCTTCAGTTCTTTTTCTGTATTTTTACTGCCTATAAAAGCTCACCCTAAGTGGAAATTTTGTATCTAATTAATTCCAAAATATGAGTTGAAGTTATTTTGGGTACTCCTTGTTCGAGTCCCTGCTGCAGCTTTTTGTGGTTTTAGAATCACATTTTCCTATTTTCCTCTTCCCTATCACTGACCCACATAAACAGGAAAATGACTAACTTTGCTTGTCCACTAGGCGACATGTTGTAACTGTATATACACCAAATACTGTGCTTAAATTGAAAAAAGTGCTACCCAAAGATGTTAAGTAAACATTTTTCAAGGCAAAAATGTGCTTTAAATTTGATGCTTTTGATGCTATTTTTAGGATAACATGTATGCAGACAAACTATTACAAGATTGTAGATGCTATCTGTGGGCTTACAGGTGCTACTGTAAATGTGAAGTGCAGAGAAAAAGATCAAGGAATGAACTTGACTCCATGCAAGTTCCCTTCTTAAGTCATGATAGAGTGAAATGCACTGCTTGAGTCTGGCAAATGAAATTTTTCTGGCATTGATCCACATCTGATAAATCTTCCAAAGCTTGTCTAAAACTATAGGCTGTACTTTACTATATTGAATTTTGCTTCTAAATTCAGATATGTATGTTTTTATAAATCATTTAATATCTCTGAGCTATTTTGTCAATGAAGAATAGAATCTCCAGTGTTATGTTTCACATCACGTGTATATATAGGTAGTTTTTTTCTAAATATGGGTCTCTCTTTTTCAGATTATTGTAATAATAGGTCTAAATTTTTTCTAGTCTTAGTTAAAAAGTTAATCTTTGATAATCCTGAAGTTCAGATAAGTTTGGCTCATGCCAGATGAGTTCATAGGAAAATGTGGAATAAATTTTCAGAGTAATAATATATATAAGTATTGCAAGTATAGGTAAGTTATGCAGATAGTGTAAAACATACTGCAATTAAAAAGAGAAAACATTTCTTATGCTGAAGTGCAGTGCAATTTTTATTAACTTTTCCTAAATTTTAATGCAGAACAGATAGGGTTTTTAAATGTATTTTGTGTTTCTCAAATATGTGCTGCTCTGTATGTCAAGTAGCTTTTTTGTACCTTGCTTACTTCAGCTTGGCCAGTATCTGCCCTCTTCCTTTCAGTGGTTTCCCTGATAAATATAGTTAGAGATTAATTCTAGGATTTTATATTAGTTAGCCGCTCAAAGGCCTACTGTCAGCTTAATCATCAAATTAATGATAGGTTCTCTAAATCTGTAGTAATGTCCATTGTTGCTGGTAGCATCCATTATGTATTCCTTAGGGAATTATGTCTTTCAGGTATATAATCTGTTGGTAACTAGGTGTTTGTACAAATTGCCTAGTGCACAGCAGTGGTCCAGGAAAACTTTGGGACTTTTCAGATAGCTTAAGTTTAGTCTCTAAATTTGTAGTGATAGTTGTGTGAACTATTTTTCAGGGTTTTTTTGTTGTTTTTGTTTTTGTGGGGTTTTTTTTTGCCAGTATGTTGGTTTTGATATTGTGAAGATCCTGGACTGCAGATAAATTAAGTACCCTTGATCAGCCTACTGCATTGATGCAGCTTAAGTTTATTTTGCAAGTTAGATTCAGAGATCTTTACCAGTTTCACACCTAGCATTCAAATATTATTTGTTTTGCCAGTAAGATATTTAAATAAGAAAGAATGCTAAAGCTTTTTCTTTTTCTTTGTAATTTTAGTAGCCATTGCTTCCTCTTCATTTCTGCCCTTCCTCGAATGTACTCTATGAACAGGACAAGATGACAAGATCTGGCAAACTTAATTCTGTTTATTTAGGAAATGAGTAGGGTGCCTTCCATTACAATTAAAGGAAGCAGCAAAAGTTGGTGTTAAATGAAGCCTGTTGATCTTACAGTGAAGACAAACAAAATTTCACAAAAACGGAACTAGAAGAAAATTTCATGACAGTAAAGTATGCCTTAGTAGTATCAAACCTCTTTATCTAACAGTTTCCATCTCAAGCTTTGAGAATATGGTCATCCTCTCCTGTAGGTGTATTAAGTTATTACTTGTCTTTTGTTAAAGATAGCTGCTGTTGAGTAGGTTAGTGTGTGTGATAATTGAACTTCGATCTGTGTAGCACTGAGGACAGAACTGAGATTGCACTTTTTCTTTCCAAAAGGCAGGAATTACTCAAGTTTTGGAGATACATGCAAAAAAAGTGTCCTTTATGCCACAGGAATATCTGGAAAGTTTGCCAGCAAGAGATGCTAGTGGTGATGTAGCTAGTTATATCAGAAAAGCTGAGCTTTGAATATCAGTAGTAAAGTAGAATAAAATGCTGGTTCACCAGCACAGTTATGGGCAGTCAGGGTCTCTTCCAGTTGAGAGCAGTCACATGAGGAATAACCCAACTTCACATATCCCATTATGATATGGACAAATCGCCAAGAACTAGTAAATATGAGCATTACTGGACTTGAAGCCTCATTTCCCTTTGTTTCTCTTCTGATGTTCTGGCATGAGTGGCAAATAGCATTGAGAGAGGAAGACGTTTTAAATGGTATCTAATAAAAAATAGGGAAAGCACCCTGCTAAATAATAGCACATTGTGAAATGTAATCTCTAGTATTGCATTGTAGGTTGCAAGCATATTGTAGAAACATATGATGGTGCACCTACAACTTTTGGTTTCATGATGTAAGAACACTGAAAACAAAATTGAGCTGGAAGAAGGAAATCTTAAAGTGTTTTTCTTAAGTGTTGGTATTATATTTTTAAGATGGAATGCCTCTAGTATACTTGAACTGTCCCAGCTACATAGAAATAATTTATAAATCTAGTATTTTAAAAATTGTTTTAGGCTGAATGTGATATAAGAAAAAAGTATTTAACTTTACTTAGCTTTTCTGAAATTTCTATGAAAGAATTGTGATCCTGTAGTTATTTTTTTAACCCCCTCCCCTACTTAATATGTTGATGTTGAGTAATAATGCAAAATTGAACTAATAGCATAAAACATCATCCCTTAATCTGAAATCTTGGAACAGTTAAGAAGGAGAAGAGTAGGTTGATAATATTAGTCTTATTTGGAGAAAAAATGTGAAGGAGAAGCAGCACTTTGTTAATTCTTTTGCTGGGATCTCTTAAGCGTTTTGCTTCATTATTTTACATTTAATCCTAGTAAAACAAGCACTATCGAAGATGTATGTCACTCAGCATGTTTCCTTTGAGCAGATTGTGTGAAATGTTTAACCTGACCTAATTTACATGTGCGAAGATCAATGTATTTTTAATTCCTTTTGTTTCTGACTTGTCCTTTCTTAACATTTATCCCTTCTGAATGGTAAAAATCTGAACATTTAACATTTTTACCTTCTAAGTAATTGTTCAAGTGGCTTTCAAATGTATGCATTTAACTGCTAAAGATTCAGTTTTTAAAAATAAACTCAGTGTATTAACTTTTTACAGGATTATACATTTTCAGTATCTGCTTAAGTTTTGGGTATTAAGGGATTAGTTGGAATAGTAAAAGAGGTAGGATTTTCAAGTTACAGTACCTTCGAGCTATTCTGTTTTGTAAAACTATGAACACTGTCTCTCCTACTCTATCATCTTTATTACTCCTCTGGTAATTAGGGGCTTATCGGCTCCTACGTCTGGGATTTCTATATTGGCACCTGTCACTTGTCAGAGGTACCTTTTCCATCATTCAGGTGTATTATTAGTTCATGTGAGCTATTTACAGTAGTTAGATGTTTATCTTAGGTAAAGTATCTGTGTGTTTTTTTCTCTGAAAAAAATTCTCATTTTCTTAGGGGCACATGGGCAGGCCCTGTTCTGCTAGATTGCCTTAAAAAACTGAGAGCAAGTATTAGGTGCAACATCTTAGTTCCTATTTCACTTCTTGTTCTTGAGTTTTGTTTTTTTTTTTTCTTCCAGAGTAAAAGGTGTTGCTTATTCACTGAGCTAGAGGCCTTGCGTAGAACACAACTGTTTCTGAAGGCGAGCTTGTTAGGATGTCAGTCTTGTGTTTTACTGGTTTTATCTTCACTGTAGCCTACCTTCCAGCATCATCTATTTCCATTCTGGTTGATACTGTTAGCTTTTTCCTTGTCAATTTAATCAATTTATTAAAATTGCTCCTGATCAAGAAACCCAGACACTAAATGTTGTTTTGTGGCAGTTTGGGAAATGACTGTGTCTAATTTATTTGATCAAAGTGATACTTTTTAATGATTTTTGTTTTGGGATTGAAAATAGCGCACTTGTTTTCACTGTATTATTGTTGGCAATTTTCTTTTGTGTTCTTGTATCTAATTGTAGTTTTCAATATAGAGAACTGTAATACTGTTTGGTACATTTTTTATATTATGAATATTTAGAATATTATTTATGTTTCAGAAGAAAAAGTTCTGGAACTTTATTCATCTTTGTTCCTGAATATCTTCCGTAGCATTTTCTTTCTTAGTGAAAGCAGCACAATGTCCTGAAGCAATTCTTCTTGAGTTCAAATCTCCACTATGGCTATGGGCTCTAGAATTCAAGTGCCGTTTAAGTATTTATAGCAAAAATGCAAGCTAGGTCTTCTTTGAGTTCTCTGTATGAACAAATACTGAATATAAAGATGGTTCTGAACTGAGGCCCACACCCAAAGCTGGTTAGTAGTTAGAGTGAAGTGCTTTTTGGTGGGAAGATTGTCTCTAGCCTAAGTAGGAAAAAAACCACTCAAAAATATCAGGAGCCTGAACATTTGCCGTGCTGTGGATGATACCCATATCATCCACAGTTTCTGTCAGTTTAAAGACGGTACTTAGTTTTGCCAGATCCCAAAGAAGTACCATGACTACTGGCTGGGGGAGATGTGTCCAGATATGTTGGGTAGGAGGTAGTGGGTATGGTGAGAACAATCAAGAAGTCAGTTTCATCAAACCAAAAAAACCCCTTGAAATCTAGGCTGTTCCACATAACGTGCTTCCATCTTTTCAGTTCCGTTTCTGCTGGTAATCCCATATCTCCCCTCCTACTGTCATTTTCTGTCATCTTCATTATAGGTAAAGCTTTCAAAATGGGAGTATTTGACTGACTTTTTGTAAAGTATGTAAGTAGAATATGTCTATTTTTTTTGTCTTTTTAAGGGAAAAAACCCACAAACTGAAAGGGGACATCTCTGAGGATTTGCTGTTTGATTACCATAACGTTCCAAGCAGAAATGCAAAAGTCAATGTCAGTCAGTGAGTTTCTCCCTTGTACTCATGAACAACTCCTAGTTTTTGTTATTAAATGCGGTTTTATTTCAATTTATAGTAAGGGATGGGTATTTTTGTATACACAGTGTTATGACTAATTGCTGTACCTGCTGGACCTTGATTTTTTTTTTTTTCTTTTAAACTATACTCAACCTGTTGAACACTTTCTTTAAAATCACATCTTACATAAGCCCCTGAACTGCTTTTTTCAATAACTGATAAATTTTTGTTGTGTGATTAGGCTTTTGGTGTTCTGAAGCCACCAGTCTTCTGCTCTGAAATGTGCCTTATGCTGTGGCATTGCCCTGTGTGATCTGCATTGCCATCTCTGAAGTCATGGAAAGGCATCGGGTGAATCTGTTTTTCTTATCCAGAACAAACTTTGCAGAGAAACAAAAAAGTGAATGCGTGGACAAGTGAAATTTTTCGAATTTGAGTTTTAAGACAAAAAATTATTGATTTACCCACAGATATGTCAGCTCTCTGGCCTGTTTAGGATCTAGTGTGATTGTAATGTCCCAACAGCAGAGTGGGAGGGTTGAGAATTCAGAGAACCTAAATTAAATTAGGCTTTACTAGTCCTACCTAGATGATTTTACTACACTAAATTTTCGCAATTTTCTGTAACTTAAAAATGCTAAAAATACTAGCAGCTTTAACAGTCATGAGCTAGTAAATACATTTTCTTCTGCAACTTTAAAAGGCTACCTCATTAAGTTTCTGGAGAAAATTTGCAGAATGGTTGTGGAAAAGTTGAACAAATGTAAAATGGTTTTACTCTTCCAACACTGTCAGTTTACTTCTATGTTTTTCGTGTTCACTGTTCTTATGTTTAAACTTCTGTTTCATGCTGAAGTAGTTTGAGTGCATAAATAAAAGTTGTGGATCAGGAAAGCTTTCTTTTTGTAAAATGCATTGCACTCCTTCAAGGCAATCAACAAGAGTGTACTTGCATAAATAACATCGACATGTGAAGGGCATGATGTTGTTTCTGAATTATCTGGATGATGTGCAGGCAAATAGCACCATCCTCTGGCATTATGACGTTAGTTATGAATTAAACCTGAAATTGCTATTTGTTATTTTTGGAAATTCAATATAATTGTAATAGAATGTACATATTGTACTTTCAGTTTTACATACTCATTTTGGGCCGAGGTTTAACAGAAATTCTGGTAATTTGCATGGACTCTGTGTTCTGTTCAATTAAGTGACTGGCTAAAGGAGATATCTTTTTAGGGTCATCCTGCCCATAGTGCTGACTCTGCTCTTTACATGACCATTTATGGTAGGAAGTTGCACTTCAGAAATATCAGACTGAGCTTTTTCTAAATCTCAGTGAAAGACAATTCACAGTCATTTAAGAAAAATTCGTTGAGTTAGAAAACACCACCAACGACTTATGGTTGTGTATCTGGGAGAGAGTAAAGCTGCTTTAACAGAACAGCTGCAAATATCTAATAAATTATTTTTACAGGAGATCGTAGCTTCAGTTACGGATTGAGAATGGGTATTGTTGGCATTGCTAGAGTGCAGAGCAATACACCTCCCACAAATTAGGTTTCAGTAGTTACAGGATGAGTTGTGTTGAGTTACGGTCATGTGAAGGACTGGATTTTAGTCCATTGAACTATAAGCAGTAGGTATGAGAAATACCGCAGGGACATTCTTTTGAAAAACTTGGTGGGTGAGAAAGTTGCTGTTTTCATTGTTGAATTCCTGTTGGGCCTTTACACGTTTTATATATCGGAAACATCAAAAGGAGACAGCTGTTTGGGTACTCTAAACATGCACCACCTCCAGTCTGCCTTTCTGAACAGGAGAACTCCATTCTTTTACAGGGGAGCTGTTGGCTTAGTGAAACTGGAAATCTTGAGAGTTTTGCTATAGCATCAGTGCCTATCTTTCCCCTAACAGATTAACTATGAATGCAAACCAGACCAATTATCCTTCTTTCTGGAAAGATTATACCAAGGGTCTACATATAGAAACTGGTCTGTGCATTTCTTTGCTATCATGCGTTGCTTAAACATAATTTCATAAAAATTGGAATGTTGTATTAAGCTTCCAAATATTGAGACATACAAGTTTAACTTGTGAGAATGCTGAAAGTTCCCAGTTGTAATAGACAAGAGTAAAGTCTTTTATATAAAAATAGATTTATACTCTGTTCTCTGAGACATGTTTCTGGGGCATCATTAGATATTCTAAATTAAATGTACACCATTCAGTGGAACGATTGCAATAATGATTCACTGGGAAAAAACAGTTTTAAGAGGCAACATTAATTTTGTGCTACTTGCAGCTTGACTATATGTAATTTAATAAGTCCTAATGGCCAGAAAATTCTCACAGGAAAATGTTTGGTTCAGGTGAGAAGAGCAAGAGAATGCAGCTGTAACTGACTGCTGGATTCTGTATCATTTGGCTTCATTCAGGTAGGTAGTATTGATGGCAAGAGACATGGTGAGACTCCAGAAGTTTTGGCTATGTTTCAGGCAGGAAAGAAAATGTGGTGTTGTCTTGTTGTAACATATTCTACTCCATCTGCTTCAACCTGATCTAATGTCAGTGTCTGTGTCCTGCTAATCCTCTAACTTACTCAGTTGTGTTCAGGTTTTTTTGCTGAATTTTCCTTTGTGCCCTAAACACAGTATTCCTCATGTCATTCCACATTTTTTATTTCAGTTCTTTTTTTCTGCTCCTTTTATTTCAGTTCATAATTTCAAACTCCTTATCTAGCTATTCCCAGTTTCCCTACCTGTTTTTCCACTCATTGGCCATTATTATTTTCCGTGTTTGCACTTTTCCAGTCGTAGTTTGCATTTGCTTTCAGTTCTGCTCCTGTTCTACTTTGTTCGTGTTTAGCTCTGCATGTAACTTGTCATTGAGTATGTGGCCTCTTATTTTCTCCCCCTCCTTAGACATTTTTTCCTCAAATTAGGTTGCTCATGGTTACTGGATTTTTTTTTTCATGGTCACTCTAGCTCTCATTTCATCTTCTCTTCTTGATTGGTTTTCATTCTTTTAGTCTTTGTCCTTGATGATCTTTGTGTCTTGCTGCTTTTCAATTCTCAATATATGATTTTCTTCTCTTGCCCTCCAGTTTTGTTTGTTTTTGTGATTTACCCAAGACAAATTTGTGCCTCCAGTTTATTGATGTGGTAGGAAAATATGGAGACTGCAGGAGAGGTAGAATTTGAGTTCAGGTGACACAACTGTGTCCAGCCTGGACAAAAATAGTCACAACAGTTGCATTCTGAATGTTGAAGAAGTGTTTCTGGTATTTAGTTTTAAAAACTTGAGCCATAAGAGCATATGCAAACTGTTTTATAAGGAAAAATCAAGTGGGTTTTCAGAATGTGGAAAGATCACTTGAAGGACTTAGTTTATGCAAATAATACTTTGTTAGGTGCCATTTAAAAAAATCTTCTGTTGTATCTTTCATCTTCCAGTTTATCTGTTCTTCTGTTTGGAAGTAAAAAAAAAAAAAAAAAAAGGGGTTCAGTAGTCCCAGGCAAGAGCCTCACTTGAACACATTAATTTTTGAACTAGAGATGGCAACTTGCTGAAAGTTGCAAACATTGAAAGTAAAGCCAGAGAGACGAGGAGTGCCAGCTGGCTGTAGCAGGCTGCCAGCCCTTCTGACTGTGGCTGCTGCACACACAGTGTAGCTGCATGTAGCGAAGGAAACTGTTTCTGGAACTTCAGTCTTGGGGTAGCGAGTTGTGCTGTTTGTGTATTGTGGATCCCAGAAAACTGGCTCATGATGGAGAGACTCAGGAATATCACCACTCAAGAGCCTGCTGTGTCCTTCTTCCCTCTTGATGTATCAAACTTTTAAGAACAAAACAAAAAAAATCATGTAGTTAGGTGCAAGTGGACATTTTTATTTTCAGAATTTTTCAGTGAAAATGCCTACACCCAGTTTCATGAAAAAAAAAATACTCATCATCTGAAACTTTGCAGAGAAGGTAATAGTTAAAACAAGGAGACCAAGTTACCTGGAAAGCCCCTGACTGTGGTTTCTATTAGGAAATAACCTTTCTTTTAAAAAGAAAAAGTTCAGTGTTCTTGTTTGGAGAATTGTTTTCAGTAGTATCTTTAGAATTGCTGTGTCTCATCGCTGGGTGGTGACTTAGCAAGTTGCCTTTTCTATTATTTTGGACTGTGGCATTACTTTTGGAAGTGCTGTGGATATTCAGTAGCATCCACTTGCTTATTGTGGTTCATAGTAGCATAATGTCATATGGTTCCCCAAAAAATGTAAATTTTGAACCGTTATAATTTAAGTACTGAAGTTTGTATATGAAAGAAATTCTGTGTGTTGAAGTTCTCACATGTGCAGACTTTGTCACTGCTGGTACATCCAAAGACATTTAATTGATGGGCTATAGGGATGATGCACAGCAAATTATATGCAGGCAGAATGTTTTAAAGGTTAGGAAACTGTCTAAATTTAGGAAATCTGGTATGGTCTGAGTTCCATAGTCATGTTATGTACTGGTGGTACATCACTGAGAGTCTTGGACTTCTGGTATTGTTCTCAGAATTGTGATATGTTGATAATACTAATACACAGTACCAATGCTATTGATGATACAGTGTGCTGCATCCCAGTGCAAACTTAATTAAACTGCAAGTTGGCACTAAATCCTACAGCATTTTGTACAATTCATGAGTGTCAAATAATTAAGCTGAATTATAAAACCAAAATAAATTATGTTCAGTAGTGTATCTCTCTAACTTGACAAGTTTTGATATTTCCTTGTTATTTTTTCCATGTGCTGTGAGATTTTAAGAGAGAAAAATAAAATTCTACTGTATTTAAGGCAGATTAAAAAATTTAATTAAAGGCTAGAAGTTTTTCAGGTGGGTTATGTTACATGATAGCTTTATTAGATATTAATATAAACCCAGATATATGTGAGCAAACAGGTGATATGTGCTTCTTGGCATGAAATTTTGTGTAATCATGTGCATATCTACATCTGGTTGACTCATATGTATTTCAAAATATGTGATATTTTCACTATTGTAGAGCCTTAAAATTAGTTTAAAATCATAACACAGCATATAGGAAGAGAAGTATTATCTTGAGAGGGGCCTCAGTTATTAATTCTGCTTTTCAGACAGAACTGTGTCTTCTCATGACATGCACCAAGCTTGTGACATGGTGCACAAAACCAGTGCCCTGTTTTCTTTTCAGTAATTGGAGGGTGTTGCTGTATAATCAGCAGACAGAGGTGCAAGTGGCTTGTTTGTGGTTATATAGAAAGTCTGTAGCAGAGGAAAGGATGCAAACCGTATCTTGTAGATTAGAAAGCATGGTGTTATGTGTGTATTTTTTTTCATGGCGGTGCTGGTTTAGACAGCATTAGGAGGACCTGCTTAAGTAACTTTATTCTGTCTGTCAAGTGTTCGTTGAATGTAGTATCCTCAGCCCCATTCAAAATTGAAAAAGTATTCAGCTTCCTTCAAGTGCACATCCAGTTTTGAAAAGAGAAGAATCAATATAACCAACAAAAATGTCAAAATCATGCAAGTGAAAAACTAACTGCAATCTGTCTACAGTTAATTGGAACTCTCCCTTGAAAACGTGATCCTTTGCCAGTGTTTATATACCATTAGTAGTTGGTTTGTGAGTAGACATGGTTTTATTTAAATGGGATTGCCATATGAAAAAGCATGGACTCAAAACATGCCTGACTTGTTGACATTTGTCTTTGTTTTTCAAGCTGAATTCAGGCACATGAAACATTCTGGTTCATTGTATCAGAAACAGGCTTCTCTGTGCAATGGGATGGTTGAGTGTAAGTTTCAGTACCAATTTTTTAGTTTGATGAGTGAAAGACTAATTGGGAGGAGAAGCTTATGTGTATTGTAATTGAAAGCAGTGGCATTTTGTTTCTACTGTTGACAAAGTCCGTGGATTTAAATACCCAGTGCTAGTGTGCATTTCTTCAAATATGCCAATATCCATTTTGTGTCAACATGTCTTTCTTGAGAGAGTGGCTGTTTAACAGACTTCTCTTTTCATTCACCTCTAAACTACCTGGGAACAGACTGGACTGTCAGTCAACTCTTCCATTTACTGAAACCTTCCATACCTCTAACAGAATTAGAGAAAAAATCAATTTTTATTTTCCTGTTACTTCCAATGTTAAGTGTGTATATGAACCAAAACTGGAAGAAGGACTTACCAAGCCTGTGATGTTTGGTGATGTAGCCAGAGTGATCTTTTGATTTGTTTGTACGGATTTTCTACAGGTACTCCTTACAATCAGTTTTAGAAAAGAAATCCGAAAGGAGTCGCTCACAGTAAAGGAAGGTAGTTGACTAAATCTATATACTCTTGCTCTTCCATCTTGAGCATCTAGAGAGATTATGTTATTTTTAAAGACTGCCCCTATGTTTTACTTCCCTCCTGCGTATATATGTGTCTATGTCATGTTTATCAGCCTGCAGGTACTTTATTATGCCATCAGATTTTGGGATTGTACTTCTAACAATTTTGAAGTTACATCATTACTAATATTTTTTGAAGTAATACTTTTTGACTAAGTCAAAAGTCTCTTAAGTCAGAAGACCAGCTGGCTGTCACAGAAAAGGTAAAAACACAGCGAAGGATAATAGAACTTTGTCAAGGTGTCATACACTCCAGTTGTAATGGAGTAATGGCAGTGCAGGTCTGTCCCCTTTGGAGTTAGTTGAATACTGAGACAAGGTTCATCACTACACGTTTAGTTTTGTAACAGTCTTTGACTTGTAGCTGCAGTGTGCTTTAGCCTAGGTACTCTGATATCAGTGCAGTCTAAATACCAAACATCTTTCTGGAAGCTACTTGGCTTAAAATAGGCTAGAAGTTTGGTGGTCTAAACATTCTGAATTATGAGAACTACTGTGCTGATAAGCCTTTAAGGTTTTGCTTTTTTATTTTCTGTTTTAATTTTTATGATTTATGAATGTATACTATGTGTTTTCATGGAAGGAAAATTTTCAAATTTTTCTAGTGTTATGTCAGTCAGTGCATTTAGTTGTAGGGGGTATACACACTTAGATTTACTTCTTGCAATGCTAGAGTAGTGAAATGTAACAAGGAGGTATTGGGGCTTCTTTTGGAGTTTTTGAAAGATGTACGTGTTTTTATTTTATGTATACTCTTGATTTATGAAACATGCTGCCATTGAATTACCTAGATATGTGTTTGAGAATGTCCAAATGGCAGTAGGCATGAAGAACTTTATGAAGGCCTTCTTGGCAGAAATCTCTATATCCTTGTAATCCTTTCCCTTCAGTAAGTTGATTTTCCACAGCTGCTCTTGTCCTAATCAGATTGGGATTACTGCTTCTACATTTTTTCTGGGTTTGTCGTGCACTTCAGTTGCCATCGGGTACCCTGCCTGTCGATTAAGAAGTGTTTTAAGAATAGTATCAGCTTTGTGCACTGACTTCCTTTTAGTTCCAAGGTGCAACTTAAGGATTTGCATGCAATCTGTTAAATGCCGAATAGCTTTTGCTTTGCCTGCTGGGGCAGATAAGAATTTATCACGCAGTTTTCTCCGGTTCCCTATAGATTAGATAGTAAAGTATACTCCTTTCCCAGCCTCCTGTCCTTTGTAATGAAACCATAATTATTAATCTTTAATGGCGCCTGCAATGCATAAAAGACAGACTTGGTCCTTATCTCAAATGTGCTTCTGGATTTTATTGTACTTGGTTATAAAAACATTGAGGGCAGAAAATTGTATTTGATGCTTCTATCAGTAGTGTTACTAATAATTCTTGCCATGTCTTTTCATCTGTTTGAATGTCGCCAGTCTGGGATTATTTCTGTGGTTTGATTTGTCTTTATGATCCCAGTCTGCTTCCTTGCTCAACCTATGCTTTAGTATTTATTTATTTATATAATTATTCATTATTGTTTTTTATAAAACTAAAGTATATATAAATAAAGGAAAAAAACACCCAAACAGTTTTAGTGGACTATTTTTATTTTACTTTCTCTTGTTCTTTGTGATTTTAGTTTTGTATCTTCTTGCAAATTGTAGTGTTTCCTAAATTCTAGTTTTAAGTTCATTTTTTGTGTCAAATACTCCTTTCGTTGAATGTATTGTGTGTCCTTGTACAGTTTGAGTCTGTGTCAAACACTGCAGCAGTATTTATACAGAGTAAAGCTTAATTTTGTAATTGATTAGAGAAAATATATTTTATAAAACCTTTGACTTTTGGACTAATAGATGGCAAGATATTTTCAAGTTATATAATATAAATTTTTGTCTTTTCTTTGAACTAATCTAATTTCAATTTAATTGTGATTTTTGTAATTATTAGTTCCTTGCAGCCAAATTTCAAACATCTTATTTTCTGAGCATTAATTGTAATTCAGCTTTCAAATGACATGTAAAGCATTCATGTTTACCTGTCAATTGAAAGTGATGTCTGCTTGAAAATTGTTAGAATTGAAGCGGAAAATATCATACCAATTTGGCAACAAAAGTAATGTAAGTTTTACTGTAACTGAAGTGTTTAACTACTTATTAAAAAATGCTGTAGGGGATCTATTTAAGAGCTTGAAGATGAAACACAATCTCTGTGCTTAACTAATAGTCCCTGTCCAGTGAGAATTTTATATTCTGAATATTTATATTTGTTAGTTACATGATCTGTAATTCTGTACAAGAATCTGAGATTCTTGTAAGTCAGGCTTTCTGCTGTTTTGCCTTTATTTCTCTTACTTTTGTTTCTTATTTACAGTGTAATCTGTATGCAACTATTAATAAAACACATAAAAACTACTTCTTCCAGAGATCTGCAGGTGGCATATAAATAAAATGAGTATCAGCAGATAAGACAAATGAGGTAGATGAAGACCAAGTTATCAGATAAATGTCTCCATCTGTACTGTGATTGTTTGGTTTTTTGGTCTGCAGTTGTAGACATGTCTGTGGTATTCTGTTTCCTTGCCTGAAATCTTCAGCAGCCTTGACTGCAACCATTTATGTAACCTGCAAACCAATATGATTTTGTGGTT
The DNA here is from genome assembly GCA_013396875.1 of Vireo altiloquus. Classification (NCBI taxonomy): domain Eukaryota; kingdom Metazoa; phylum Chordata; class Aves; order Passeriformes; family Vireonidae; genus Vireo; species Vireo altiloquus. The sequence continues at coordinate 473,185 of VZRF01005414.1, read as the reverse complement.
CAAAGGTGTAGCCGTTGTGCTTTAGAAGGAAGTGCAGCATTAACAAATAAGTAGGGCCAAATGGCTCCAGTAGTTCATCCTAGTGTAGTATATCTAAAATACTTGAAAGAGTAACTTGATACTCACCTGCCTTGTGAGTATCCAAATTGGTCTAATACTGGAAGAGTAGTGGCATTTTTCTAGTTTTCAGATACACTTGTAGATAAAGTGTGTTTAAAAATTGCAACTTAATTCTGAATTTGGGTTATTGTTTTGCCTTCTCAAGTGTGTAACATCCTTCAGAACACAATGTGCAGCTGCTGTCACAAATGCTATAAACCAGGAAGTCTTTTTCCTTGAAGGAAGAAGGGATCCTAACATAATAACCAGGGAATTGTGAAAAGAAAGTAGCTAGCTTACTTCTTTATATAAACTCCTCCTCTGCAGAGTAAATAATTTATCTTTTTTTTACAGCTTGATAAGAAACTAATAGCACTGTAATGCTATTAGTTGTGCAACTAGTTTCACAGAATTAAGAATGAACTTTAATTGTGTTTTCCTATAAGTTATGATAAAAGTTAATACCCTTAAGTAATTAAGTTACTCAATTCTGGTAATTATTTCTAAATAACCTTTAAACCAGGTAGCTTTGGAGTACTGCTTGTCTTCTTGAATGCAATTCAGTACAAGACAACTCTGTTTTCAGGTTTCAGGAAGACCTTGCAGCCCACGCATAGCTGGTGCTGCTGCTAGCATTCCCTGAGACAGAAATATATTTTTGCTTTACAATATTAATAATGTTAAAACAAAAGAAAAACTCTAAAGAAGAATTAATCCAATCATGTAGTGAGCAGCTGCAAAGTATTTCTTTATCCTCATATTGCATGAAATGCTTCTGTCATCCTGCAGAGCTGCTTCTAGTAAAGCTCTTGAATAGTGTAGGTGTTATGTGAATGCTTGAAGATAGAGGTGAGATTTTCACAATAGATCTAACTGTAGATTATTTTGATTAATTATGTAATATATTCAAGTAAGACCCTGAAATGTGAGAATTGGTCATTAAGGACTGGTATAATTGGATTGAAGTAATGAGACTTGTTAAACTTTATATTTAACGCCTGTTAGTCACAACCTGAAGTTCAAACTTACTTTTTGTCTATTACTAGGAAAAACAAGGGATTCTCAGTCAGCCAGAATGGAATCTGAAATTGTGCCAAAAATTACCAAAATGACAGTGTCTGGAAAGAAACAATCTATGGGATTTGAAGTTCCATGGTAAGCCAAGCCCTCATACATCAAGGTACATCAGCAGCTCTTCTTTCAGACTGATGCACCTGTAGCAAGTTTTCTTCTTATTTTTTTCTATTTTTCACAGCAGTTTTAGTGTCACTCTTCAGAACTAACCATCTCAGCTTCTTGTTTGACTCAGAATTACTTTCAGAAGATGGTACCTCACGTTTTGAGTTTAACAAATCCTTTCACTATGAATAGTGCATAGAGATATCAGGTAGTCAGATTATTTAAACATCCGCTTCATAGAATACTGAACTTTCTTGGGGTTCGTTTATTTTAAATTTAGTTCTGTAAGTGGAATTATGAAATCAATAAATCTTAACTGTAATTGCTTGTTCTTCAAAGGAAGTAATATGTTTAAGAATAGTTAATGGGGGAAACAATCACTTATGGCTAAACCTTGCCTTCCTCTGCAGCTTTTATTAACTTTAACAGGTGTCCAGGGTACAACTGTTGTAGAGTTCGGTCCTACTTATGCTATAGCTAAATTAGAGTGGTTCTAATTTTATGCTGACTTGGAACTGTTTAGGGGGATGTCTCATGAGAGCAAGAAGACACATCTGGATCAGAGTCTACCTACAACAGTAGCGAATAGTTAAAGAAATATATGAGGACAGGGCATGTATGCTGGGGATATGGTCCACAAAATATCATTGTGTAGTGTTCTGTGGCTCCCCACAATCTTTATTTATTCTTTGGTTTTGTCTATTTCTATTAAGAATGGTTAATGTATTTTTCTTACTTAGGTACCCTTACCTGGTTTTTAAACCCAGTCTGTAATAATTTTGCCTAATCAGTGGCAAGAGATTCCATAGTTCATCCTGAGGTCAAAAAATTCTCAAGTGTAAGTGCCAACATTCCAACCTCATCCTTCAGTGTTTGTAGTTCTGATCTGGAAGGCATTTTTGGGAGTACGAGGGCAGCATGCTTTATTTTCAGTATCTTATGCATGTTTGATAGCTTAGTGGAAAGCAAGCAGTTTCATCTACTTAAGCACATTTAATACAAGGTGTGAAGCTGATGTCATTATTCCTCTATGCTGCTAAATGTCATTGCTAAAAAACATCACTTTCATTCAATCTCCTTAGGTGCAATAAGCTCCAAATGAAAATTTTCGGAGACTTTCAAAATCTTTTGTCTGTACTGTTTGAGATTTGCAATACATAAAGGAAGCATAATTTTTTTTCCCTTTCTGTCTACTAATCAGTGACTCTGGGTTTGACAACTGGACTTGAGCAGGAAGTTTGGGGCACCTTCATCTCTTACATTCCTACTAAACTTCTCAGAAGCTGGAGTTTTCCATGGGGACTCTTGTGTAGTAATTTAATTTGGATAGAAGTTTATAAAAAGAAAGGAATATCAAGTGAGTGAAGAAGTCCTACGAGCTAGTTTTAAGTAGTAGTGATTGATTTTTTTTTAAAAAAAATCTGTCATAATGGCTATTTTAAATGTTTGTATCTAAAAAAGAGCAAATAGAGAAATTTTTATTGCTGATACTTCACATGTGTGCCTGCTCCACAGAGAAGGAGGAGATAAGAAGAATGCTTCCTCATCTGTTGACTAAAGTAATTCTTGGATAGGCTAGTGATGACTCAGTCTCTGATGAAAGATGGTTGTCTCCAACATGGTTCTCAGACATTCATTCTTCTTTTCTGTCTATTTCAGGGACACTGAAATAGTTTGTTTCATGTTTGCTTACAGTTCAGTGGCAGAAAAATGATCAAGCCTTCATGATCTGTTGGTAAATCCTTTAGATAAAGCCTTAATAATGCTCTTGTGAGACCTCATCTCAAGTGCTGCATCCAGTTCTGGGGTTTTCAGTGCAGGAAAAACATGGACCTGTTGGAGTGGGCCCAGAGGAGGCTACCAAGATTATTAGAGGGATGAAGCACCTCTATTATGAAAACAGCCTGAGAAAACCTGGAGTTGTTCAACCCAAAAAAGAGAATGCTTTGGGGTGACCTTATTGCAGCTTTCCGGTACCTAAAGGGGGTATATAAGAAAGATGGGGACAGACCATTTAGGAGGGCTTGTTCTGACAGGACGAGGGATGAATGGTTTTAAACTGCAAGAGAGTCAGTTTAGATCGTATGTAAGGAAGAAGTTTTTTACAGTGAGCATGTTAAAACACTGGAGCAGGTTGTCCAAAGAGGTGGTGGATGCCCCACCCCTGGAAGCTTTCAAAATCAGACTGGGCCAGGCTCTGAGCAACCTGATCTAGTCAAAGATGTCCCTGCTCATTGCAGGCGGGTTGGACTAGACGACCTTTAAAGGCCCCTTCCAACCTAAACTATTCTGGCATTCTGTGATTGTGAAGATGGTTTTTAATTCATCTCACTTTGTGGTACTGCTGACATAGCAGTTAAAACCAAACTTCTCTTTGCTGTAGAAATTGGATATACATTCGGTATTTAGCTTTAAGTGGGAGGAACAGGTAAGGAGAGAAATGATCTGCTAAAGACCATGAGATTTGGAACACAAACAATCAATGGATGTGGAAGAAGATACAATTTAAATGGCAAAGTTACCTGCATGTCATAAAGACCCCCTGCCTCAAGGAGTCTGATGAGGGCCTCCTTTCTTTTTTTTGTCAAACAGACTGCTGTGGAGGCACTGCCAAGGCCTATCACCTTGACATTATAGAAGCAGAGAATCGTCTATTTCTAAAATTGAAAAACAAAACAAAACATGAACCTCCACCTCAATTCAATGAGTATTAGGGTTGGTTTTTTTCTTCTGCAGTTACCTTCTGCATTAATGGCAGGATAGCCCTGGTGGTCTAGTGGTTAAGGATACGGCACAGTAATTTCCAGGGCCCGGGTTCGATTCCCGGTCGGGGATACTCCCTGGGCAGGCAGAGCTCGTTAGCCCTGCAAGGGGGCAATCCTCCTACGTCCTGAGGAGGACCTCGCTGCCACTGTCCAGAATCGCTTGGCACGGCAGATGAACCTCAGGATTAATGCGCAGGCTGAAAGGAAAAAGAGGCCTTCCCCGGATCTTCGTTCGCGAAGACTGGCCAGCAAAAAAATGGCAGGATAAGGATAACCTGTTGGGGAACAGAAGGAATCTGTGTTTATTAACATCTAAGAAAGACTTGTTCCTTTGAAACTTATCATACCTTTTTGTGTTACTGTTTCATTGTTAATTTAATGCAGCGTGTTTATAATAATACAGCTTTTTAAGTACTTAGTTTCTGTCACTGACCAAAAGCACTGGAGTAAATTGCTCAAAATATCCTAAATGGATTCTAAAACATCTTTGACAGTGGCCCCCTACTTTCACCACAAAGTATTTGCATGGTGCTGGTGCAAATACCATTAGGAGATTGTATAGTATATACAAACTGTTTTTTGTTGTTACTGGTATGGGATCTTAAAGGTTATTTTTGAACCATATTTTTAAAAGCAACAACCTTGCATTGGCAAAAAACCCCATTCTTTGCCTAGCTATTCAGTCCATGATTCAGTCTTATGAGGTGTAACCTCATATTAATCAGTAAATCTTATATGAAGTGGATGGATTATTAGGAGTCATTAATTGCTTTGAGCATTGATTACCTTTGTTGCTGGGTATTAGTGGGATTGTCTACGGAAAATGGGAGTTTGCTGGTAAACTGGTGCTCCAGCAAAACTGTTTACCGGGCTTTTTCTTTCTGTTAGGTAATAAAGGAAGCCAGAAGAAGTTGTGACCAAAAAAGGGTTGATTATTTTAACTAGTCTGACCAATATTTTGTAATTAATAATTTTGAAAGGGGAAATAAATGCAGACATTTCTGTAATGACTGTAAGTACTCCGAAAGAGTCGGTTCTGCAAAAATAATTCACCCAGCATCCAGACTAGAAGATTGAAAATAATGTTTAAAAATTCTGAAGAGTTAATATTAAACAGATAAGCTTTCAGGTTCCTCTTTGAATGCATGGTAGTGTGAACTTTCAATACTTAGGGGAGATTGAATGCCTTCTAACACTTCTTATAACAACATACGTTGTATTTATTAATATTCCCCAGAAAACAGTAATGTAACCATAACATTTCAGTTTACTGTTACAGTCTTTGTTGGCAAGACAGCATAGGAAGTTTCTGGCCTGGCAGTTTTAATTTTGACTAAATGTTGGCACTTGCCAGGCTTTGGTTTGTCTGCTGGTTTCCAAAAGAGCTATTTTGACATTTGTGCCTGAATTGCTGGTGGTCAAGCATTCTTGAGTACATAATTGCAGTGTGCGTACAAGGTTCATGATAGTTCTGTCCTTTCAAAGAAGTCGAGTTGCATGATCAATCCATGGCTCCACATTACCAGCTAGCAGTGGTTGGCAAACTGAGACTGCTTTTGATAGTTCCATCACGTTCTCAAACAACAATTTGAGCAATTGGTTAGGAAGAGGTCTTCCTCCAGTGTAAATTTTTCTTCATATGGTTGGTTATCTGGAACTTTGCTAACAAAAATGCTTTCAAGTGCAGTTGGCTTGGTTATATTTTCAACTGCCTGCACTGGTGACACACTAGGTACTGCCTTCTGACAGTAATTTTCAATTCAGTAATTTTGGAAAACCTTGTGGTGGGAAGAGGCTAGCTGAGGAACATTTCAAATAATGTTTAATTTGTTTATTTTTTGTTCATTTTGTTTATGTCAGAAATGGAGCTCCTTTGCTTTTTTCTGACCCATTATGAAGGTTGTAATAAACTGGTTGCCATGAAGCATAACAAATTTATGTTATGAAGCATAACAGACTTATTGTTGCGTTTCTCTTCATTTACTTCCATGAGACTGGAATTTCATCTGCCCACTTTCCTGTTTAGGTACCTAGCAATAAACTTGCTGTCCCTTTACCTGGCACTGGTTAGCAAAAAGCTGAATTATGTTATTAGAGGTACTCTGTAAGGAGATCATATGCTCTATACATTCTGGTGTTTCCTCTCTGGAATGGCAAGTCTAGGTTTATCATGGCACAAGTTGTTTCCAGGTTTCCAAAACACATTAATATCTGAAACTTTTAAAATTCTAGCAGTGTACTGACTGTTCAAATACTGTACCTTTGAAGAAATAGCAAGTCCTAATGATGGCTGGAGCCATGTTTCACTCATTTCATTTTTATCTAGCACTTTTTCTTCGCACCACCCAAAATAAAAGCTATTTGGCAGCCTTAAGCAGTGGTGGTTGCAATGAAAGCTACTTAGAAATGAGAGAGTACTTATTGTTTCTGTCAATAACCATGGTTCTTTCAGATGCTGTCATTAGTTTGAATTCTACCACACAAAATGTTTTGGGGGTTTTGGGGAATCCTTACTGACATTGGCCTGCAGGAAGATCTTGGCATCTGGGATTAAAAAAAGAATCATTACCTAGCTTAATGAAATAAAATTTAGAAGGTTACAAATAACCTTTATTTAAAAATACATTCTTGTCTGTTAATAGGCTGATGTGACAATGCTTGAATGTATTTTGGAAAGCTATAGAAAAATGTGAGAGTTATGTTTTTGGGTCACATTGCTTTCAGCGTCAACTAAATAACACCCTTTTAATTTTTTTTTCACAATTCAAAAATTTGATTTGGGAAGAAATGCAGGCACTGAAAGGGAGAGAAAACTATTGCTAGCTGTAAAGTCTGCTTTGATACAACTTCTTACACAAATACTTTCTTCCAGAACTTCAAATATTAGACTTTCAAGGAAGAAAACTTGATAGCAATGTAAAATACCATATTTGCATTACAATGTGACCTTTGCATATTGGCACTAGTCCTGGTACTTCAATGTGAACATACTAGATATTATGCTGAGACTGAACTGAAGTTTGCCTGAAAAAAGGGAAAAAGATGGAAGAATCTTGATGAAAGTTGTCTAATGCAAATTAATTGTAAATATATGAGGCTCTCTTAAATGATTGAGACAAAAATTATTTGGTATCATCATTCAGGTGATTTTAAATACCTTATTAAAATTTGTAGAAAACTTTGTTACCACAGTTCTCTGTATATTTACTCTCTATCAACTTGATTGTTTTCAGTCTCTTTTCATGAAGTAAAATTTCCCTGCAGAGACATTGTAGAAAGTAATTGTTTTGCCATTCCTAAGTGGATTTTCAGCTAAAACTTAATGTACTGTTTGAGAAATTTTAAAAGCAGAGCCTTCTGTTCAGCCTTACAGAAATGCACTTACCTTTTCCAGTAAAAGAAATCATAAATAGTTGTAATGACTTTTTTCCCTGTGGAATAATTCTTGTTTAATCAACATTCTTCATAGCTGCATGTAAATCAGTGATGACCAGCTGTTGTTTTGGTTTAGAGAATCAAGTGTTACAAAGGTTATTCAGCAGGTCAAGCTGCAGTGTTATCTATAACATTGGAGCGATAGTTGGTGATACAGAACAGTTGGCTTTGTAGTGTGAATTCTAGAATGTCAAGATTGTGTGACCTAAGGGAGTAGTTGGATACAAACTCGTTCTTCTCCTTCCAGTGGTTTAGAATAGTTTGATAGGGTAACTTCTTTATAGAAAATACTTTAATACAAAAATACAAATAGACTTTATACACCTGTATTTTATTTAATATCAAATAGGCTTTATACAGAGTTGTGTATCCATTATGCAGGAGCACAGGTACCATCTGTACCCCTGCAACCATCACAGCTGACATAAAACAGGTTGTTTGCTTAGCTAATTTGAGAAGCATGCCTGGGTATCCACCCTTGAGGCAAGATCCTGACCTTGGGTTTTGGAACTGTAGCCAAAAAATGAGTGTTGGAATTTCTGCTTTGGTCTCACAGTCTAGAGAAGAACTTGGCTTTGGGCCTTATGAAAAGGTGTCAAAATCAATGTCTGCTGCAGTACTGATAACACAGGTGGGGTCTGAAACTGTGGGGAAGAAGGGAGAGCCATAAAATGTCCCATGATACTTAGTGCTCTAATGAGAGGCTAAGTTTGCATTTGATCTGAACATTTATAATGTTTAATTTTTTAGACTATAACTCTTCAGTAGCTTTGTTCAGTAGACTAACATGTTCAGACTGCATTGTTCCATGAGATCTATGTAATGGAAAGGGACTAATGCGATGCAAATACGCCTACACAGACAGAAAATGAGAAAGAATGTTAAATAAAAGCTGAGATGTCACAATGTGGGATTCTAAAGTACCAAAACAAATAGTTTTGTTTATAGAAGTTGAAAAGATTAAAACTGGGTAGTTAATTGTGGCATGTAAATGGAAAGTGGAGAGTGAAGATTTCACTGTGGATGTAGAAACACTTGACTCTTAGAGCCTGCATGAACCTGTTTCAGAGAAAGCAGTCTGCCGGTACTGAACTTGAAAGGATTTCCAGGGGAAGAAGCTTCTTCCTCTTGGATAAAATTTTAAATACAGTGTTTTGTAGGGATTTTCATTATACTGTAATAATTAGTGATTTGTATATTGACATTTGCTGTGATAGAATGTAGGCACACCTGTAATAACTGCTTCTGTTCCTGTTTTGTTGCTTACATTAATGCCTCAATGCAGGTCTTTCAGGCAGTAAGAAAGCTTTTGCTATCTTTAAAATGTTACTTAGTGTTTGTTTTTAGTGATCATCTTTTCTATGATTGGTAAAGGATAATATTGTATATTCTCAGAAAGCTTGTGTAAATCAGGAAAATATGTTCATTTACAAAATGGAGACAAAAAGAGAGAGTGTAAGAAAATAATATATTGAGGATTATTTACCATTAAGATTAGTATGGTGATCTGTGGGAAAACGGGATGTTAGGAAAAAGGGAGTTTGAGAATCCAAATCTCTTTGGTCCTAAGTGCCTTGTTTTATGCGTGAAACAATTTTTTCAATATTGATAAATCTTAACTTAGCTGTTATGGTTCTGTATAAGCATTGCGCTTTAAATTGCAGCTTACATGTGCTTAGTATCAACTCTTTCTGTTGTACTGCTGTTCTCACAATAGAACATCACTATATTCAGCTGCACTAATTTAGTGTATGTGGAAACTGTTTCAGGATCTGTGCTTCAAAGTTGACTTGGGCTCTTAGTTCAGAAAAAACCTCCTCTCTGTGGTTGTTTTGCATAATTGTCCTTTCCCTTCCTGTTAAAGGAAGAGTCTATGGAAAGCTTGTTTATCTGTTTCATATATTTTAGAAGATTACTTCTTATCTTGCTTTTGGAAACAGTGCTTTTCAGACAAGATGGTCAGAGCTGGTATCTGTGCAGTTTGTATCCAGCTGCTTATCAGTTCCACCTTAATGGGCTTATCACATATTCTTTGGGGCTTACACCATACTGAAGGGAAAACTCAGTTTCTCTCCTATATCTCTATGTCTTCTTTGCCATTTGCATACTTGGTGTTTTCTTTTTTTTCCTAGTGCAATTGGTGAGGAAAATGGCCACACTAACACACCTCAGAAAGGATTGTTAGCTGAAGACGCCAGTGTAGCTTCTGGGGTACTTGAGGCTGTCTCAAAATCTACTCTATCACCCCAAGTAGTGCAGGTTTCAGAAGATCAGAATATGGTGCCTACTCCAGCAAAAAAGTCAAGCAAGACAAAACCACAAATAGATGTGAAAGCAGAGTTGGAGAAGAGACAAGGAGGAAAGCAACTGCTGAATTTGGTGGTAATAGGTAATACTGTTAAATTACATTTATGGAAAACAAAGTTTAAAAAGTGCGTTGGTTGAATCTGGAAGTGATACAGAAGCAAAACTGTCCTCATTCCAGGGAAGGAAAATCTTATACTGTTTTCAGTTGCATCTGCATTCTTTGGAGGGGTACAATCAAATGCCTTTGACTTGGACGTATGATTGACTTAGCTTCAAGTCCTTTGGGCATACGGTCAAACATGTTTGGTTTGGTTTCATTGTAGCAGTGTGTTGTTTTTAGTATGAATTTGGTAGTGCTCTACTACTGCCCTGCTAACTGGCTGTTACTATAAACTGTCTCATTGTGTATCTGTCTCACAGAATTGAGTTCTATAGATTACACAAGCATTATTAGTGCATGTGATGTTCATATGTTTAGTGTATTTCTTGTGCCATACCTAAATCGCATAAATGAATAAAATTGCTGTATATTTATTTTCCACCACAGGACATGTTGATGCAGGCAAGAGTACTTTAATGGGTCATTTGCTCTACCTTTTGGGAAATGTGAACAAAAGAACTATGCACAAATACGAACAGGAATCTAAAAAGGCTGGTAAAGCTTCATTTGCCTATGCATGGGTCTTGGATGAAACTGGTGAAGAAAGAGAAAGGTAGAAATACTTTTTAATTGGAGATCTTTTTTCTCTGAAAGAACATCATTCGTTAGAAAATATTAATGTGATAAACTAAGCATTGAAATGTCAGTTCATCACATTTGACTTACGTTAGCTTTAAAATAAAATGTACAAATTAATTAAATTAGAAATTATTTTTGCATGCTTTATAAAATGCGTTTATTGATTTGAAATACGAAATTTAAATTACACTTTTATATTGAAGAAGTGGTTGGTATTTTTGATTGATTCTAATTTCTCTTTGCTCTGAGATTTATTTTTAAAGAAAAACTTTCTGGAGTAATCTATAAATGTTTGGGATTTTGGGGGACTTATTTTGTTGTTGGGATTTTTTGGTGATTGGAAGTAGCATACTAGAGGTATCTGCTACTACAAGATATTTTGTTCCTTTCAAGTTTCTTTCTGTCTTAATTGTCTGTAAAGGGAGACGCAGATGACTAACCCAGATACAGACATGTGTACAGTAGATGTTTGCATTTGATGAGCTGAATCCTCTCCTGTGTGTCATGCAGAACACGTGATGGTTAGGGAAATGTGGAACTGAGGTCAAGTGTGTTGCAGTACTACCTTGGTAATCAGGAGTTCTGCCTGTGGATCTTTGGAAATGTGTAACTCTATCTCTGTAGTCCCATACCACTTTATTTTTCTTTAATAACTCAGCTATGTTTCTCTTACTCTGATACCTTTTTCTGAAGAACAGAATATCAAAAGTATAATTAGTAATGATTTAAATATACGATTAAATTTTCATGTTCTTGTTATGCTTGTTGGGACACAGTCTATGGAGTTAGTACTGGGAATTCTGGGTGTTTTTCTTATGACTGAATTTACTAAAAGGCAGCTTTAGAGGTCTGCTCTTCCAACAAGCAGGTATCCCTGTGGTGAAGGCTAAATCAGTGAAAGATATGAAGTTTATAATTGCATGGTTGTGTTTTTAATAGTTTACTTTATATCTCTGTGAAGTTTTCAAAGCAGTTTTAATGGTGTGTTACATGTATACTTTGTTTAAGGGGAGTGACAATGGATGTGGGTATGACTAAATTCGAGACACCAACTAAAGTAATTACACTGATGGATGCTCCAGGCCACAAAGACTTCATTCCAAATATGATCACAGGAGCTGCACAGGTAGACATGTTCTAAAATACTGTTGCCAATATCAGTATTATTTGTAACTTCTTCTTAAATTGTTTTGTTTTTCTTTTAAAATCTAAGGTGAAATGGAATCATTGATGGTGTTAACATATCTTTGAGTTTTCTAAACTTAGAAAAGAATGTGTTAAACATTAAAGGTAGTCACTTTATTTTGATGCTAATGTTTGGGAGGAGGATCCTATTATGCAAGTAATTTAACAGTAAGTGGCAGTTTGATAAAATAGTTGAGCTTTGAAAGCTATTCAGATGTGGTATATGGCTACTCAGTGAGTAGTTCTGTGAAAATCATCTTGTGAGTAAACATTTTAAGTGATTTTGACCTTAAAGGAAAAGGATTTATAGGTCAAACAAAACACATTTTTCTGTTTGACAGTGTATTTTGTATGGGATGAGAAAACACAGGTAACAAAGTTTATACAGAATGCATCTGTCTTGTCAAGAGGGTATTTGCAGAGACTGCGTGCCACTTGTTTTAGGAACGTTGGGTGAAGTCAAAAGTATTGGACACTACCCATTGAATTCAGTATGGCACCTGTCTTCTATAGATTACTTATTTGTGGAAATAGTACATGAGAGGTGGGGGAAAAATAACATGGTTACATGATATAAAAAGAGTGATTTTTTTTTTCTTCACTTAAAGGCATCCTTCTTTAAAAATAAAATGGATTCTCCAAAGTAGATACTTAATAATTTCTTTTTCAAAAGCTAAGCTACGTATAGGTTTTTGCTTTGTGTGTGTCCTGACAGTCTGAAATATGAGTTATATCTTAAGATCTTTGTTTAGTACTTGGATGAGTACTGTTAGTATGATCTTACAGATAAAGAACTACACTGCAGGGAGACTGGTTTGTCCCAAGTTCTGCTTTAGCTCGGAAGAGCCTGAGTGAGAATTCAGACCTTGTGACCAGTGGTTAGGCTGCAGAATAGTCAGAAGTTTGCAGATTATGGTGTTGTGCTTATACAGCTGTCTATATGGTAGAATATATGTTGTAGCAATTTTATGAGTTTTAAAATTCGAAGTGGATCTTTAATTTCAGAGCAGTGGAAAATGTTGACTCAGATGTTCTATTTTCTTCACAATAGTTAATTAAATAGTTTTTTCATTTGGGAGAACAGTAACACGGGCAGAAATATTAAGAGAAGAGTTGCAGATTCCCCAGCAATTGTATCAGTTCAGCAGAAGATGGGTTTGAGCACATAAAGCTTGGTATCTTTGTATCTTTTTCAGCTCTCAGGATGATAAGCAGCTGGTCTGTTCTAACGCCTATTAAGGAATCACTGAAACTTTGCAACTTCCCATTGCATGTTAGATAGAGTAGGCTCAGTGCTGAAGCAATGGCTGAAAATGGCTTTAGTGCCTTTTTATTGTGGAGAATGCTGTTAGGAGGTGAATCCCCAACTGCTGTTATGCAAAATGCAAATCAGCCTTATCAAGGCCAGCATCTGGTGTTTGATACACATTCAGTAAGTCCTGAGGTACTGTTTTTGTAATTTATTGTTGCATGAAGGCCTTGTTGCCTTTGTAAAATCATGGCTCAGGTCTGTTACTTTGGCTAAATAGAAAAGGACTGTGGGAAAGAGACACAGCTGAATTAAGGGTAGAAAAACATGCTGCGTGACTGTTGTGTGTACACATTGTGGTGTATGGTGGTTGGTTGAATTATGTTTGTTATGCTTTAAAGCTATGTAAACTGGTAACTGGCTAACTGCTTAAGAAGGCCGAGTTTTTGCAATAAAGGTCTCTCCTTTGTCCCTGCCTGAGGAATCTGCATTGCTTCATATTGCAACAATTTATAATTTAGAAAATGCAGGAAGTATTTTTTTTTAATGAGACGTTCCCTGCAATGCACTTCTGAGGCTGGGAGCTCTGAGGAAATTCATCAACCTTAATTTTCGTGTTCTCACACTCCTGCTGTGTCTGAGCGAGCTATGGGGATTTCATGCCTAGGATAAGGCGAGGGGAGTTCAGAGTCAGGACTCCGTTCCTTGTCTTGGCATTCTGAAGCATGGGCATTTAGAAAAGGGAGAAGGTACCACTTTTTCTTCTCTCTTTCCATTATGTCCATTGACTCAGGCCTATGAAATTGTCTTACACCTGCTGATTGACATCAGTACCTTTGTTATTTATGTCTGTTGCCCTCACTTAGTACCTTATGATGATCTAATTGGCAATTACTTACCAAGGTAGGAAAAGTACAAGAAATATTAGCAGCATATGAGGCTAACAGCAAGATCTGTGTTTTTTCCCAGTGCTTACCTGCTGACTTTTGTGTGGTGCTGTAGACTATATGCTCTTAATGCTTTGGCAGAGAGTTTGTCCAGGTAATAAAATAGGCTGCTTTGTCTTTACCACCTTGTGATTTTGGCATGCTCCAGTGTGTTGAGTGGACTGTGAAGCATTGACATCCAGCATACAGTCAACTGGTTGTCCCACTTGTATAGTGGGGTGATTTGTTTGTCATTTTTGCAGCTTCTCAGTAACAAGGGAGTCCAGACTGAGGCAGGGAGAACTGGACATTGTGCTCGTACATTGTGTTCTAAATCTTCTGAGCACAGTCTGTTTTTGTTCAGATATATGCAGCATCTGCGGTGGGTAGGTTGAAGGGGACAGGTTCCCCAAAACAACAGTTGTCTTGTGTTTAGCCAGGAGGTGCTGGTTTATGACATGAGATGACATAATGCCATAATATCTCACCAAAGCGGGTATGATACAGATGGGACCGAGCAGTTTCAATTACATTTGGAGCACATCAGGATGCTTCCTCTGTAAAGTATGTTTCATGTGAAATGTTACTGATTGAGGTATTTACCCAGATTACTTCCACCTCTTAACCACTTTTGATTTTTTTCTTTCTTCATAATGTAGGCAGATGTGGCAATTTTGGTTGTGGATGCCAGCAGAGGAGAGTTTGAAGCAGGGTTTGAGACGGGTGGACAAACTCGAGAACATGGATTATTAGTGCGCTCTCTTGGAGTGACACAGCTGGCAGTTGCAGTCAATAAAATGGACCAGGTACATGTTTAATTTCTGCATTTAAGTGAGGGGCTTCTGTCTAGATTTGTGGACAGTAAGTTTAAGGATCAGTATTGTGAAACTAATAATAAAGCATGGTTTCTTTGCTTCCCAGCTCTGTGCCTTATGTTTAGGCTTACAATACCATTCTTTATATTTATGGGTGTATTTTCACAGTACACAGAAGGTTAATTTTGGTGCTAAAATGAGCAGGGGTTCCTTTTGTACTTGTGGAAATCTCATGTAACAGTTGATCTCAGTAGCATCTGCGAGATCATCTTGGTGGTCATTCAGATCAAGACCCCAGTAGTTTTATTTAAATGTGTAAAGTGTATTAAAGATTACCATTTATGTTTTAAGTTATTACTGTGTTGAATATATCTTACTGGATCTGAATTTTGTGTAAACTTAAAAAAAAAGTTGCTGTTGAAATTAAAAGGGCTTGCAATTTTAGTGGTGTGTTGTTTATGATCAGTAATTGCTAATGTGTATGCTCTTATATATTCAAGTATGGATGCACCTGGAAATCTTGTTTATAAATACAGATATCTTTCTACTACAGACTTGATGACATGCAGCTGTATGTTCAAGTCATGGTTAAAAGCTGTCATTTTATTATCGGATCATAATCTGTGCTTTATTTTAGGTCAATTGGCAACAGGAAAGATTTCAGGAAATTACAAGTAAGCTTGGCCAATTTCTTAAGCAAGCTGGCTTTAAGGTAATATATTTGTGATGCCTTTGTTGCTTTGTTCAAGCATTTGGGTGGGATGGGCTTTTCCTGCAGTCAGGTTATTTTGTGTCACTTTGCTGCTACTGCTACATGCACATAATATAGCAGATTCCTTTTCTTACTGGTAGGGTGATATTGAGCCCTGGAGAAGGGTAGTCAGTTCTTTAACACTCTTTGTGTCATCATCTTTGTTTAGGTCTGTTCAATCTTTGGGGTACTCAGATCACTTGTAATGTCTTGGGATTGTTGTCTACAAAGCAGAAGAGACCAAGAAATGTCTATTTTAGTATTCAGGATTACATGAATGACAGTAGAGAATTTTATACTGCAGCAGTTGTCAATGTGGATTATGAGCTCATGAGAACCCTGTGCTCATGTTTTCTCAGTTCCAGCTACTATTCATTTGGACTGGCTGTAGTCTGCCTGCAATCTCTGTGCATAAAGCAGCAATTCAAACAAAAGTTTTGCCTGTCAGACATGTAGGAGTTTGTTACCTGAATTCAGTTTTCAATTGTCAGTGTTGATACCATCATATTAAAATAACTCCAACTCTTTGTTGGAGCAGAATGATAAGGCAAGAAGTAACCACAAAGGAAATGGATCCCCTGAGTAACCTGCCTTCTTCAGGGGAAATACGAATGTGACAATTATTCTTTTAAAGTTTGGATGCATAATATTTTAAAAATGCACCTCTTGCTTCTGCTAGGAGATCCTGTTCTTAATGTATGCTTCACATCTGTTTGTTTTCTTTATTAGGAATCAGATGTGGCTTATATCCCAACAAGTGGCCTTGGTGGTGAAAATCTAGTCACAAGAAGTCAGTCAAGTGACCTCACAGAATGGTATAAAGGAAAGTGTTTGTTAGAGCAAATTGGTAAGTGCAATTTTCCTCACTTAAAAATGAATATGTCTTAGTCCTGTGTGTGTTATAATTTTTATTTTGGGGGAAATATGAGACAAATTCATTGGAATGCAACGTAATTAATTTCTCCAACTTAAAAAGTTGCTGAGATAGTTATTATATACAGAAATTCTAAAAGAGCTTATCAATTCATTTGCAGATTCTTTCAAGCCACCACAGAGATCAGTGGATAAACCATTTAGACTGTGTGTTGCTGATGTTTTTAAAGGTTGGTTGTTTCTCTAATATTTTTACCATCATTTCACCATATTTAACACAAGCGTTGAAAAATGCTGTCAAAATAAGACTTAAAGTTGGAACTTCATGTGTATCAGTAGTTTTGGAGCAGAATAGTAAGTTTTCAAGTACTATTCCTTGTCAGATTTTAAATAGTACTGCTGAAGGTGAAACACACTGGAAAAGAAATTGAGGAAGATAATCTGCATGACCAGTTATTTGTCTGTGTAATGAGTTCACAGTTCTATGGGGCAGAATGTGGGACTTTCCCAAACTGGTTCTGCTGGACTAAATCAATGTTTCTCAAACTTTTTATTAGTGTAGCTTTGGGTGCTTTTGCTTTCCAGTCCCAGATTTTAAACAAGTTTGTTTTGTTCCTTTTCTGTTCATTATTTTAGTTGTAAATAATAATGCATTCTTTAATTTTAGTATAAAAATTTGGACAGGTGAGGTGGAAGAGAAGGGTGGTGGTGGTGAGACTTACAACCAACCAGGGATTTAAGGCAGTGAGCTATTCCCTAGCATTAATAAAGATAGGAACAGCAAGAACTATAACTGGTGCTTATTTTGTTTGCCTGGAGAAAATAGACTGCCTTGAGCCTGTAAGATTATAATCTTAATTTTTTTCCATTTAGTCATTTACAGTTGCAGTTACTTAGAAGAAATAAGGTTTCTAGACCCATCCAATTTGAAACATTCTGTAGGTCCCTCGAGAAATGTTGCAAACAAAATGACAACATGATTTGAAGAGTTGTAAATATTTGTAATCAAATATGATTATTGAAGTTCATATTTTAAGAAATTTTGCTTTATAATTAGGGTGTTTATAGGGAAAGTACCAAAAAAATCAGATCAAAATAGTGATTGTAAGTGGAAATAACCAGGTTTGTGCAATTTTCATGTGGGCCTTTGAAAAAACAGTAGGTATTGTACATGCCCTTGGTTAACTGAAGCCATAATGCTAAATATCGAAAACTTGCATGGGAATTTACCCTAGCGTGATACCGTTGGTTTTGTCTTCTATGCCATCACTGTGTTTATTTTTTCTTTTTTAATTTTGTGAGTTGTGGGAAAGTGTGTTAGGATTATTGGCTGTGATCTTTCAAAATACTATCGCAGCTTTTCAGCTGCAATAATCAATTTTGTGTTGAGCAAAGTTTCACAAAATGAGCAATTTTGACTAAATCTATTTTGCTAAAGTGTGCAAAAAAATAATGACTTTGGAAGAGACTCAATTTACAAATACAGGGTTTATATGTGGTCTTTTAGGTGTTTTTTTTAGGCTATTTTTTCTTACCTTATGATCTCAAAACTTAATTAACTTGGATGCCACCAGAGAAAGTAGCTGCAGATAAAAGTACATGAAGCAACAGTTGGTCTCAACTCTGTTCCAGTACCTGTGCATGCTCAGGAGGAGCTGTCCATAGAAGTGTGTGAAAAGTGAGAGTGCTGAGTGTACTCTTACTTGGTTTGGAAAACCCCTTTCTCTATTAAGGTTACCCACATGTATGATTCACCTGCCTCAGCCAGATTTTAGCTGTTATCCTCCACAGTCCTCCTAATTATAAAAAATATATTAAAAATATTTATTCTCTCCAGGCAAACTATCTCTTGATCTAAGAGGTCCCTGTAAATCCCTTTGCTACTGCATCAGTCCGCACTTACCATATTCTGTCTAGGGTATGACTGATCTGACTCTAAAAAAGACTTGTCCACCAGCCAAATCCTGAGGACAAAGAACATGTCCTGGCAGAACCCAAATACCATAATGCACAGGAATTGGACCATTTTTTATGCCCTGATTTTGTCCGCCACTGTCCATTTTGCACTTACACTGATTTCAGGGGGAACTGAAGGAACTTGACAGGTTTCAGGAAGCATCAGCATGGGAGTTGGTGAAGCTTCAAAGACCACATTGGTTTACCAAGCCAGGCCTGGTGATGATGTGAACAAAAGAGAAATGCTTCTTGATTGTGCTTGGTTAAGAACCTGGAATTGGTTCATGTTTCTGGTTGCCACCAGTGCTTGCAAAGCCAACTTCAGGTTCTTTTGTGTACCATATTGAGGTGGTGCCTGCAACGTGTCTTGGGTATTCTTTTCCTAGACAGGATCAGCTTTGACAGTTTTCTGTTTGACATTTCGTGTCATCTGTTAATTGTCTGTGTTCATCTCGTTTTCTGGAATGAATGAAGGAAAATTAGCATGCAGGCATAATGGTAATATTTTTCCAGGTAGAAAGATGGAAGTATTCATTACACAATAGCATTCATCAGTATCTGTGATGAATGCAAAGAGCAAGTTGGTAGTAACTGACCTCAAGATTTGAGATCAACTTATTCTTTTGAATTCAGCTTTAAATTCAACTTTTAATTTAATGCGAGACACAAAATACTAAGATGCTTGCTTATATAGCTGAATTCTGATCAGCAGAAGGTTATTTGCTGTTTGTGTGGATCCTAAAAATGTCATTGTAGAATTAGTTCACAGAGTTCTTTTTAAACACAACTGCAAACACATGCTAAGAAGATGAGAGATTTGTTAAGGTGTATGTGCATAAATGTGCATGTGTAGCATATCTGTGGAAAGTAACTGGCATATAATTCAAATGATGAACTGAGTGTTAGGACATGAAGAAGAAAACTTTGCAGATCTTTTATTCAGAAATACTTAATTCAGAAATACTTAAATCATCTCCAGTTATAACAGTTTCTCATATTAAATAGGCCTGAATCATTCTTTGACTTTTCCAGGAGTAAAAGTAATATGCAGACAGAGTATGTAGGATTCTGTCTCACTTAAACAGTAAATGGCATAGGAATTTGCATCTGTATGCATGAGAATGATTATGAGAGGTCTGTCATATGCCTTTTATCTGTAATTATAGTGAGAAAGTGCTGAATTAAATAATATTGCTAGAAATTAAGGGGCTTAGTCTAATACTGAAAAAACTAAAAAATATTTCTTTATGTACCTACATTTATTTGAAGAAGAATATTTCTTCCTTAGTTCTGAAAAACATAAGATCTAGAGGTTTTGAATTTAATGTTTCATTTTCATTATGATGTGCAGCTGGCTAACTTGCAAGTACTGAACACTGCTAGGAGGGGAAAAAGTCTTCATTATATTAAAAACTTGTCTATGCATTGGTGAAGGACTAACTTGTGATGGGAAATTGACTGTGTTATGAGACATTTTGAAATTGTTGCTGTGTTTATTACAGACCAAGGGTCAGGATTTTGTGTGACTGGTAAAATAGAAGCAGGCTATATTCAAGTTGGAGAACGACTTCTGGCAATGCCTCCCAATGAAACTTGCACTGCAAAAGGTACATCTTCAGAAGCATGTTTACTTTCAGGTCAATACTGGGCTAGAAACAGTTACTGAAATGGTAACAGACTGTCAAACTGATACTAACTGTCAAACATAAATTGTGAAAGCATAAAACGAATTTCTTTAGATGTGACTGTGTCTGTATAAATATGTCTGTGAAGAGTATGTGAAATCTTGCATGCTTTTTTTTTACCATATCAGATAATCCAAATGTTATAGCCTTGTGGCTTTTGACATTGCTTTATGAAGAGCCTGTAAAAGCATTTGAGTTCTAGCAATGTCTATAAAGATATCACTAATATCCATTAGTAATGAGCTTTACTGTGGAGTGTTTCTGCTGTTAGGAAGTGTGAGGATGTTGAACAGCCTTTAGAAATTAATCTTAGTAATTGGTTGTGGAAAAGCTTAAGAATTAAGTCATCACTCTTGTTTGATGTTGTAAGATTTGTCACTGATCCTTTCATAGTATCAAACTTTCAGGATATAGTTGTCTTCAGCAGCTAGAAAAGAGAAGAAAATTTGATTTAAATTTCAATATATTTGATTTCTGAAAAGAGGAATAGCTAGACATTAAGTGCGTAGCTGTTTGCTGATTAAGCTTTCTGGTTTTGTACTGCAGAGTTGTTTTTGTTTCATATGCAAATAGAAAGATAAAATTATGATTTTCCTATATTGGCCAGTGAATGAAAAATTGGGTCCTTGAGATATGGATAGATTTTTGTGTCTAAGTATTTAGCCTGAATTCAGCACTGTGTTGGTTTGGTTGTCTGTTCTGTTCCAAACCCAGCTTGTTCAGTGCTGATTTGGGAAGCTCTTCAGTCTATCAACTTACACAGTTCTATGCACATTTTTCACGTGCACAGGAATGTTACAATAACGTTTATGAATTTGGGTAGCAGACCACTGTAGTCACTCCTCTCTGTGGGGAGTGGAGGAAGTATCATGGAAAAAGATGTATTTTGTCTGAGTATCTCCAGCAGCACGATTCTGCAGTTTTTCTTTTGTACTGCCTTTCCTGTGACTGAAATGCAAATGAAGGTTGGGAATATTAGTTCATTAAGCATGTACTATTTATATTTAATGTAAAGAAGTAACAATTTAATTTAGCATACAGTATTTACTAAAGACACTGCGCACATTAGGATTCAAGTTGTTAATTTCAAGAGGCTGAATTTAATTCATTCTATGATAGCGACGAATATATGAAATAATTATCAATGCTGCTTAAAAAATGATTCTTAACATGCTTATAGTTGAATCATGCTTTCTGGCATGTTTTTGGTGAGTGGTTTTGGGAACATATCTGCAGCAAAATAGAACTAGATCCTATAAATATATGGAGTATTTCTGAAAAACAGTTTTTTTTCTTTCTCTGTTGGTGTCTGCCAGAAACCTCAGAATGTTCAGTCAGGGATAATTAGTCTTGTCCTCAGCCACCAGCTAAGTTGTCATTTAAAGTAATTAAAATACATAAAAATCAGAATTAAATTACTTGTAAAGGTGCTGTCTAATAGACGCGATGTTTCGAAGGAAAGGCTTCAGTTACACTTTTTTATGAAAGAGTCAGCAAACCCGCTTAAGGTAAATGAAAGTTGACACAGTAGCATTAAAGTATATGAAAGATGCGGTCTAGGGTGTGCGTGTGCCTCAAAGGATGGGTGGGGCAGATACGGAGATATTAGTACTACAGCTTTTTCAGGATTGCGTCATCTGTGCCGGTGCCAAGGGCCAGGTCCCCTCCTCTGGCTTAAATAAGGCCATGTTATGGTGCAGGGTGTGGTGAGAGAGAATAGTGAATCCTCACCGAGGGGAAAGAAAAGCTTCCTCGGTCTTCTCAGTTAAAAAGCTTTTACTCTCAACCCATTCATACTGAAAATTGATGAGTAATGGTTGATGAAGCACAAATGGCCCAAACAGAACTGTTTGTTTGTAGCTCAGAACCTAGGTACTTCACTCTGAGGTTCTGTTCTTACTCATTTCCAGGAATCACACTGCACGATGAACCAGTTGATTGGGCTGCAGCAGGAGATCACGTTAGTCTCACTTTGACCGGCATGGATATCATCAAAATCAAGTGAGCAGAACTGGGTTTCAGTCTAAGTAACGGTTTGTTTTTAATGAAAAGCTATATAACTATTACACTGGGCCATGTTACAGCGGTTTACTTAAAGAATGATGTGGCTACCAGGATATTTAAAACCAAAGTGATGCATATCACCTGGCTTGCATGTACAAACGTTGGAAACATCTGCTACATGTGCAACGGCAGCCTCAAAAGAATACTGTCAGTTTTCATTCTTTGCCCTAGTGCTGACACCAGTAACCTTCCCAGCCCTTTTCTTGTAGACTAGTCCTTGGACATTTTAATTGCAAATAAATTAAACCCATGTTGCTAAACAAAAACGAAAATTTTTTAAGAACTTCTCAAATTATCAATCATTCTAACGAGACACATCCAAACAGCTGCCATTTAGTACTAATGAGTAAATCTGTACAAGTGGAATTGATGGAAACTGTTTATTCAACATATTTAGCTGCTTGTAAGATATGTTTTCCTAAATGTTTTGCTGAGGGGTGGTCTGATAGTGAGACACAGCAAATCTTGTCTTTTCCAGTCTGGAGGTTTCATGCTAAGCATTAGCCACAAGATTTTAGGTGTCAGTTGTTCAGGCCAGGTAATTGGATCCATAATTTGTTCAGCTTCTTTACATTCCAGTTGGACATCAAGACAGCAAACTTTCAAGCTACTCTTTTAAAATCTCCTTGCATTTATAGCTTTTTGAATTTATGCTCTGATTTAAGAGAAGAGTATAGGTATTCTGTATTGCCGTTTCATAGTGGGGTAGGATTCTCAGTGGTAAAAGGGTGAGGGAAGTCTTGTTCTATTTGTTGAACGAAGTCTTGAGTCAATTTATTACCTTGATGTCATGCATCTTTTGGAGATCTGTAAGAGTTGTCAAGAAAAGCTGTGAATTCTCAAGTCCTTTTGATATTGATGAAATTTGACGTAAATGTTTAACTGTGCTGTTTGTTCTCTTCTGTCATGTTTTCCTGTGTGAGATTAATTTTCCTTTCATTTTAGATGGCTAAAACTAGCCCCTGTGAAAAAGCTGTGTCTGGTTTGCTTGCTAACTTGTAACAAGCAGCAGCTTTCTTGTGGCTCCGTGTAGAATTCTTTGGAAATGAGTGCTGCTGAGAGCTCAGGTTTTGAGTCCTGATCATGATGTTCCCTTATTAGCCAGAAAATATTTGAGCTACAGGCTGCAGTACTGCAATTTTGGAGACCCTGCGTGCACTATGTTATGCTATTGAACGGAAACACTAAATCTCTGAATGAAAGTCTAATTCTTAAAAATATCTACACACAGGAAACAATGACATTTTCAGAAACTGGTTAGCAATGGACGTAATTGTTCACTGAACTAGACAGAGCCCTTCATGCATACACACAAAATAAGGTAGACATTGTCTAGGAACTCATTTTGTTAGAGGCTTTAATACAGTGTTCCTGGATATCCAGGCACCCACAACCTCCCCACCACCACCCTGGTTATATTACAATGGTGTTGCTTTTCCTTTGCTTGTCCACAGTGCTTTTACTGCACTGGAAAAGGATAATTATTTAACACTTTTATGTGAAGACACATCTGTTTGTTTGATTTTTTGTTCTCTCTTGTAGTGTGGGCTGTGTATTTTGTGATCCCAAGGAACCCATTAAAGTTTGCACTCGGTTCAGAGCTCGAGTTCTCATCTTCAATATTGAGGTTCCAATCACTAAAGGATTTCCTGTAAGTCTCTGTGAAAACTGTTCAGGGCAGGTTGCTCAGGGCTTTTCCTCTCTATGTTCTACCCCCTGAATTTGAGACACATTCAGAATCCAGGAGTGTCTGTCTCTCCAGAGGAAACAGAATCTTCTGTAGTTTGAAGTGGATAGAAGGGGCTACTGTGGCTGTTTATGCATATTTTTACAGGCTTTTAGTGCATAGCTGAGCCATTTCAGAGAACGTGAGTTTCACCACAGCTAGGCTTTAGAAGCTCACATCTTGTGGAAATATAATGATGGACTTAAGTGTAAGATACATTTTAGAATAAATAAAATATTAGTTCATGCTACAGAACTGCACTGAGGTGGCAAATGCAAAACCCTAAAGGATAGAAAATGTATTTATGAGATCATAAAATATGGCTTTTGTGTCATATTGGTAATGATCATGAAGTTTAGGAGCTAGGAACAGTTACTGGATGTGAGGCAGACACTCCTATGGGAGAAGTTTTATAAGCATTTCTTTAAAAAAAACCAGTCTTAAAAGAAGCTTCTGTTTTCAAGTATTAACACCTAGGATAGCTGAGTATTGTAGGATGTTTAATAACTTCAAAAAATATTTTCAGGTGCTTTTACACTATCAAACAGTAAGTGAACCTGCTGTTATTACGAGACTGTTGAGTGTCCTGCACAAAAGCACTGGTGAAGTGACAAAGAAAAAACCTAAGTAAGTGTTTTGAATGGTTAATAATTACTCAAGAAATGGGTTGACTTTTAATACACAGTATAGCAAACAGGTTCTACTATGAATCAATTGTATCTTATAAGAATATGCTTTTATTGTTTTAGTTGGTTTCATGTTTGGATTTCAATGTGCTTTACAAAGTGGAAAACCACCTGCCCACTTGATAAATGCAGAGCACCTGAGAAGTACAATGACTTAGGCCTAAGATCACTTGCAGAATTGGGAATGAATCCTAGATCAGCAGCCCTTCACTTAAAGGATTTTTTTTCTCTCTCTCTTTTTTCTTTTTTTTTTACAATATTTCTTCTTTTACTGTTAAAGCATGGGATCCTTAAATAATTCAGGAGATGGCTGTCTAAAATGTACTTGACTAGACAGTGTGTCAGTGCAAAAGAAATTTAGTGAGTCTTCCCATACAACTACAGTAACATCCCTCTGGTTATTTAAAGCTGTATTTGGCTAGAAATGCTATTGGATGCATACAACATTTTCAGAATAATCCTTTTCCAGAAATTGCATGACTGAAACTGTTGCAGACTTCTACTAAGCAATGAACTGGCTCTTTAGTTCCTGGGGTTTGAAGAAAGACTTGATTTCCACTTGACGTGAAAAAACAGGTGTTAATGAGATAATTAGCTACAAAACAATTTGTTAAGTGCTGTGTTGAGTGCCAAGAAGTTTTTAAAGAAAACTCAGATTCCTTATTAAAATGTACACTGTAGGCAAGTGAGTTTACGGTCTCATGGTTTGGAAATAATTGAAATCAAGTTTGATAATAATACTTTGGGCCTTTTAAGATTATTTTTTCCCATATATTCAGTGTTCTTTTATTCATTTATCTGTGCATATATTTCTGATAGGGTTTTCTGTTTTTTTACCTGCAGGTTCTTGGCTAAAGGACAGAATGCTCTAATAGAACTACAAACTCAAAGACCTGTTGCTTTAGAGTTGTACAAAGATTTTAAAGAGCTGGGGAGGTTTATGTTACGGTACAGTGGTTCCACTATTGCTGCTGGAGTTGTTACAGAGGTATGGCATTTTTGTAATAGACTTTCTGTACTGTAGAGGCACAGTGATATGGTTAAAACTTGTTCTACACCCTCTAGCCCAAAAAGTGAATTTTTTCTGCTAAAAAAGAGACAGTGCTTCAGCAAGATGTGAGGAAAACTTGTCATGATTGTGTTTAATTTATTCGAAGTAAAAATGACTATATTTATAATTTCCCCTCTTTCCCCTTGAGTTAACATATATCAGTGTTTTTGAAACCTGCCTGTATAAATATATTGGAAGTGGTTTGCAAGTAAGAAGTGTTGGCCATTTTTACTGTGTCTAGGTTGGGTCAAATATCTTTTTCTCTTAAAATTAAAAACAGTTGTACATTTGATTCTTACTGATGCCTAAAAACATTTTCTGATCCTGTGTGAGAGGAAGCAAAGACTGTGGGGCTAAACATAACTGTTTTGTTTTCTACAAGAAGCAAAAAATTTGAATGTCCCTCTATCTGTCCCTTTAAGAAATCTTGCTGTGATTTAGTCACGAGTACTTAACCAAGTACTGAGAACTTAAGGCTGAGTCATTTATTGACAAAACTTAGAGCACGAACATTTATGGTTTCTCCATGTATGCGTAGGAATGATGTGCTAGGTCAGTCAGAGGCATTATGGATCTATAATGCTCTTAAAAATCTGTCTAGTCTTAAATAAGATGCAGAAATAAGATGGATTGCACGAATTTTTCTTTAAATTTAAGTTGAGGTGAGTGGGGTTCTATTTAGATCTGTGATGTTTAGATCTGGTCTAATGTTTGTAGACTTGGGACTAAATAAACTCTTTAATTTGTTATTTGGGAATTGCTATTTTAGTACCTGTCATCTTGTTCTGAGAATTTAAGGGGAAAAGGAATTATTTTTTCCACAACTATATAATACTGAAAAACACTGTGATCATTTTACACTTAGTATTTAATTTTTCACCATAAGGTTTTTTCCATTTGCTTGTATTTTTAGATTAAAGAATGACAGTGGTGACAGAATTTCCACCGTCCAAGCAAAACTTAATCAGATACCCAAACTTCTGTTTAAGAATCCAATTATTTCAGTTGAAGGAACAAGTACAATTATTTGGGGAGAAGATGGTGGTGATGAAAGTCAAATTGTGTCAGACATCTGGGGATCCCTTCATCACTCTCTTCTGCTGCAGAACAAGATGCCAACTGACAAGGAACTGCAAGTGTTGCACTTCTTATCTCAAGAATTTCATGTGTTTCTCCATGTGAAATTTAGCCCTTAGAGAAGTTAATGGAAAAGTAGTTGAAAGTTGAATTAGAGAAAAAGATGATGAATTATCATGAAACAAACTCCTTACTTCCAGACATAAATTGTTTACATATTTACTTGGATTGCTTTTTTGCTGCACATTAATTCAGTAAAGTAACTTTATTGGTCTAATATATTTCTAGGTTTCAGTTGAATGCATATTCAGGGAAAAAAAAAGAACTATTTTCCTTGTTTTCGAGAGAATGGCATGTAGTATTATCATGGGATTGTCTTCCCTGTCCCAAAATTTATTTAAAGAAAAAAAAAATTTCTTTGCTGTGTAGTGGAAGCTGTGCCAACATTGGCTAATTTTATTTTTTAAACAGTAAGAATAATAAAATAAATTTGTCTGAGCATTTTTGTCTCCCTTATCTTTTTTGTTTAAACACTCCTAAATTGTTTTAAATTATTCTTCACTTCCCATAACTGAGACGTTTCAGAGAAAACTTATGAGTTAAAATGCGAAACTGGTATCCAGCTTGGCTTTCTGAAGAAATAATTTCAGTTTTTCTCATGTTACTCAGTGCAGCCACTGTGCATACACATCTCTTTCATCCAGACTCAGTGCTCTTTTGAACAAAAGCTGACAGTTTAATCTTGTGGTGTCTGCCATAGCCAAATTGTGCTGACTTATGCCTGTAGCTCCTTCCTGCTTTTCAGTAATGGGGCAAGTGAAACCTTCCAGCTGAAAAGAGGGTCCTTCTGTCACCTCCAGCTCAGGACAGACACACTTTACTACAACTTGGAAGGGTTTTTTTTGGGTAGGAATTTTGAGAGGATGTCAGATATTTCAGGACCTGTATGTAAGTGCCGAGTGGAGACAATTTACCTTTTCCCAGATTTAGTAGTGAGGGGCAGGAACTGAAGCAGTTGCTCCAGAGCATTGGTTGCTGGGGTTAACCAAAGTAGTGAAGAACACAAAAATGCTATGTTTGTTATTTAGTTCACAGTCCTTTGTGGTCTGTACCTTTTTTGTAGATAATTTTTTTTGCACTTAGGTGCTTTAGCCCCAGTTCAGCATCTACCTGCACTTAACCAGGTAGATGAATTGTACTGTTAACTGCACAGATATTTGTAGAAGTATCAGCAATGCTTTATGTGGAAGTGACTTTTTAAAAATCTTTCTAATCTGAAACACCTGAAAACTGTTACTGCCAAAACTGAAGCTATGAATTACTGCTATTTGTTATGTCTTTTTATAGACCAAAAATTGCACTTAAATATTTATCAGTTTCAACATGCAACTGTGAAGGTTTTGGTGCCCTTGTTGGATTCCAGAGATTTGTACTGCCAAGCTCCTGCATTGAACCTCTTCCACTTGCCTTCCGACTTTGAAAATGTTTAGGTTGCTCTTAAATTTGGCCGGTTGCAGTCTTCAGTTTTAAGACTTGAATAAGCTCCTTACTGTTTATGGGCAAGACAGTGTGATACAGGAATATGACTCTGGTAACTCTTTTTACACATGGTTGCATTAAATTTTGGGGCTCACTTTTCTGTGATTGCACAAAAGCTAGTGCATGTTTTCCCAGTTTGCAGCTTGAGAGAAGCAGGGGTATTATCTAATCCAGTTTCAACATGACAGCACTACCTTTCAACACAGATTTGAACTCTGCCCAGAGGTGCCACTTGGTTGGAGCATAAATGATTTGTTGTTGTGCAATAGAAGCATATCACCTCAATCAAAATATGATTGCATGTTGATCTACATGAAACTTGATGGCTTGGCAGTTGTCTAGGATGCAAAACCTTCATAAACTGGTGATTGAGATATTCACAATCTCCTGATGAGAATATACTGTTCTCTGGGTGTAGTGTTTTGAATATCTCTGGAGAGCGAGGAGGTGGCATGCAATCAATATTAAAGCAATTTGATAATCCTAAGCATTGTCTTGGATAAAATGTCTTTTACACAGCTCTTACTGGGCAATTTAGGTTCTTGGGAAGTGAATGAAAAAACTAATTATGTATAACAGGCATCTCTGTACTAAGGTGACTTCCACTGGAATACCTATGGAAAGGAAAGCATGAAAGACAGTGTCTTGCTGTTTTGTGGGAAAAAAAGATAATAATTTTCTGACAATATATAACAGTGTACCAGGTAGGATTGTGCTTCTCAACTGTTTGAATTGAGGGGTCACTGCTGTTTGTATTGTTTGATGTTTTGGGGTATTGGCAGAAAAGAGTTTCTTAGTGCTTATAATCTTTTAGTTTGGTAGATGCATTGGTTTTGGGGATACAAGGAAAAGTATTGGTGATGACAAAACAGTGAACATGAGCTGCAGACACGTTGGTCTTAAGTGTCTTTTCTTGTGTCTGCTGACACTTAGAAGCAGGTTCCTGGCTAGGTGTTTTGAGTGTTATTTTGTTTAGTTGTTGCAAAATGTCTACAAATTGTAACTTGAAACACTGTTGCAGGTAGAAAGTCCCCTGTCAAACTATTCTTTTTCTCTTTTTTCCGGTACTTTATTTCCTATAGACAGAGAAAAGCTGGTTTCCAGCAACTGTGCTGTTCTTCCTTCCTTGCTTCAACTGCTAGAAAAGAACCAAGTGTCACAGAAATACTAATTTTTCCCCTTTCCTCTTTCCTGCTGTCGTTGACCAGGGTTTGTTCCCACTTGTGAGCAAGTGGTGCAGGGAAGATGGGGAGGGAGGGGGAGGAGTTCGGACTCGCTGTGCAAATACCTGCAGACATAGTAATCTAAATTGATGCCTCATTGAAAAAAATCACAGGTGAAACAAGCAGCCTACAATGGCTCACTCACAGGCTCTCTTAGTGCTGGAAAATTTCATAGGTGGCAAATTTGTTCCTTGTTCCTCCTACATAGACTCCTATAATCCATCCACCGGAGATGTCTACTGCAGGGTTCCAGACAGTGGCAAAGAAGAGGTGAGTACTATCCACACGTACAAAGGAGTGAAAAACGTTAAATGCATGTAGCAATAACCTTTGGAGTGAGAGAGGCTAAAGGTGAGAACAGAAAAATGATGGCTTCAATGCTTAAACAAGTAACTTCTTGTTATTATTATATTGTAGTACTGTGTAATCCACAGCCGCGGCAGCAAATGCTGTCATTTTTTCAGGTTTTGCTATTAGAAAGTTATGGGCTGGATTCTAAGATGGTGTGAATCAACAAAGCTTCAGTAACTTGCGTGGAGCTCCTTCAGCTCACATGGTGGGAGATGCCTTGTGCATAAGTTAACAGTAACACCCAGACAGGCTGTAAATATAAACAATCTGTAAGTGAGAAGAGTGTTTATTGATCTCTTCTGTAAATAAATTTAGAGGCACCATATGCAACTAAATGTGTTCTCCCTTAGTGTCTTGATGATTTGCACTTTTCATTTAAACGGATTTTTGGCTTGGTGTCTCTTCTCTAAAGATGGTAAAAAGCTTTCAGACCTGTCTGGTTTTGATATTAGCAGTTGCATATTCAGTGGCTGTGATGAAGTGGTTGTGATGAGTGTGTTTCCTTATAACATACCTGCATCCATAGGGTTTCCTGGTCTTTTGCTCTCTACTGGGGTGAATGTTTCCTGGAACTTTGTACATATTCAGGTGTGGATGGGCAATGACATTCATCAGGGGAGCTGCAGTTTCATTCATACTACTTTATAGGGGACCTACAAGTCAGTGTCCAAAATAGTGTTTCAGACTTACTGAAGAGGGAAGTGACTGGACAAGTTTGGATAGCACAGAGGGCTTGGAAAATATTGTCAAATAGTGACAGCACTTTCAAAATGTATTTTAAAACAAACTACTGCTGTGTGTAGCTGTTGTCTTCACTTGTATTTTAGCCTTATTGACATCCTTTCTCTTTGCTTCTCTCAGCAGAAACCTTTGCACTGTAATTTTAACTGTGTAAATATTTGTTAGATGCTGATGACCAAGGGTTAAAGAATAACAGGTTGGGTTTGTTGGACTACATCTGTGTAAGTTCATTCCAATCCTAGTTCTGCCTGAAAAGAATGCTGTGTTATGTGCAGGTGCAAATCTTCCTGTCCAATAATTTGCAAAATCATCAAAACCAGAGAGATCCGAGAATGCTGGAGGCTGCTGGCTCCTCTAGAGATCTGGTTCAAACATCCTAAGAGCAATGGCTTTTCTCTTTCAACTTTCTGAGTCAGTGGTTGTGTGTAGCAATGGGAACCCAGTTTAAAGACCTGTAAATTTGGTGAGGCTTTAGTCCTGCCTCTAGACACCTTTACATGAAGGTTGGGCTCTTCAGAGGTGGCATCCGCTGGTGACCGATGGAATATGCTGAAGAAAATGCAGTCACATGCTACTTGAGGTTATCTAGAGATACCAAAGTGAACATCTAGACCCAAGTTCAACAAAGGGCTCAGGATGCTGGTTTCTAGCAAGGCTCAATGTCCAGTTGCATATTTTCTTGGTTAATTTTAGTGGGAGGTTAGAAGGTGACTCAAGTCAAGGGGAGACAGTGAGTCTGTTGCTGACTCTGGAGTTTAACACCAGGTCAGCTGCTGTGGCCATTTCAGCCACTATCTGCCAAAAACACTGAATGTATTTTTTTCTAGGGTTTAGTTTGTTCCCCAGCTAGATGTCTTAAATTCTAAATAGCAGTACCACAGCTATTGGTAAGCCAAGCAGGTGCCCTGTACCTCCAAAAGACAGGCTGATGAGGACTAATTTGTGCTGGCAAATACCTACTTTAGAAACAGTTCTCTTTGAAGAACCTGGCTCCTGCACATCATCTCCTGCAAAAGCAAACACTCTGTCCTGAGGGCAGTTGAGTTTGGGGTATTTTGATAGCAACCTTTTATCATGGGTCTGGATTGTGTGGTGTTTCTCTGTGTCTGTCTTGTGCAGAAGAGGAAAGCAGAAGGAAGTGTTTCAGACACGAGTTCATAGTTGAATTCTTACGCGTGTTTTCTTTGTGGCTTCACTTTCTTTGCTGCTTTTTGCTAGTCAAACTAAGTAACTTTAACCTTTGTGTGCTCTCTTACTTCTCTACAAATCTCTCTCCTTTTTTCCTCTTACTTTTTTTTACATAAATCTACTGCCACTTAATTCCTTCCTTTGCTAGTTTTCTCTTCTGCCATTTGTGAAAAAGCAACATTTTTGTCCTTCTTCTAAACCCACCGAAGGGTTAAAAATGCAGATGGTCTTCACTATCTTCTGTCCTGGCAGCACCTGGTGGAAAAGGCTGGAGGAGAAGACAGATCAGCAGCAGCACCACAGGATGGGAGGGTGGAAGAACAAGTTAATTAGTGAAGGTCATATGGTTTCACAGAGGGTGAACCTTTTCAGGTTAGCGTGGCATCTGCACCGGACTCACTCAGGAAGCTGCAGTTCCCCTTTCCCAGGCCTGCTTTGGTCCTGCTTCAGCTGTTCAGTGGCTGACAGCCTGCTGCCATTGGCACTTGAGCAGGAGGTTGTCAAACTACAGTGGAAAGAGAAGAGTCTGGGTTTCTGAGCATGGCCAGTGATCCATGTGACCCTCTGCATACTGCATTTCCCACCTTGCCCTCTGTACTGGTGGTGTTCTGGCTTTCAAACTCTGGGCCTTATTTTTACAGGGCCCATAAATTCTGATGTGTGTGGGAGGGGGAAGGAGAAGGGGTAGATAGATTTTATCTTTTTGCTTCCTTGAACTTTTGTGCCCTCATTAGTAATACATCTTTGGAGTGTCTGTAAATTATTTCGTGATGGTTTTAATAAGACCCATCACAATCTGAAGGAACAAATTCGTAACTCAGTTTTGAGGAATTGGTAGGGAAAGGAGCCTTCAGTGGCTTAGCGGGAACCAGCAATGTGGCAACATTCAGAAAGGTCATAATGATCTGATTAATGTTACATCAGCATCCTCTTAGTTACTGATTTTGGCAGATTTCCAAAACTAAAGAAATTTCATGAGCAAAATTTTAGGAAATCAGCTAAGACAGCTTTGACTAAATCACCGCTTGGATGCATATATTAGACATTGGGAGTATTGAATAAGTGATACATAGGAAGCAAAAGTTGGGAAATAGGGCAGTTAATTAAAATATGGAAGGATATTGATGAACATCTTTAGTTAATATGAGACTGATAAACATGAAGAAGGAATTGCTTTTAAATCAACAGGTGACAGATGCAGGTAACTTCCATTTAAGAGTCCAGAGAAGATGATTGATGGGATAGAAAGCTTTCTGCTGAATTTTAATCCTTTGAAGACCGGTCTGCTTCAGAAGAGTGCTGGTAGTTACCACTGTTCAGAAATGTCAGGCTGAAGGACCATGCAGCAGTCATGTATATCTCAAGCAAAATACTGATAAGAATGGTGTGCATCTGTATAAAAGCATATAATGATTCTTACCTCTAGGCTTCCTTAGGTGTCTGATGAGAGAACTGACTAAACCCCCCGAGTTTAGAAAGGAGCTTTTTTTTCTGTGAGGGCATTAATGAGTTTCTAGCTGTGATCAGGTAAGATAAAATTTTTGTTTGAATGTCCATTCCCTAAATATATTCTTAGTCCTTGCTTGAACCAAATGGTGGAAATCAAGAGCTAGCAGAGCATCTAGTCCATCTCTTCCCCAGCCCCTTACTTTCCTCATTGCCTGGTGTGGCTGAAGTCTTGTGTTGTAAGGGTTGTGCATGTTTAGATTGAAGCTGCCTTTGCTCTGGGTAGATTCTTGCTCTTTCTTCCATGAGAAACAAGATTCTTTTTTGTTTTGGCCAGTGGCACTTGCTGGTGCCAGTTCACCAGTCCACTATTTCTTCCAGGCCTGGAGGGTGGCCCACAAGTTGCTGTAATTTGGAGAAAAGCAAGAGTTCCAGTGGAAGTTTCTTTTCTGGGTATTCTGTTTCAATAACACTTCCTGATTTATGGGATAGTGTCTTGATGACAATGGAGAAACTTTAGGAGATGTCATCTTCCCAGCAATGTCATCTGGATTATTAGACTCTAAAATATGAATTCATCTGCTGAGTGTTTGGTATTTTTTTAAGCCTTTCGTTAACATTCACCATCTCCCTATTTTGCTTTTTTAGGTGGAAGCTGCTGTCAAAGCTGCCAAAGATGCCTTCCCAGTTTGGTCCTCAAAAAGTCCATTGGAAAGATCTCAAATACTGAATAAATTGGCAGACCTGATTGAACATGACCTGGAAGAATTTGCACAAGCAGAGTCAAAGGATCAGGGTAAAAACTGGAGCTGCTGATCTCAAATATAGTGTGCCGTGCTGAATATTGAAATGGAGGATTTGGATGAAATTTTTAGTATGGTATAGACTGTTGGAGCAAATTGGAGTTGATGTGCATGAACTTTCAAGAGGTTTTGGATTTGGGATTCCTAGGGCATTCTTACTTTTCAGAATTGCTGACTTTGACTTCAGTTGTCAGCTATTTGGAATGCAGTACTAGAGGGGAGCTGTTGTCATTGACTACGGTTGCAGTGTGGTGGGGATTTCTTGGGCGCAGGACAAAGACATTTCCCAAAACACATAAATCAACTTTCAGAGCAGACTATAAAGCATGGTTTCTGTCCATGATGACAGCAGCATGTTTGGTTTTGTTTCAGGAAAAACTATTACATTTGCCAGAACGGTGGACATCCCTCGGGCCGTGCACAACTTCCGATTCTTCGCCTCTTCCATCCTTCATCATGTCACAGAGTGCACTGAGATGCCAGCCATGGGCTGTGTGCACTACACCTCGAGGACACCTGTGGGAGTTGGTATGATGATCCTCACATGCTGAAAAGCTTGGCAGAATGTCAAGGGAGGGAATAAACCACTCTAGCTGGGGAATTGCTGAACTCAGCCACTAGATGCTGCTGCTGCTTCAGAAATAAAGTGGTTGTGCTGCTCTGACAAGTAACGGTGTGGTAATGATTTCATTATTAGGTTATGTTATATATATAATATAAATAACATATTAAATATATATGAGTGCTCCACATTTACACTTGAATTACTTAAAACATAAAGTCGGCTAACTTAGAGGACCTTTTAAAAAGTTTTCTTGAGCAGTGGAGGACATTACTTCCGGTAAAATTACTCTCATAAGGAGAAGTCCATCACTGCATCTGCATCATCAAACAGAAAGAAATCCCATGGCTTTTGTGAGGAGTCACACCTGACAATTACAGATTTTTTTTCGTAGTTTCCTATAAATATGTAAAGTGAAAATATTCCTAAAAGCAGTTACTGAAGATAATTCTGCTCTTTCAGCAATTCATGGGAACAACAGTTTATACAGTGATAAATTCTGGCAATCATAAGTTAGACTAAAATTTATCTGGAAAATGTGTACTATATGCTAGTTTGTTATGCTACAAACTATGTTTAGTATTAAAATCGAAAAATAAAAAACAGGTTTAAAGAGCAAGAGAAAGCAGGAACGATCTGAGCTGGCACATTCAGCCTGGAGAAGAGAAAGTTCTTGGGAGACCTACAAGAGAGATGGAGAGGAACTTTTTACAAGGGCATGTAGTGATAGGACAAGGGGTAATGGCTGAACTGAAGGAGGGTAGGTTTAGATTAGATATTAGATGTGAGGGTGGTGAGTCACTGGAACAGGTTGTGTGAAGAAATAGACAATGCCCCAACCCTGGCAGTGTTCAAGGCCAGATAGGATAGGGCTTTGAGCAACCTGGTCTAGTGAAATTTGTCCCTGAGGTCTTGGAACCACATGATCTTTAAAGACCCTCAGAACCCAAACTATTCTATAATTACTTTCACTTGCTCTTTGCTAACACAAAGTATTACCACAGACCAGTTGTTGTAAATGATTGTTATGGCTAACCTTGCATTAGTGTTCATAGGAAACACTAAACATCTTCCTGAGAATATATTATTCTGCCCTGAAGAAGCAGCAAAACTTATTCAGAGAGTTCAGCTGATAACTTTTAGAATCAATTGCACAGATCTTTTAAGAAGTTATCTCCCTGTGAGAAATGCTGCAAATTTATTGTACAGTTGTCTGGAAATAAAAGCTATGGCCAAATTCCCTTCATAAAACTGAACTGGTGTATAGTGCTTGAGGTTGGAGAAATGAGTTTTGTATCCCAGCAGATTGACCTCCTGTCTTTGTGGTTTCGTTTTGTAGCTGGTTTAATCAGTCCTTGGAATTTACCACTGTATTTGTTGACTTGGAAAATAGCTCCTGCCATTGCATGTGGAAATACTGTGGTTGCCAAGCCAAGTGAGATGACATCTGTCACAGCCTGGATGATGTGTAAGCTCTTGGGGAAAGCAGGTAAGTCCCGCAGCACTCTGAGGAGGTGGAAATGCTTGTCTGTGCACCACTTTTTTTTGTTGTTGCAGAAAGCAGAAGGTGCTCAAAGGCTTTGGGAAAGACTGTTTGCTGTAGCTGAATGTTGCAGTAGAGAACAAAAAGCTTTCTCTGTCCTCATACTACCCTATCTCCCCACCCCAGCTATTGCCCATTTTTTTACATTATCTTCTGATGAAAAGTGTTTGTGTGCATCCTTTGCCCCTCCTGCACCCCACTTAAGGATGTCCTAAGTCTGTGGTGCAAGCAAAGGAGCCATGAGAGCATAAAAGACTGAGAATCAGCTCTTGGTGACTGTGTCACAGCTGTATTTGGTGCACTTTTGATTAAAACTGGGAGGACAGTTGCTTCTTCCCTGAATGACTGAACACAGGATCTCAGATGATGCATGTCAGACAAGCTTGATTAATTAGTGGAATTGATTTTATCATTTAACCCATGAACCTGTTATGAACCAAGAGCTGTTTAACATCATGGATTTCTGCCACTACTGAAGTTAAGGGCCATTTTTTTTCACCCTCAAGCTGCTGGTGACTTTCTAACTTCAGGGACAAAACGCAGTGAAGTGACACCCCCTGAGTGACAGGAAGGGTCGGATGACTGTGTGCCTTTGTTCCCATCAGGGGTGCCTCCAGGGGTGGTGAATGTCGTGTTCGGAACAGGTGTCAAGGCAGGAGAGGCCCTGGTGTGCCACCCCGACGTGCCTCTGATCTCCTTCACGGGCAGCACGCTGACGGCCCAGCGGATCACGGAGAGGAGTGCTCCACACTGCAAGCGGCTCTCGCTGGAGCTCGGAGGCAAAAACCCTGCCATCATCTTCGACGATGCTGACTTGAGCCAGTGCATCCCCACCACCGTGAGGTCCAGCTTTGCCAACCAGGTGCCTCCCACCCCTGTAACACATAAACTCTGTTTTAAACGCAGCAGGAGGGGCGCGTGTCCGAGGGTTTGTGTGCATGGGTGTATCCACCTTTGAATCTCAAATCGTCAAGGTCTGTTTCAAGATCGTGTTGTGAGAAAATCCTAAGTAGAAAAAATATGAAAAAGGTTTCATTATTCGACAAGGAGGGAAACAAAATAATAAAAGCTCTTCTTTGTGCTCTCCATCAGAACATAACAAGGTGTTACTACTCTCAAAGTCGATACATTTCTTATCTCTCAGGGAAGCAGCTGCTTTAAGACTCACTGTACAATTAAGTGGGAAGCTTGCTGATTTGCTAGAACTAAATTAAGGGACTTCCCCCAAAATTTTACCAACATTGTTCTTCCCTCATTACCACCCTCAGGAGAGAGCACCAAAGCCAGGAAATTGTATCTGGGAAGACATTTAGAAAAATAGCTTGGTATCAGAGGGAGATTGTCAGGAAATGAAGAGTGAGATCATTCAGAGTTGGAAATGGTAATTCCTATAAAAAATGTTGGAGAAGAAAAGTATATAATCAATGAAAACTAAATTTACTTATGGTAGTGATTGCATGATCCTGATACTGTTTTGCCTTTCCCTTCACTTTTCCTTTTTTATCTGGAAAAAAATTCCCACTTTGCAGTGCTGGTTAGTGTAGTTTGCATTCCCAAGGCTGCAGAGACACAAGTGATCTGGGCTGCAATTCCTCGTACATGTCAATAGTGCAATGTAATATGAACCAATATTGGTTCATTTCTTGGTTTTTGACTTCTTGTTTTTTTCTTTCTTTTTGGTAGGGTGAGATCTGTCTTTGCACCTCCAGGATCTTTGTTCAGAGGGGAATATACAGTGAGTTTTTGAAGAGGTTTGTGGCAGAGGCCAAGAAGTGGAAGACTGGGAATCCCTCAGATCCTACAGTTGATGTGGGAGCACTAATAAGTAAAGAGCATCTAGAAAAGGTGATGTTACATGGAGTTTATGTGATTTCATCTCACATTTTAGAGGTAGTTTCAGGAGTATGTCAGAAAGAATCATGTCAGCCCCAGGATTAGCTTTGAGGGATGATAACTCAAAGCCATTATAAGGTATCTTTTTAATGAGGTTTCTGTTGCATGTGGCCTGGGATCCCGTGATTAATCTGAAAAAAATCAAACTCCCTGTGGAAAATAATTTAAAATGACAAAAGAATATTTCCTCCTGTTTCAATGAAATAATTCTAATGGTTTTTAAGTCCTGAATTTATCCTCACAAATCTTAGAGTTCAACAACATTTTCTTGGATTTTAATAGTCTATTTGCTAGGATCACTTATTTGCCTAATAAGTTATTTGATAAGGTAAAAGTCTTATTTTTATATGATTCTGCCAGATTCCAGGTATACAAAACACAGTTTCCTAGAACAGCTTGCAGGAATTTGTGATGGTCTGTGTGTGGAGGGCAGCTGAGAAGGTGCACAGTTAGACACAGTCTGCTTTAGTGACTTGTATGAAATGAACGTTGTGGTGTCAGAGTTCAGGGAGAGCAGATGCTCATATCCCAGAACTCTCTGACACAAGAAGCAGACCGAAAAACCACAGGGTGAGAGAAAGCCTGACCTTTGATGCGCTTCCTGACGCCTCAGCAGGTTCTCCAGGTTCTCCTGTTCTGAAGTAGAGTGGTAGAAATACCCACTTCCTGAGGTCCTTAGTCTGTAGCACCACAGAGAACTTGCAAGTTTAACCTACTAAGGTGGCTAAAAGAAGAAAAAGATAAGGAAGCCCTGTGGTATCTCTGTGGTCTTTCTGTAAGGAAAGAAACAAGGCAACGATTGCAGAACAGCAGAAGCAGATCAGCAGTATGTCCTGTATGTTCAAGGGAGCAAGCTTATGCTAGCCGTAACCATGGAAACATCTTTAATTATTTATTAATGAGATTTTCTGTAACATTCATGGCTTCATCATCCTAGTGGCACGTAAATATTTAAAAAGCCTTGCCTGTGAGGCAGGAAAATACTACTGGTCTCTTGGAGTAAGTGAGTGAACCATGGCATGGGATATATGGCAAACTGCCGAGTCTCCTGGGAGAAGCGAGGGAGGCTCAGGGACCACTTGTGTTTTCACCAAGGACCCTACCCTTTTGACAATACTTAGAGGATAGGGCCAGCAGTGTTGCCTGCTAGGCTAAAAAGTGTCAGAAGAGAGAAAACCATTGTTTATTAGGTAAGAAATACACAGCTTTGCATACAAAGAAACATAACAAAAGTTAGGGAATGCTGCCCTCTGTTGTAAGAGGGCAGCATGTTCCAGGTGGAGGCTTTCAGGGGCTCTTGCTGATGTGTGAACCCTGGGGATTTGGTGTCCTTTAGCAGTGATGTTTTTCTGCTGCTTCTGCAGGTAAGGAACTATGTGAAGAAAGCCCAGGCTGAAGGAGCCAGAGTCCTCTGTGGAGAGGGAGTGGATCCTGTGGCCCTCCCACCTGGCAACCAGAAAGGCTATTTCATGTTGCCCACAGTTATTGCTGAAGTCAAAGATGAATCTTGTTGCATGCAAGAAGAGATTTTTGGTCCTGTGACATGTGTGGTAGCATTTGATACAGAAGAAGAGGTGATCAAAAGAGCCAACAGTGTGAAATATGGCTTGGCAGCCACGGTGTGGTCCAGCAATGTGGGACGCGTTCACAGGGTGGCACACAGGCTGCAGTCTGGATTGGTGTGGACCAACTGCTGGCTTGTGAGAGACCTGAACTTGCCATTTGGTGGGATGAAAGCCTCAGGCATAGGCAGGGAGGGAGCAAAGGATTCCTACGAGTTCTTCACTGAGGTCAAAACCATCACAATAAAGCACTGACATGTATCAACGGAAGTTTTTTAGAGTGAAATAAATGACAGCAATTTGAGTTTGCAAAAATGGCTGCTTAGAACACAGGCTGCTATTGTGGCCATTCCTTTCTTGATCTTTGGTCAGGTAATATCAATGACAGCTGAAAATGATCACCCCAAATGCTAATGTTAAAGGCAGCTTTTCATGTTGGATGAGAAGATCTGTGTGGACTCCACAATCAATCTATCCCAAGCCAGATGACTTGCCTATCTTACAGATTCTAAAGCTTTTTGATATTCCTGTCTCAAAAATCTGTCCAAGGCAGATTGGAGAAAGAGTAATATATGATGGTAGTTCTGGTTGGTGAATTAACTTGAGGGACAAAGCAGCAAGCACGTGGTGAGGCTGATACTGTAAAAGGGAATCAGCTCATTTTCGCTTTAAACAGTGTGAAAATCCATCCATATTGCACTTCTCTGTATCAGACTAG
Source organism: Vireo altiloquus (assembly GCA_013396875.1). NCBI lineage: Eukaryota > Metazoa > Chordata > Aves > Passeriformes > Vireonidae > Vireo > Vireo altiloquus. The sequence goes on along the minus strand of VZRF01005414.1, from coordinate 433,048 downwards.
GATTGATACTACACCACACCGAAAGCTTGAGGATCTACCTTTAACCTACTAAGTGGTTTTAAACCATGGCCATGACATTTTCGTGATATTTACGGAGACAATAAATATTTTAATTATAACCTTCTTTAAAGCAGGGAGCTGAATCATCCTAATACCTGTTCTCTAACTATTTTGAAATTAAAGCCTTTTGTCACTTTGAGACATCAGTGCTGGTGGTTTTTACATCCTTGCACGAAAATATGGCTGCATCACAGACAGCGTCCCTCTTCATTAATAAAACCTAGAATTTACTCCTAAGAGAAACTCTTGGAAAAGTTTGTCACCAAAATGTAAAACCATTTCCAACTCTTCCTCATTTGTTTGCAGAGATTTTTTTTAATAGGGTGTCTCACAAACTTGTTTGCTTTCAACAAAAAGAGAAATAAAGTTGGATACACCTCGACACCTCTGGATGCCACATGGTTGCAGGGCAGACCTAGCAGCCAGGTTGGATCTGTGGGCATTTGATGGATTTAGTACAAGAACCTCCAGCTGAAGGCATGTTAAGGAAATATGTAAAAATAATCGGCTTACTGAACTGATGTATTCTGAAGAAGTACAAACATTTTATTTTAAAAATGCCTAGGTCTGTTCATGACCATGTGGTGGCAGCAGAACACCTGCTTTGGTATCTTTAATCCCCAGTCACACAGCTGGGAGGGGAATAAACAGCCATATCAGTGCACGTTTCATTCTGCCAACTTTTTTTCTATTTATACATCCTGTTTGGAAGAGCAAAAGAACCCAAAAGCTGTGAAACACTTCATTAGTTGGGGGCTGATGGGGAGCTGCAGGGGGCAGACCTTTTCAGCAACAGCAGATGGGATATTGCACAATTAGTAGAAATGGATGGATACCTTCCCCCACCTGGATCTGGCCTAGGTTCAGGTTTAATGAGATTAATTTGGTTTCAGATGTTGATTTTATCTTTGCATTAGATGTGATGGGAGATTTCCATAGGTATTTCACATACTGGAGTCAAAGGCCTGTGTGCTATCTACATGATTCTGGCCCAAGACATCGGGGATGGAGTAGTGGGTGGGGTGGGGACAGAGCTCTGCAGGACCCCCAGGTGTGGAGTATGGAGGTGGTGGCTCCGTGTCCAGCATGGCTCTAACGAGTGGTGAATTTCTGGGAAGCCCTGTTCCATCATCCCTGTGTCCAGCACCTCAGAGAGGTAAGGGAGGTCTTCTGGTGCTAATGATGTTGCTTACTTTTGGGCAGGGGGAAGAGCGCATATGAAGAAACAAAGTATTGTCCCTTTCTGTTTTCCATCTCTAATGGATAGACTCCTTCCTTCTCTGGTTAATGTGCAGGTCAAGTGCCTTGTTTATTCTGCTATTTCTTGCCCTTTAAGATTAGTAGACATTCCTACGTGTACATGTACAGATGTGAGGGTGTTACTCAGTAGGGAAATTGCCTTTCCTGCGTGTAGGAATGGGTAATTCCTGCATTTCCCATGCCCACCTCCAGCCTTAGGTCCTAGCCCAAAGAGACCTGTTGGTGCTTACGCAGTGAAGCAGGTGCCAGGGGGCATGTTGCCTGTTTGTACCAGGAACTCTCTGTGGGCACACAGAATTTTCCTATATACTAAGAGCTATGAGCTTTCCTATGTTTCTTATTCACATTGGCTTCCAGTGTAGCAGTGTGCATGGATAACTGTCTGACCTAGTTTGAAATCAAACCAGTGGGAGATCGCAAGTCAGAATTCTAATTTAATAGGAAAAAGAAATTCAAACAAATAAATAAATGCAGTAGTACAAGAACACGGACAAGGACAGAATACAACCTGACACCCTATGATGGTTGCAGTCCAAGCAGGGTGGTTCTGTTTCTGCTACGGTGATCCTGTAGCAAAATGGGTCTGAAGATCCACAAGTAGCTCTTGTCCTCTGGGAATCCAGTAGGTAACAGCTACTGTGATGTTCAGAATCTCAGCTTATATCCAGGCTGGAATGCTTGGTTCCTCCCTCTGGGTGGAGCATCTCACAATGGGATGGTGAGTCATGTGATAAGGCCTGATGGGCCATTAAGAGGAGATAGTCCAGGAGGGAGTTATCTGTGAGTCATGGGCAAGGCACTGATGGGCCCATTAACAGGAGATAATCCAGAGAGGGGAAGACAGGGACCACTGTCCTACCATAAAGATGGTGATAGAATATACTTCAACCCTGAACACTGTCCCATATTACAGATAAAGCAGTCCAAGGACTTCTTCCTGCAGATAATGAAGGTGTCTATTGCAGCTACCTTATTTCTGAGTTTTCTGCCCTAACTCCAAGTGGACAGTGAAGAGGATATCCTGAGGGATGAGGCAGGCTGATCCAAGTCATGAGGCTGATGGCTCTTGTGGAGCTCTTCCGGCTACGAGTTCTGGAATTTTTGAACACTACAGTAAAGCTTTTTTTTTTTTTTTTTTTTTTTTTCTGTAGACTGCCCTGGCTTGTGTGTGAAATCATGTGGCCATTGTGAGGATTTGTTTAATTACTGTTATGTAAATCTCAAAGAGTTGCTCCATCTGTTAATTCTTACTGATGGAGTGAGTACAGTTCTGTTTAACACTAGAAGATTATCTCACTGGTGTGAGATGATTACTTTACATGAGGAGGTATTAATATGTTTTCCATCCTTTACAGCTCTCAATTAGCATAGGGTTATTTTTTGTTCCGTTTCAGATCTTTTCTCTGTTTATGTCTTGTTAACTTGTATCCACTTATTGTATAATGCTTGAAAGCAGCTTTGCTTAGGGAGACTCTGGATGTAGTTTGGAGAGGGGACACATCAGCTCTAATGTTTATATTCAAATCAAGCTATGTCCATGTTCCCACAGTGTTTGTAACTTAGGCAAAGCAAGACATATTTGTAAAACTCTCAGGGATGAAAACAGACTTGACTTTTTGGGTTGAAGAAAGTTTCATGCCTAACTTAAATGTGCAGAATGAGAATGTAAGTTAGGCTGGTTTTAAAACCCTAACTTTGAATTTCCAAACTTCAGAAAGCTATATCTTAAGATTTAACTTCACAGGTAGAGTCAGATACTTAAGATTTTCCTCTCAGTAACAAGAAGAAAAGAAAGAAAAAGAAAAAAAAAGGCAGTGGAATTGTGAGGGAACTGTGAGGAGTTTCTTCCCAGGCTCATCTTTAGGGTTGAAGTTTTTGCTCAGGCTTGAGCTTGAGCTCAATGCTTGTCTCAGCTCTAAAAGGGATGCTCACTGAAGTGTCCAAGTACTTGTCCTCAAGCTTCTTACTAAATTTGTGGATTTTCTGTGTGGTGGGAGAGTGGAAAATGAAAATGGGATGAAATTTTCTTAGAGTGAGACTAAGGTCTCACTTTCCACCCTAGTTGGTAATTAAATAAGCTATAGAAAGCTTATTTAAATGTAATGAATAAAGGAAACCAACAACAGTTGCAGGAAATTCTGGGACATTTTCTTCATTGAATTCTGTTCCCCTCCTTTCCAAGCATTTTTTTTTGCACTTGGAGGACAGTGTTTGTACTTAAAGGACAACAAGGTACAAGTGTTTTTCTAGAATACATCAAATCTCTGTTGGTAACACGTGTAATTTAGGTGAAGATCGGGGTATAACGAGAAAAAGAGGGAAGCTCTGTAGTATTATAACTGGTTAAACAGGATGTGTCTTAATGCAGCTGAAAGCTAGTTATGCAGCCAGAAACTGTGTATGGTGCTGCCTCCTGAAAAGGAGCAGCTGAAAAGGATTTGGAGATTATGAGGGCAAGCGTAATCAGTGTGAGAATACCAGTTCAGCCAAAGCAGCCCAACAGGGTAGAACTCATCCTGAGCTCTGCTACATCATTGCAATTAACAGGAGAGCCAGCATGATCTGGGAGAGAATGAGCACAAGTGTGCTGAATCTGCAGTCTTTACCTGTGTATGTAATATTACTGTCACACTGTGCATCTAATTCTGTTCTCTTTAACAGAGAGATGTGGAGGGAGGAAAATAATTCCAGATTCTGAAAAAAGTTTTTCTAGTGTGGGACTTGGACGATGTGTTGCAACAACTTTTGGCTTCAAAAGCACCTGTTTTACCAAGACAGCTGGTGTGTGTGTGTTCATATGCAGGGAAACAATTGCGGGGGTCAGTGATGAGTCCAGAGGGGAAGATGCACACTCCTGGGGTGCTGTGTCAAAGAGCAAGTTTTGTCTCTTAAAACACAGGAGTTGGTGGAGCATACCTGGCAGGTGTGTTCCCTGGTGGGTGACCAGTTAACCATTGCACAGCCTGCCTTGTGGTGTTTCCCTCTGGCACCAGGTATCCTTAACAATATCCTAGAAAATGCAGATGCTTCCACAGAAGGGTCTGGGAAGGGCAGATGTTCAAGATGGAAAAGGGAAGATGGAAGTCGTGTCAGGTGGATCAGGCTGAGGTTTCTCACCTGGTTGCTATGAGTCTGTTTTTGTCATGCACTTTGGGAAGATGCGCTGGACCTTGCGGCTTGGCTCAAGTGAAGGCAGGAATGCCTGGTCCAAGGAGCCCACTGGGACATGAGGAGGTGACAGACAGATGCTGAGCTGCAGCAGAGGCTGAGGCAAAAGGACTTGTGCAGCTTCACCATAGGCATGTGGGGCCTTTGTGCAGCTACATGAAAAATGAAATAAGAAAATTTCCCTGTGTGTAAGAGCTTCTGTGGGGTGCCCAGAAATGATAATGAAGGGTTTTATAATATTACCCAAACCTGCAAAAGGCTCCTTCCAGGGTAGTGCTAATGAGAGCTATACCCTGGTTTCAGAGAAATGGAAGTAATTATAGACTATTTATTGTGAGGTGAGGACACACATTCATTCACAGGGTGCTAAACTTGTCCAATTAACTCTGAGCTCCTGAAATAATAATGAAAAGATTATGCTATCATTTTAGTAATTGGATTTTCTCCCCCTTTGGGAGCTGTGCATATTAAAGTAAGGGTCTATCCTTGGTTATGGAGAGTTTTATGTTTTTCTTCAAGTTTGGCTGACCCAACAAAAAAGTCTGGGAAAAGTAATGTTTTTTGCAGCTGTAAAATGGGACTTTCAAGAGTTGACATTAAAAAAAAAAAAAAAAGAGAAGAGAAAAGGAACATTTCTTAATCTTGCCTTAATTTTTTAAAACTGATTTGTTTACTCTTACTTGGCTGCAGTGAATTGACTGTGTCTAGCTGCTGAAAATACGAGCTTTTGTACTCAGGATGAATGCCAAAATGCTTGTTGGTGGAAACAGCAGAGTGTCTGTCTGGGATTCTCCTTGGGATTCTTGTGGTGAAATATCCATATTTTCACATGAGTACTTGTTAGCTGAAAGAAAGTAATTTCCGTCCCACTGAATGGCTGCATTTCAGTCACCCTTTTCCAAGGAGACACTGGAGCCAGTTTTCCAAGTAGAGGACATTGAGTAGGTATGATAAGATAGCCTTAGAAGTTTGATCAGGAAATTACCTCCTTCCTGTGCTGGTTTGCTTCCAAAACTGCACTAAGCTTTTTGAGGATGGAAAGGATACTTTTGTAACCCATAATTATATTCCTACAGTGAATAATTTTTTCCCAGAATTGTCAGTTTTGCCTATTCAAGTGCACAATGTGGAGAGGTTTTTTTGGATCGTCAAATGTGTCTCTGGCCTTTGTGGCTTTGAGTCATATGGGACAGGGGTGAAAACTAGCATCCTGCAAGAGCCACATGTGCCAGAGTTTGTTGGTGATTGGAAGAGAAATTTGCTGTTACAGCGCTGGGAGATTCTTCTAATCAGTTGACCCCTGCAAGGAGCTTCAGGCTGCTTCCTTTGTTGGTGATATGTTTTGAAACCTTTGCTTTATGTTTAAAAAGTAATTATGTACATAGCTGTTCAGATATGCAGTTTCCATAGTGTGGTGCTTCAGTAAGAAGGACAAACTGAGGTATTGATCCAAGTGCTTCCAAAGAAAATCTCACTCTGGTTGGAGACCTTTCCTGTTCAGTTTCTTTCCATAAGCAGCCTAAAAGAAAACAAGTTTTTCAGGTTCCTGATCTCTTTATAGCACAACATGCTATGTATTTGTAGTGCTTAACACCATCCAGTCATCTAAATAATAAAACTGCCTTATTTTGAGTACAAGGGTTCAGGGGAGGTCACATTCCTCTCAGCTGATACAAATCAATGTCTACTTTTAATCTTCAGATGATGGTTTGGTTCTGGTTTTGCTGTCATCCTGCCTAAGACTCACTTTTCTTCTCAGGATCTGACCAATACTTCTTTTCCCCAGTGGAATTAGAACATTGTTTACCAGAGTGAATTGTCCTTCTTTGCCTGAGAGATATAGCTGTTCACCACTGGGGGAGGAAAGTAATTCCTCCCATCATTCTTCCTGAGGTTTGGCTAAGTTATTGCAGTTTGTGAAGTTTGGATGTAAGGATGATAATATCCTGTCCAAGGACAAAATACAGCAAGAGGTACATTTTGGTTTGATTTTTAAATATGCTCATTCTTTCTTTCTTTCCTAATTAATATTTAGAAATGTGCAGGCATGTACTCAGATTCACTTGTTGTTTTGCTCCTACATACCACTTCTCACTAGTGTTAGTCAGTGATATGAATTATTTAATGGGCATACTGTGCTGCAGAAACAGCATTTTTAGCTGGGCTGTTATGTACTTGGACAGACACAGGAAAAAAAAATCACTTTTTGAGGAAGCAGTCAGAAATCTGCTTTTTAAACATCAAAACTGTGAGCCCTGAATGCTGAGGAAAATGTCATAATGTTCTGGCCATATTTACTATGATGTCCCATTTGGGTTACCTGTCAAAAATAGATAGTGAAATCACAGCTCTGACAGAGATACAGCTGGGAAATACCAGTTTTTAAGCAACCCCTTAGGCTCCAAGTAAAACTTTGATGAATAATCCTACAATTGGACAGTTTCTCTGTTGTACATTTTCTGTGCAGCGTTGGTCTGCTTTTTATGAGATTGGAAAAAATGGATTCTGGTTATCTGTTCTTAACACTTCCTTTAGAGGTCTTTCCACCTTCAAAGCAGTATATGAACTTTAGTTAATTAACCTTCTTTGCACATCTTATATATGGAAGTGTGAAGCATTTTTCATCTTGCTGCTGAGGCAATTTAAGAACAGACTATACTGTAATGCCTGCAAGACATTTCTTCAAAGTGAGTTGAGGGTAGCTTTTTTCCCCCGTGCAGTCATGTTCTGAAAGGTTTGACTAATCACACCAGCAAATAAAGTTGCTTAGTAGGGGACAGGCAGAACATTCCTGGCTGAAATTTTCTTGCTTATTCATTTCTTTGGTGGTAATATGATTTATGTTGTCTTCAGGCATTCTGGAAAACTAATTGCTGGAACTCAGGGAAGAAGGTGTCAGCTGGTGTGTACTCTGACTGCTGGGTATCTCATAGGGATGAATTAGAGCAGAGCTGAGGAAGGGTGAAAGATTTCAGTGTGCATCACTGAGAGATCGCACTGTTTAATTCAGGAAGGCTGAATTAGTTATTAGTTCTTGTTTCACTATAGATGAATCTTGTAAATTAATTTATATACCTCTAAATAATAAAGATACTTAAAGTAACAACAGATGTAAAGAAGCAGAATATTAGTGAGGCCTAGACTTGGGTGAAGCTCAGAAAAGAAAAAAAATAAACAACTTCTATAGGGGGTATTGGCTTCTGCCTTTGAGATTATTCAAATCATGTACACAGAGAAAAAGCAATGGCTGACACTCAATCTGTGCACAGGAAAATGATAAATCTACGGCAGTATTCTGAACAATACAAAATTTTCTTTTGGATTTCACTGCCATGAAGTAGTATAGAAACTTATTTTGGTTTTAGGCAACAGCCATTAAGGGCTGGAGTTGTCACTGGGATGCTGTCAGATTTTGATAGTTCTTGAAAGAGCTCTGTTCCTTGAAGCTAAATCAGGTAATTTTTATGATTAATTCACAGCAGTCTTTCTCTTTCCACATGTGGCTACTTAGCTGTCCTCTGAGTTAAATTTAAGAAATGTGAACACTCCAAGCAGTGAATGTGCATGGACTAAGCCCTGCATGATCAGAGCAGCAGGTGCATTAGGCATGCCAAATCAGGTTTGTCTTAACTAAACTGGAAGTTGCCTGGGGTTTCACAAACCTCATGTGAAATTTAGGCTGTTTTTTTCCTATGTGGCCCTGAACAATTTGCCTTGCTTTGAAGAGATAGGATTTCTGGTCCTGAAGATCTCTATGCAGAACACTTGGTATCTGAAACATCAGCAATGGTAATAACTCTTATTTCTCTGTAGGTGAGACTACTTTGTTGATGGAAAAATGTGAATGAGGAAAGTGCTCTCTAGTCCAAGGGAAGATGCTGAATGCAGCATTTTGTTCTTCCAACATCAATGGATGCCTTTTTACCACCAGGGACAATTTTGCTCTGGATGGGTAAGCTTGGGGGTGAGCTCAGACCAGCCCAGCAGAGCTGGGTCAGGCCATTCTCATTACTTGGCTTCTGGTCATCACAATAGGAAATTTGGCCAAGCACAGCTCCAGCTCTTAACTTTCCACTTAGAGCTGCAATTCTCCCTGGAGCAGGATGGAGCAAAGGTAAAGAGACAGTCATTAGACCGTGTGACCGAAGTATTGTTTAAAGGTGACTGTATATCTCAGATCAGGGGCAGTCTCGTTTTCTCCCTTTCACTCCAGAAGATTCATACAGTTCATGGTCTCAGGCAGCAGTCACGCAGAGTGGCACTGCACCCTTTCCTCAGGATGCCTCCCGTGCGGTCCAGTCTTTGTAAAGACCAGATCCTGAACTGAGAGGTGAGGGTCATGTTGCCACACCTGGAAATGAGAAACCTTTCCTTGCAGTTCTTGTAAACGTCAAGAGTAAGTGATGAGCCCTCGGAAAAGGTGAGGGGAATCTCCCCGCCCTATCCATGGACCTTTTGGCACTGCATTGTGCGTTGTGAAACCCTGGGTGATAAAAGGAATGCTGCTATTTCTGTCTTTTGGCACTGCTGCCTCCCCGCTGCAGGTTCACAGTGATAAACTGGCTGTGAGCTGCTCCTGGGGAGCAGTTGTGGTGGCAGCTGTGCCTTGTCCCTTGGTGGCAAGGCAGAGCTTGTCGTGCAGGACTGAGGAGTGGCTCGCTTGGTAGCAGTGCTTCGTGACACATCCCCTCCTATTGGGAAGGATAAGTATGGGCAGGGTCACACACTCTTTCCTCAGCACCCTCGTTACCTTGAAATTACACTTTCCAAAGGGGCATTGCTCTTGCCCTGTGTAATTTTAAATGATGGCTAAGTGCCATTTTTAGGGTGGTGCTTTCTTTCTACTGTAAAATGTTTTCATTGTGGTTATTTAGAGTTGTTTCCTCCACCACCCCTAATTCTGAGAAAACCATAGGTAAAATACGGAGAAATACTGGTAGAATTTACAGCCCAAGAGACCAACATTCAGGCCTCCCCAGATGGAGGCAGATCAAGCAATGTCTTCTGCAGTAGTGCCTCAGCTCTGCCCTGCCAGGACCAAGAAGAAGAAACTCATTCTGTGTGCCCAGAAGCTGCCAGCAAAGGTGTGGGCAGCCATGGTAATGCCAAGGCTTGGATCAGACTCATTCATTTTGTGCTGCTCCTCAAAGAGGCACCGAGCAGCACAGGCTTTGAGCTACAGCACTAACTTGAATCAGGCTTGCAGTGATAGCCCAGCTGACAAAAACCTCTGCAATTTATAGCTGCTCTGAGGTCCGAGGGAACACTCAAGGCCAGGTTGGAAGGGGTTCTGAGCAACCTGATCTGACTGCAGGTATCCCTGCTCATGACAGGGGTGTTAGACTAGGTGACCTTTAAAAGTCCCTTCCAATCCAAACTACTCTGTGATTCTTTGATTCTGTTATCTGGGAAAGTAAATAACAGTATTGTTGCTGCGAGGAGAAGGAGGTGTGTGTACAGCAGGATTGCACCAGGGTCTTGTAGCGTCCTTTCTGATTATGAATCTGTTTTAACCCTTAAGTGGCAGCAGATCTTCCGCTTGGTAGAGTGGTTAACTGCTGAGGGATGTATATAAACATGTTTACTCTTCCATAAGTCCCATTATCTGGCAGTTCTTCATGGTAGCTGGGACCTCATTTCATGTTGCTTTTGCTCTTATTAGAGGTCAGAGAGAGTGACTGAGCATGTAAATAAGCTTCCCAACAATTTTTTGTCCCACTGTGGACCACCCTGAGAGCTCAAGCCTGCCACAAAAGCATTATTTTCTTGTAAGACAGCTGGAAAGCAGTAAACATCCCAGTTCCCTCCCTAAAAGTCCATAATATATTTTTGCTCTTCTGTTCCTGTATACTTCCAGTCACGTGTCTGCAAATACTTGTGAAGTTGAGTGGACTTACAGAGCCAGCTTCGGATGGACAAGGCAAGACATTGAATAACTTTTGTTGCAATTTCCTAGGTCCCTGCTTAGCCACCATCTTAACTTGCCGTCCTCTCTGCATTTAGCATCTGAATGGCTTCTCAATCCTTTCATATGAGCATCTAGAAGCATTGTGACTTCTGCCTCATGCCAACCTCACTTGCACCTGGTAAGCAGAGGGCGTGGAAGTCCCTGATAAAGGTTTATTTTTCATACATTCCCTAAAGGTAAATTGTGTCACAGTGGGAGAGCTAGGTACACAGAACATGTTTTCTTTCTCCTAGGACAGCATGTCCAATTTATTTAATGAAACATAAAACCAGTTTTTAATAGAAGTCCCTGTAGTTGGTGGAGTAGGAACCCAGAATGGCTCTTCCCTGGAGCTGTTGGTCATGTTCACCTTCTCTGGCCTAGTACTTATACCTATCACTATGGATTTTGGTTTTTTGCATCTAAAAATTTGGAGTTACTATGTGTAGATTGCATGAGGCTGTGGGTTTTCACATGGCTTCTTGAATGTTTTGAAAAGGTTAAAGCTGAGGGAGAAAATGGTGTCACTATCGAGGGAAAGGAAGGTCGCACTTTTCCTATCGCTCTGTATCTGATTGCCTGCTCTCTCCTTCCTCTGCCCTTCCCAGACTATGAATAGGGATTTCGGGGGTGTTTCCTGCAGGCCAGCTGTGGTATCATTGCTGGAAAATCTCAGATACAAGTGAAGAGCATGGGCTGGATGAGAAGTGATGAGTTACTGGTGACTGATCTCAGCTGATGGGGGGAAAAAATGACTGCTCAGTGAACTGGGCTAGTTCCCAAAAAAGGAATCCATCACTTTGGAAAAGAGATTAATGGAGTACATCCAGCAGCAGCTCTGCTGGCCCCTGGACAGAGGTTTGTGCTGAAGGCACCGGATGAGGCGTTTTGTTGTGTCATCGTGCGATTATTTATGCCTTCCGTTGACTAGCACATTCGTTTCCCCAAAGCAGAGTGGGCGTATGATTTGCTATTTTTTATTCTTTATTAAGTTCTAAATATAAACCAGCCCTGAAGGGTGTGTAGAGCTGTCCTGCTGATTGATTTGGATGGGATGGGAGGAGGCTGAGGAACTACCCCTGCCTGCAGAGGTCTTCTCTCCTTCTCAGCATTCACAAACTTCTGAGCCAAGAAAGGAATTTTCCTTTCTGCCTGGTGGCTCTTTACTTGAGGAATGGTTTGACTTAGCCTGCAAGATTAAGGTGGCTTTATATCTCTCACCAAAAATTTTACCATAATAATAATTTTCTGGGAGTGGTGGTGGTGTATGTGTTTTCATGATTTTTGCTAGAGCAAAACTAAATTCTGACAGTTCTAAGATTCTGTGGCAATACATGGCAAGAAGGACTAAGTTTAGGGGCATTTTAGTAGTGCTGAACTGCAAACGAAATCTTCTTGAAGCAAATTTGTTGATAGCTGTAGAAAACTTATCTGACTGATCATGTATATTAAGAGAGAGAAAGTATTCTCGGTACTTTCCCTCCTGCTTTTGTTATGTTTTTTTTTTCCCCCAGTATTGCATGAAATTACTTTTCAGGTTCATAGTAATTTAAGTTTTAGAAGTGTAAAGTGATTTTTTATGTTTTACAGATATAATATTTATATAAATTGAAAAGAGAATAAATGAAACAGCTCTACTATTTCTGCAAAAGCTGATTAATATTTAAACAAAAGGAACTTCAAGTTCTCATACTGGATCACATATACCCATTTAAAACTGTGGAAGATGTATGGCTGGAGGGCCTCCCTACTTTTGAGTAGGAGACCCAGGATTTGTGATGAACATTCTCAGGAGGCTTTCCTATGTGCCTGCCACAGATGATTTACCAGTAAAGAGTTCTCAGGCATTTCCTGGACAAGAAGATATTGGTTTCCATCTCTGAAACCATCTTTCCATATTATTTGTCTTTATCATTGGGGTCAGTGTCCAGTGTTAAAGAAAATAAAAGACTTCAAAAAAGTTCTCACATAATAAGTAAGAATTTTAAAAAAAGTAGTTACTGAGGCTCACCAATAAATTCAATAAATTAAATTTTGTTCTGATTATTAAAAACCCTGTTTGTTCTCATCTTTTTACCGTGATGTTTCTCGTCTGCTGTACCTTTGCCTCTGCAAGTTTGAAGTACAAAACAGCAAAAGGACAAAGCACTAAAAAGGTAGCAGGAAAGTTGTTCCTGTGAGGGACCCTCGTGCCTAAGGTTTCAGGTTCAGGTGCTAGACCAGATCTGGATGCGATATACTTTGAAATATCAAATCTTTGGATATTTGCCTGAAATTGATGTCTACTTTTGCCTGTGAAAATGTCCAGACACTTCTAGTTACAGATTCTGTTGGGGTTTTTTTTCAGCTTCCACTTTCTATGTTGAGACCTTAACTAGTGTCTTTTAACTGGAAGGATGTAAGACATTTTCAGTTGTGTAAGACCTGACTCTAACTTTTTGAAATGGACCATAAACATCAGGCTTTATAAAACAGGGTTTGACTGAGGTAAACTGCTCAGTTACTGTGCATGGAAAAGCATAGCAGTATGAAAGTATACAGGGAAAAGCAACAAGCATTTTATCAGCTGAAATCTGGAAAAATCCAGGTGGTATGTTTTTGACAAGTCCAAAAATAGGTAGCAGAGGCAAAAAAAATTTTCCACTGGTGTGTTCCCATTTCAGAGCCAGCTGAGTTAAGCAGAGATAAAGTGGCTTTTCGGATCCACTGTGAAGTAGCTTTCATTAACACTGTTCAGTCTTTTTACTTATTTACTTTCTTGTATTAACATGTGACTATTCTTTCACATGAAAACTGTCAGAATAAATACAGATTCCCTAGGAAAGTGGTATGGAAAGTACTTACCTTTTTTTTTTCAGCTATAATCTTGAAGGCTTAGTGTGTGCTTGTTGCTATCAGAGAAGTATTTGCATTGTATTTCAGGGCTGTTGTCTGTGACTTTTGAAACAGAGCATCAGAGCCTGCTTAATCCCAGGACACCCTTGGGACCTCAGGGTTTGTGGGGATGTTGTCTTTTGTAGCAGCTTGTATTCGTATTGGCCATGAATTTAAAGGCCATGTGCCTTTGTGGCAGGTGGCAGCGAGACACCGGGTCCTTGATTATCCTAGAGTGACGTCAAGGAAAGACATCTGACAGTCACTGAAAGGGCAAAGGGAATAGATGGAAGTTGCAAAAGCCTAACTGTGCTTCAGCTGAATTATGAGGACGCTGTTGGGGAACTGAGTTTTCCTCCTAAAATTCCCAAAAAGTAGTTCAGGACCAGCCTTGAGACCATCTTCTAAAAGCAGGTAGTTTAGAAAGTCTCAGGTTTTCCAACATAGAAAATAGTTTCAAAAATTTGTACAACATTGCCTGTGACCTTAAGGCTAAAGAGTAACTTCTCTCTTCCTATTCTGTCTGCTTTTTCATTTATCTTTTCCCTGTATCTGTTTTTCCTTCCACCTTGTTGGGGATATTTTTCTGTTCTTGGTGGACAAGTTGGTACTATATTAGTTCTTTGCTCTATAAAGCTCTGAAATTGAATACATATTGTGCACACACTAGAAGACTAGAGACTTATGATCATGGATTGGATATCCCTTCTTGTAATTGCTTTGATCATTTGCATAATAGAGTCCATCAGGTGTTATTTATAGAGGAGGGGAATGAAAAGATTTCCTCACCAAGGTGAAGATAGTTTCCTTGTAGATTAAACACCTGTTCTATGGTGTCATCTTTGGGGTGTTTGTTTGTACAGGGAGTCAGTGCTTAGTTAATTCTGCAGTGCTAAGTGGCCTTTCAGAGCAAGCTGGATATTATCATTGTCTTGGTGCTGCTTATCAGAGCTAATAAAGACTCACTGCAGTCTGTTGAGCCAGCAGAAGGAACAGTAGCAGCTAGTAAAAGAATTTAATTCTGAAGGTGTGAATCTTCACATGACAATCAAAACATTCTGCCTTTCACCACAAGTGCTATGCTACTGATTATTGCCATAGCAACTATGTTGTATTGAGTAAGAAAAAATGTCTGTGAAGCGAGTTAACCACAGACTTACTTTTAAACAGAATTCTGACTGGCGTCAGAGGACAACTTGCGTGCTTAAATTTAAGTATATGTTTAAATACTTATTAGAGCTGAGCAGCTCTCAGAGATATTATTATGCCTGAAGACAAAATCTTAAATTTAGCTGGGTGGAGGTGCCTCTTTAATAGTCTGTTGTGGCAATAAACAATGGAAATCATAATCTGGCATTCAAAGTTAATAACCCAAAATTAAGGCTTTCTTATTTCAAAATTATATTTGGAAACAGTGGAAAATAAGCTTTGCTAGAGCAAAACTATAGGACACAATTATCAAATGATGTGAGAAATAGCAAAGTTACTGCAGTGCTCAAGCAAGAGGGTTGCTGTAGTGTTCAGTGGAGGCTGTCCTTGCTTGGTACCCTCTCAGCTATGGGGAAGTGAACAGCTTCACCCATGACAAGTCAAGCTGTCTGGGGTCAAAGGCACCAAGAGCTGGAAGTGAGGACACGTTGTCACAGATACCCTTGGCAAGTTAGTGGCCATTGCCTCACAATTCCAATTATCTCTTTCCTGGTTTGCAGGCTACTCATGTGTGGTCAAATGTTTTGAGGTGATTTGTTCATGCCTGGAACCTGGGCTTTTGATATCCACAGCTTCAGGTGTGTCTTGCTTTGTCTTTGTGCTGAGTCTGATAAACTTTGCTTTATCAGTTCCTGGCATATGAGTGTCTTCTTCCTGCTTAGTTTACTCACACTCAACATTTATCTTCAGAAGTGGATTAAACATGAAAATGCACTTGTTACTCCTAGGCTAAGTGTGTCCACACACGGGCAGTTAAATGTAATCACAATGACAAGGGATGATGCTCCTCATGCAGCCAGGCAGATTATGCATCCCCTTTACCACAAAGAGAGCTTATTTCCACCCTGCAGTCGGTGATATTAGGCTGATCCTCGTTGATAAGTAAATTACTGCAAACCCAAAGTTGTACTGACTACTTGCCCTTCGTGCTAAATAGAAAGAACATTCAAATACTCCTGTAGGCAGTGAAAGCTGTCTACCGATGTATAAAAGGGCAGCCCTGCTTTTTGGGAGGTGATAGTAAGGGAGATCCACTGGGAGAGGGTGCAAATGCAGAAGTAGAGGTACCTCTTGGAGGGTGCTCATTGTGTTGGAAAGGTGTCAAGCATCCTGTAGAAAAAGTGGAAATGTGTGAGCTGATCCCATTCCCATTGAGGCTGCTGGGAGACCTATTCCCTGGGCTGAGCATGGGTAGTCACACTGGCTGTCAGTGTATATCTTGGGAGAAAAACCACAGATCTTCCAGTCGTTTTCTGGATTCCATCAAAAGTCCAGTAAAGGGAAATTAATTTCTAAAATGGTGGTTGGATTATCTGCTGTGGTCTGTTTCAATAATTTGGGAATATGCAAACCACTCTACAAATCTTAATGAATCATGTAGAAGATGTCTGGAGTGAAAAAAACTACAATCTCTGTATTACAGATGAGAAACTGGGGCACAGAGAAAATCAAAGATACAGCTAGGCCCTTTGGTTTAATTTTTAATTATCACTTATCCTGTACAAAATTAGCCAGTTTAAAAAAGGAATCTGTGTGAAACTGTTAGCTACAGAAGGCAGAGAAACTGGCTTACTAAGAAGAGTTTAATAAAAAGAATGTATTCATCTCCATTCTTCTACTGGTGAGTCTAAAACATGGTGCAGGGGCATCAAATCAACTTATTTTTCTCCTGGATAATATTTTTTTCCACCTGTTACACTACTTAGATACCAGGGCAATGAGGGGATGATATAATTATTGCTATAAAACCCAGAATAGAACATAACAAAGAAACTAGAATGGGTACAAAAAATATCTAGAATTTGTTACTTTAAAATCCACTAGCTTAATGATCTTAAAGAACACATTTTTGGGCTGTACAGCAGTGTGACTCCACTGCCCCTAGTTTAGTGCCTCCTGATTTACACCAGTATGTGTGAAATTGGGCTGTACTTGTATTTTGACTCTCTGTTGGCATCTGGAAGGAAGCTGATTCTTTTCTAGGCTAGAATTTTAGTATCAGAGGAGGGCTTGAATAACCTCATGAGTTTTTCTAGGCATTTCTTCTGTCCAGAGTAACTATACCTGTATTTTTACTAAATTTGTCAATAAGGATCTCTGGTAGAAGGGAGTCCACAGCCTCTCAGGCGTCCTATTCCCCTGTCTCTACCTCTGCTGCTAGAGCGCTTTTTGTTAGCGTGCAACCTGAACTCTCCTAACTGCAGATGAAGGTCATTCCATCTTCCTTCTGTCCATGATGGGCAGGAAGATTTTATTGCTTCTCTTTTCAGTAGCTTTTAATATATTTTTAGGTGATATTACCTCATGCAAGTCTTCCTTGTATGCCATGCTTTCCGGATCTCTCATTGTTCATTGCTTTCCACTGGATTTCTTTGCATGCATCATGAAGGTGACACCAAATCCTGGCTGTGGTATCCAAGTGACAGCGTGCCAGGACAGAATAGGGCAAAAGGACTACTTCTTACATGTCACGTAAGTTGAAAATTACGTCTTAGTGGTGAACATAGACCAGCTTTGAACTATTAAAACTCTCAGGATCTGCTCCTCTACTCTTCTAGAAGCCTGCTCACCATTGTTTTTAATACACCATCTCAGACTCTGTATGTTCATGGTGTTGTTAAGACCCAATATGCAAACAATAGTTTTCAGGAAAGTATTTTGAGTTGAGGGGAAAAAAAAAAGTTAGCTTTGGGAAAAGGTAAATGCTGCACCAGTGGGTAAAAACTTGCTCAATCAAAATGTGTGGAAATGCGTGAAAGTTTGGTTTTGCTTTAGGAATTGCTCTTTCTCACTAAAAGAATATGGAAAAAACCCATCTGTGGCAAGCTATGAACTATATTTGTCACTCCTAAATCCCACGCTTGTTGTCTGGTCTTCCTCTCACTCATCGTCCCCTCAGTGAGGAATAAAGAAGATAAGACACAGGTTAGGGAAAGGTAGCAGTCCCATATGGCACCTGCTGAAGCAGTGGACACACGTGGTGGTCAAATGGCAAGGTCATGACCATGCAGCTGCATCCCATTCCCCACTTTTATGTGCAGCCTGTAGCTGTCTCCTGGCCAAGGGCAGCTACCGAGCAATACAAAGGGATGAGTTTCTTCAGGCCAAGTGGGAGCAGAAATGAAATATGTGGAATTTCCTGGCATGTAGCCCAGCACTTCACTCATGGGAATGTGTGGCTTCTGGAAGGCACCTACACCTGAACTTCAACTCACAGGACAGGGGTAAATCAGAGTAGCTGACCGCATCCAGAGATCCCTGTATGTCATGAAGTCTTCTATGATGAGAAATTCTGGGTTTATTAAAATAAAAAAAATAGTTTCCTTCCCATTTTTATCGTTTTTCACACCTGTGAAGTAAACATTTTGGGTTCAGCTATAGTTAACTATGTGTAGTCGAGACAGGTAAGCTGCAGTGCTGCAAAGCTCAGGGTAAGGATCAGGACAGCTGAGATTTGTCGTCGCAGCCAAATGATGACCCCTGGGAGCCCAAGCGCTGGCGAGGAGAGCCCCAGGGGCGCCTGTCCGGGCTGTGCTGGCTGTCACACGGCCCTGGGGACCCGCATAGCCCAGTGTCCCTGCCCCCTGGCTGCCCTGCAGCTGGGAGCCAAGGCACTAGGGGCACACCCTGGCCCCGCGGCTTCATCCCGAACCTCCCCGGCAGCGGCGAGCGGAGAGGGAAGCCTGTCCACACCCGCCGCGGAAACAGGCTGCCTGCCCCACCATGAGGGGTCATTTGGCTGGTTTTGTTGTTTGGTTTTTTCCTTAACACGAATATATAATTTAGTGTGACTTTCTGTTTCTCCTTTTTTTTTTTTTTTTTTCCGCCTTAAATAAAGGAATCACTAGATGGCACTGCATTACTGCGAGACGAGCCACCTCCTTCTGTCTCTAAGATGGATGAAAGACATTGCCTGCCTCTGAGTTTTCAGCTGTCTGCTTTAATCTTTAGCAGGAAATAAAATGAAAAAAAAATACCAAACCCCCACAAACCCACAGCCTGGGTCTGTGTCACTCAAATGTGCTTTAGCACAGTTTCCCCTTCTCTATCCTCTGGGTTGCTAGCCCTGAATCATTTCCCCGTGGGACCTTCTGGTTAGAATAATAGACTTTATGTGACTTGATTTTTCTACTCTTTTCTTTGAGCTTGTTTTTCTCTCCCTGCTATCACAAATGTAAAATACTCCAAGGGCTCAGTGGAAAAAAAAGGAATCGAGTCTCTAGCTTAAGACTAAGGTCCCCTAAATGTCAGTGACGTTTGGGTTGCTGGTCCCCAGATAGGCTTCTAAGTTCTTTAAACAAGTGAAAATAAAACTAATGAATGTGCTTAGCTACATGAACATAAATGGCTAATCAAGGTCCATCCACTGATACGTGAGTGTAGATACCATTGTTCACTGAACTGTAGTTTCAATAAATTATTTTTATTATGTGCTGCAAGTATCCTTAACCGGAGGCTTGACCAAACTTACCTTCAGCCACCAAGCTTACAGAATTGAGCTCTCTCATGATTGCAGAGTTGCTTGCAATAATTTAATATTTTTATACATCCTTGAAATTCATAAATTTGCAGTTTAGCAGAAAAAGACAATAAACTAATGAAAAAATCATTAAAATGTATAAAATGTTTACTGAAGCCTAAATGAAAAGGTTTTTGTAATTTCCTATCAATTCAATGAACCTTAATATACTAGTGTTTCTTTCTTTAAAAAACCTTGCTGAGTAGTAACACTTGGAAGGATTTCTTCTTTGCAGTCTCAGAGAATCAGTCTCATTGTGCTGCTCTCTTTTGTAGCTGCTCTAGTTGCAACAAAATTACAGAGGGAAGAAACCTAATTATTGGGAGGGAGACCAACCTATTTATGGAATTTGTAAGAAATTGCACCACACATGAAAATGGGATTCCTGGATTAATGCTGCTTTAATCCATTTTTGTGTTGCAAGACTATTAAGATGAAAAGTATTTGAGTTTTGAATGTGAAAGCCTTGAAAGGAATGGAGTTTTGTGCCTAATTTCCTCTCTTCTCTTGTTAAGAAGGTTGGTTAAGCGAGAGCTGCAGCCTGCTGATAACAAAGGATGATAGATTAGCTTTGTCAAATAATGCATGTTTGTCAACAGTCACTGGACATAGATTTCCATAATTATTTTATTGTACTTCCCCTTTAAATTCACAAATAGATATTTATTTCCATGAGCTCTCATTGCAGTTGGAGGAGTGATAATTCTATATGCTACATTCTCTCCATGGCAACTGTAAATGGGTCAAGCACGGGTGCAGCCTGGCACACAGCAGCTGTGGGAAGGCAGCTGCAGTCGTCTGCCCTCACAATGCCCTGCATTATCCTCACCTGGAGCTCCCATGGATGGTACTTCCTAGGGCTGTAGCCAAGAATTATCAGGGAAGAGAGTTTTTTAGTGGTCACTAGACCTCGAGCATTCCCTGGATCTGCTGCAGGTTGTGTTGGAGACCATGTCCTTGGATGCCTGGTGTTGCAGAGACCTATGCTGGGTGTCTGTGGTTGCTGCAGGTACATTATGGTGCTTTCCCACCTCTGTGCAGAGCCTGTCTCAGGCTGTGTCCCAGGCCCATGACCAAGTCAGCCTGGGCTAAGGCAGTGTGGGGGAAGTATTCGGGGGGAAAAAATAGATGGTGATGATACTATCACGTTGAGCACAAGAAAGGAAGGAGAGCTATGGGCACAAAGAATGTGCTTTGCTCAGTAGCAAAGTTTAGTCATATTCAGCACATTGGGATGCAGGGAGAACTCAGTCAGGATAGAGACACACAGAGGTCAGGATAGACACACAGAGAAGCACCAATGAGGAGGGGTGTCCTAGTATTTTGGTGCAGGAGTACTTCAGCATTAGGCAGCCCAATTTGGATCTTGTGTTATATATTTTGTGAGGCTACTTACCTCCCACGTGGATAACCACTTACATGGTCTGAAGGTGACATGATTCAGTGCTGCAGATAAAGTGGACTGGATGAAACAAGAGTCAAAAATTATCCAACTTTGCAATATTGCAAGAGTAATTCTAGATTGATTGTTGAGGGAGAAAACCCAGACATGTTTAGCCATAAAATTATAGTAGTGCTAGACAGATAAAATGGAGACATCCATTAGAGTTTTGTAATAGGAGCACTGAGAACTATTCCCTAGGCCAAAATGCAACCTACATTTCTGAGCTATACAAACTAGGATGGGTAACTCAAACCTGGTCTCTGGTCCCTGCAAGTTGTGACAGAGTATCTTTTAATTCTCACGGCAGTCTTGATTGTTCAGTAGTTTGAGGCTGTCTGAAGCACAACTCATTGATTTAGCCACTTACTGACTCTATTACAGACTGGGGTAAATTTGGTGCATTGGTGGATGGAGAAGAGCTTTTGGATGAGTTTCTTGCTCAGATAATCTACTTTGAATATGCTAAAACCACTCTGCAAGTCCAGCTGACAGATGGTGAGTGAGGACAGTTGAGATTTCACTTCAACACTGAACCAGAAGGGCAGTATGGGCACGACCTAGTGAGCACAGCAACAGTGGGTTGTGGGAGTCAAAGGCTTCTGGTGTCTAAATGGAGACATTTTTGTTCTCAAGTCATTAAAAACTCAGCAGTGTTGGTTCCTTTGTATGTAAATGTCTAAATGATCATTTAGCTCACCATGGCAGTTAATCTTTTTTTCTTTCTAAGATACATGTCATGACACAATTGTTAGATCATTTGCCCTCAGGATGTTCTTCACACTGTTTTTCTAATCTGTTAATTGAAAACCCCTTCTCTTCTCAGTCTCAAAAAACACACATGAACTTTTCTGAGTCATACATACTCTCGTTTTTCAGCAACATGCAGTGGTTAGAATTATTCGTTGATTTAAGAACAGCTAATGACCATTATTTTGAATGCTTACAATTCTCTTCAGGTGCAGAACATGGAAGCTGATTTTGGAGGAGAGTGGAGCAGTAGCAATTGCATCTACACCAGTGCACACAGTATGGGTAACAAACAGGATGAACTGGAGGCCATCGTGCAGCAGGAAAGCCATGATGTAGTTGCCATCAGGGAAACGTGGTGGGGTGGCTGTCATGACTGGAGTGCTGCAGTGGGTGGCTACAAGCTCCTCAGAAGGGACAGGCCAGGAAGTAGAGGCAGTGGGGTGTCTCTGTACCTCCAGGAGTGTTCTGACTGCACAGAGCTTGAGGATAGTGATGATAAGGTTGAGAGCCTAGGGGTGAGAGTCAGGGCGAAGGCTGGTACCCCAGATATCCTGGTGGGAGTCTGTTACAGACCACCCAGCCAGGATGAAGAGGCAGATGGAGCATCCTGTGAGCAGCTGGCTGATGTTTCACAATTGCCAGACCTTGTTCTTGTGGGAGACTTTAACCTGCCAGTGTCTGCATCCAACACAGCGGAAAGGAGGCAGTCTGGGAGGTTTCTGGAGCGTTTGGAAGATAACTTCCTGACACAGCTGGTGAGGGAGCCTACAGGGGCAGTGTCCTGCTAGACTGGCTCTTTATGAACAGAGAAGGGCTGGTGGGAGATGTGGTGGTCAGAGGCTGCTTTGGGCAGAGCGACCACAAAGCTATAAGAGTTTTTGGTTCTTGGTGGATTAATGAAGTGGTCAACAAAACCTCTACCTCGGACTTATGCAAGATGGACTTTGGCCTGTTCAGGACACTGGTTCAGAGAGTCCCTTGGGAAACAGTTCTTAATAATGAAGGGGTCCAGGAAGGCTAGACATACTTTAAGAAGGAAATCTTAGAGTTGCAGAGGCGGCCTGTCCCTATGTGCCAAAAGACGAGATATCAGGGAAGATTGGCCTGGTTGAACAGGAAGTTTTCACAGGAACTCAGGTAAAAAAAGAGAGTTTTTTACCTTTAGAAGAAGGGGTAGGCAACTCAGGAAGAGTACAAAGGTGTTGTTGGATCACAGAGAGAGAAAATGAGAAAGGTGAAAGCTCAGCTAAAACACAATCTGGCCACTCTATGAAAGACAATAAAAAATTATTTTATAAATTAACAACAAAAGGAGGGCCAAGAAAAGTTTCCATTCTTTATTGGATGCAGGGGATGGGACATTGTCACTAAGGATGAGGAAAAGGCTGAAGTACTTAGTGCCTTCTTTGCCTCCGTCTTTAACAGGATGACCAGTTATCCTCAGGGCAACTGGCCCCTGAGTGGGTAAACAGAGATGGAGAGCAGAATGGACCCCCTGAGGACCCTAATCCAGGAGGGGGTAGTCAGTGACCTGCTTAACCACTTAGACACGCAAAAGTCTATGGGGCTGGAGAGGATCAACCTGAGGGTATTGAGGGAAGTGGCAGAAGAGCTTGCCAACTTGCTGTCCATCATTTATCATCAGCCCTGACTAACCAGGGAGGTTCCAAATGACTGGAACCTGGCCGGTGTGATGCCTGTCCTCAAGAAGGGCTGGAAGGAGGATTCAGGGAACTACAGGCCTGTCAGCCTGACCTTGTTGCTGGGGAAGGTTATGGAACAGATTGAGTGCTCTCACATAGCACATACAGGACAACCAGGGGATCAGACCCAGCCAGCATGAGTTTAGGAAAGACAGGTCCTCCTTGACCAACCTGATCTCCTTTTATGACCAAGTGACCCACCTGGTGGATGAAGTAAAGGCTGTGGATGTTGTCTACCTGGAATTCAGTACTGTCTCCCACAGCACTCTCCTGGAGAAACGGGCAGCCCATGGCTTGGACAGGTGCACTGTTTGCTGGGTTAAGAACTGGCTGCATGGCCAAGCCCAGAGAGTGGTGATGAATGGGGCTGCATCCAGTTGGTGGCTGATCACTACTGAGGGTTCCTCAAGGCTCAGTATTGGGCTCAGTCCTGTTTAACATCTTTATCGATGGTCTGGATGAGAGGATCAAATGCAGCCTCAGTAAGTTCACAGAGAAAAGATTATCGGGTTAGTCTTGTTGATATGTAGTTGCCAAAGGCAAGTTTAACTTCATTCAGCTTTGGTTTCACTCCTCCATCTTTTAGAGACAGATTCAAGAACCTATACCTTGATAAGACAAATGTGCTGAGGTTCATAGGATTGCTGGAGGAAGAAATTTATACTGGTGGGCTGGAAGGAATTCAAGGATGCTGCTGTTGCATCAGATCTGTGGAATATGGTTCAGCTGATAAGCTGTAGGGGCTTTCTGGATTTTTTTTTTCCCCAGTATTATGAGAAATGATATCCTATCAAATTAAAAGTTTTTTAAGCCTGGAATTTAGCTTCCTGATCCTCACCTTTGGAAATGGGATTATTTCTGTGAAGGAGTGTAGTTTTCATCTAGAAGGAGTTTGCAGTGTAGAATATGTATAGTTTGGGAGAACACAAAACCTTCCTGTAGCTTCTCTACACTTATTTTCATTTCACATAAAAGGCTTTGAAATAAAGAAAACATAATATCTATTGTCTGCTTGAGGAAATTTAACGTAAAAGCATCTGTACGAAGGAAATTACATAAAAATGAGGTGGCAGAAGTAATGGAGATTTAGATGAGAAGAAAACATTATGAAATAAGAAGATTGCTTATCTGGCTGTGTATTAGAATAGAGTTCATCTATGAGATTTCTGTTGGTGAATCTAGATAATGGAATGAACATAATTTTCTTGCCTTTGGAGCTGGTAATTTCTATCCTTAGTAAATATATTGCTCATGTGTTTCCAAACACCATGCATATCACAAATAATGTGAATACAGAATTCAGCAAACATGATTGATGTAAACATAAAGAAAATCAAAGTGTATTTAAATCAGTTTAATGAATCACATCTTGACAAAAAAAGCAAGCAGATTATCAGGACAACTGGGAATCAGAAAAACAAATCTTCAACAATATTTTGTGGCAATTATCTATTCTGAGATGCCCAAGTTACCAGCTAAATAGACTGGATATACTACAATACAGTCTTAAATATGATTCTCTGTCAGTGCTGTGAACTGTACTGGAAAAAGCTGACTGTGGGGACAGAGTTTCTGATCCTGCAGATGCTTATGGATGGGTTTAACTTTAGTCATTGGTTTCTATTGAAGTCAGGGCTAAGAACCGCCTGTTTAACTAGGCCAAATTACATCTAAGTATTTGTGGGACAGCTTTTCTTCAGTGCTATCAAATTTTTGTAGTGTGCCTTAATGGTCAATGAAAAAAAATGAAAAAAAATTGGTGACTGCCATTCCCTGGCATTATTTCCAGTGTACACATGGTGTGAGTTTGGTTTTTCTTGTTTATTTGTTTGTTTTACTGCAAATGGTAGCTCTGCTTTCATAGACCTGGAAGCTGCTCCATAGTATCCTCTCAGTAGTCCAGTCTCAATGGAAAAGCATCATGTCAGTAGGCAACATACTGGAGAGGGAATATGGGATAAATATCCTGTTCTTGGTGCTGTTCTGGGTCCCTGTCGTCCTGTGAATGCACTTTGGGGTGTTGGTCCTGACACTAGTTGGACTGGGAGTGGAGCCATGTTTCCAAAGCTGAGCCCTTGTCTTGATTTCTCTTCCTATAAAGGAAAAGGGATAGGATAATGGGCAGGGAATTCTCTGCCATAAACCCTTTGTTCTGAAATACACTTTCTACTCTATTTGGGAAACAGCACTCGAGGCAGCAGCCGTTGCTAGCTTTCAGGACAAGTTGCATGTCCTTGCTTGTTTTCCAAACCAGGACTTCATTCCCACCCATCTTCCCAGTTTTAAGTTCCTTGCATCCTTTTAAACACCCTTAAGCTGCAGTTTGCTCTCTGGCTTCTTCCTTCCCTTCTTTTCCTGTCTTCCAAAATGAGGAATCTAGTACTATCCTACTTCTTTCTTAGTAGCTCTTCATCTTTCACCTCAGGGGTAAATATGATCTAGCCTTCCTTCCATCCTAATCCAGTGATCTCTACCTCATTCTGCCAAGTTCTTGGCATTTGCCTTGCCATTAAAGGGGTGGTTGTGTTGATTGCTAGTTGTTTCAACTCCCAGTTGCTGTGTGAGAGCCATGAGGGATTTATCCAGCAGCTCCTGTGGAAACATCCATGCAGCTGCTGTCAAGAACTGTTTCTGCTACCTGCTCCATATTCACCTGGAAGAGTTTTCAATGCCCCTTCTTGCATGCAAACTATGGATTAAAAACCTCAAATCTTGACATCTGTAATATGGGAGTGCCAAGAAAACTGAAGGAGTGGGGCTTTTAGGTGGGACAGGTACGTGCTGTGGAGTGTCTGCACATGCTGAAGAAGAATATATGCTTGGTTGGAGAGAAGGCAAGGAGGGTGTCTACAGTTGCAGGAATGTGAATAGTGTTGTAGCTGTGCCTCACAATATCCAACATTATATTAGCTTTATCTGTGAAGCACTATTCTCCATTTAAAACTAACTTTCTGGAAGCACAAAAGAACTTGTCACTAAAACCGTTGTAATCTTTTATAGGTGCATGTCCAAGCTTCATAATGCACTTATTTCTTTCCTTTCTAAAATATTTGAAGAAGAATGGTGCTTCTAAAGGATACCATATATCTGGCTCCCTGTTTCAGTACCAATTGCACATTTAACTTACTTAGACTGGTTTGAGAAAGTCAAATGCGCTGGAGAAAAACGCTCCCTAGAAGAAAGTGCCTAGATGTTTGGTAGAGTCTCATTCACATTTGAAAAACTCCATGTGCTTCGTGTTTAGGCTCTGCTTAGAATGGCTCGAGTAAACAATCAGAGGACATTTACATAATCAGTTCATGGATTGTGAGATCCCTGTTGACTCTGTTCCTTTAGTCTGCTCTTTATAGCCATTGCATATGCCCACATGGAAAGCTTACTGCTGATGTGCTTACCTGGCTCAGGTGGCACACTTGTCTTATCATTAAGCTTTTATAAAGAAAGCAGTGTGTGTTATGTAGAAACCTGTTGTGCCCTGATGAGCCATGTTCAATGCAAAATCTTTCAGATGCAGTAGTACAGCTTGTCCAAATAGCAGGGAAACATGTTTTTTCAGATCAATCTTTGTAAGAGCTCCATCAGTGTGTGTTCACAGAACTATTCATAAAAATGATGTGTCTGTGACCTGAATGCTTATTTGTAGCCATATTTCATAGGTAAGCAATATAATTTTTAAGGGCTTTGAAAGAAAGATGGTTTGGGAGAGGCTCTCTGTTCAAACTGGGTGATCCAGGCACCTGGGGTCAAGGTACAAGTTATTTGAAGCTCATCTCTTCTCTATGCCCTTGTTCTCTTGAAAGATGGGAGAGACATCTCTTCCTACTCTTGGCTCTCCTTTTTCATGTTCATTAGCTTTGTCTGTTTACACTGTAACATCTTGGGACAGAGATTCAGGTCCAGTCCACCAAGATTGCCTAAAATCTCAAATGGCTTTCAGAGGGGCAGATCTTCTATTCATCAGCTGTACCTTTTTAGACTTAACATGAGAGGAATCTAACTTAGATGACAGACAGTAACAGTCAATATTCAAGTTTGCTGTAGGTGGATAGTCAGTTGCCATATGTGGACTCTCTAAAGGCCATCTGTAACTTAAATGATTGCTATGTCTAGAAGCATAAAACATTTACTTCCTAGAATATGTGCTAGCTCTAATTTGTTTTAGACTTTACTGCTGATTAAAGGTCTTAGACAATATAAATATATTTATGCAAAATCCATCTGGGCATAGACTTAGGCAACCAACTCTAGATGACCCTGTTTGAGTGGGGGAGTTTGGACAAGTTCACCTCCAGAGTTCCCATTCAACCTTGACCATCACCTGTGATTCTGTGAAATACAACAGAAATGAGAGAACAGAATTCAGAAGGGAAAAAAAACCCCTGTAATATTGTGGTGGGATAGACAGAAGCATTTACTGCTTTCTTATGAGGTGTTGGCTTCAATGTAAGTGCAAAAACCTTTGGGGTTTATGCTGACTGAGCTGAGAAATGTGGCAAGTAGCAAATGGAGATGACTGCAGAACATTTTGCCTTTGGGTGGAAAAGATGCAAGCATCAATTTGGGCCTTTAATATATTGGGCCTTTTGTATATTGATCCAGAAGTGGAATCCCTTTGTCTCTACCATACACTTGTCCTTTATTTATGCCCTTTGTGAGCCTGACACTGAAATTCAGAAAACATTATTTTACTCTAGCAATACTTGTCTTAGTGGGAACTGTAAGCGAACACAGGGCTTTTTGCAATTTTTAATCTCTGTATTAATCTAGTATGAAAATTGACAGTACTTAACCATCACCATATAGAACAATTTCCACTCCTTTGGATTAACACAGCCAGTTAATTTCCTTACATAACTTTTATGCCTTCCAAATTCTTACAGTCACCTCCATTTTAGAAGGTTTTTGGCCCAATTAACTACTTTTAATGATTTTATTATTTCTGCATAAATCAGACACATAACTTTATGCTCTAGGTATCACTTGGAGGAGGTGAAGGAAGATAATGTCATGGATTAACATTCCCTCCCCATGTGTGCTCATCTTGAGGACAGATGGTTGAGAGAAGAGAGAATATATTCTTAATATATTCCTTCATAAAAACAGTCCTGGCTGGTCAGGGCAGGAATGCTTCTTATCTCCTTTCAAACATCTGTATGGCCCCCTATAATCCAGGGGCTGGAACACCAGAATTTGCAAGCAAATTCAGGAATGCCTAAATTTATATCCCTGCTTCATCTTCAACCACCTTTTTCCTATTACTGTTGGCAGACCACTCAGAGGTGCTTGTACTCAGGTTTTCTCCTCAGTGCTGCAAGACCCCACTCCTTCAGGGAGTCAGGTCCAAGCACTGAGCTGAATGTGCAGGTTTCCTGTGCTGTGTGCCAGGAGAAGCAGCCTCCTGTGTAGAGGCAACAGTGAGCAAAACACACTGGAAGGTTTTTGGCACCAGCATAGAGGGCCTTGTCAGAAGTGGATACTCACTTTGCAGAATTCCTGTCTGTTCATACTTTTTCCTGAAGTAGTCTCATTGCTCAAATGTGGTATCAAACCTTATGCAGGAGTAGCTACTTGAAAATATCCAAGATGACGAAGAGAAGAATTCAGTTCTTTGTGTAACTGGGAGCAAAGACTCAAGGTATTCCTCACCTGGTGAGGTATCACAGCCATGGACAGTCTCCTGCCCCTTTGCTGGAGGGATATTTCTCTGCCCTTGGACTTTGGTCTGCACATGGGGAGTGCACAAGGGACTGGCTTCCCTTCATCAGCTCACCTGGCAGATGGGGATAACAGTGCTTTGCTGTCTCTTAGGGGTGCCATAAGGATAAATAGATTAAAAGATTTTGCAGTGCTCAGAGATGTGTGATGGGGGCTCTGGAAGAAGTTAGGATCAGTAATATGGCAGCAGAAAAACAAAAGGTCTCCTCCTGTTTAAGAACTGCAATATTGATGCTATCCTGAAAAGAGTATCTACATCTTCCTTAGGGAAGTGATCAAAATAGCTTTCATTTTTGGAAAAGAGGCATTTCTGTCTAGCTGAAACAGCTTTTTTTTTTTTTTTNTTTTTTAATAGCAAACTTATGTTCAAAGGCTGGGATTTTAAAACTTCCATTTACTTCTTTTTGGGGACACACACACACACAAAGAAAGGTCTCAATTGGCCAGTATTTGAGAAAAAATTCCAACGTTGAGTTTTTCCACACTGATATTCCCTTAGAATACGGGGAATTCATTTGAAGTGTTGATTGTTTATTTGATGCCACCTGACAAATTAGTAGGAGCCAGCTTAAAAGCTTTGCCTTGTGTCTTTCAGCTTCGCATCTTAACAACTTATGTGAGGAGAACTACAATCCTCAGAAGATTTACCAAGAGGCTTGCAGTCTCTCTGTTTTATACAGTGGTGCTATTAACAAGCAATTGATTTTTACTGTGTCATAGTTGTATGTGTAGTAAAATGTGGTAACCGTTAAAATCCTTTGACTCCAGGATGATAACTTTGATTTCTTGCTCTTCTCTTTCAGTTTTATATCAACACCTGAGAACAGCAATTAAACTAATAAAATAATAATAATGCAAAGTACATAGCTGGGTGAAGTTGTAAATTTTTCCTTAAGATCAAAATCTGGACTTATTTTTTTCCCTGTTGTAATCTAAAAAAAAAATTAAGAATGCTGAAGCCATCCTTTTTTTTTTTTTCCCTTGTGCCCTTGATATATTCTAATTTTAGGGGCATCAAACACCTGTGTTTGTCCTCTGTCACTCACTAGTATGGGCTGGATTAGAATCTGTAGGCTTTTTCTGTTTGAGAACACAGTGTTTTCTTCCCCAAAGCTGTCAAGATCATCAAAGTGTTGATTTATTCTAGTGTCATATGTTGAAGTAGATGAATGATGAACATCACTTCTCTCTTTTCAGATTAATGGATCAATTACACAGACATAATTAACATGCTCTACATTTGTTCTGTTTCTCCTGTATGCCCAAACATAGCGTGGCTTTCATTTATTGGCTCTCTGCTACCAGGGCTCTAGGCAGTGTACTTTTCATGGTACAAGTCAAATTCAATTCAACTTGTTATTTTTAGCCCCAAGGGGATGTCTTCAAACACTTCCAGTTCTCATTCTGGTTCTTTCAACAGCATGCCTAGCAAGGAGAGCTCATTTGCCTAAAGAGTGCTTAACATGGCTGTGTGGATTTACTTTGGCAAGCATAGTGCCCATCAGGTTTTAATGTTCATCTTGAGAAGAAGAAATTGTCTCCTCAGATATTTGCAACAAAGATTACACTGGCATAAGGCAAAATGAGAAGGGTACTCAATTTTTGTCCTGCAATGTCTTGGGAGGTGACTTGCTCACAAGCAGAAAGCTCCTTGCTTTAAACAATGTTGTAGTGTGTCTGTTATTTTAGCAACATAGTTTGTTCCTAAAACTAAAATGCAGGCCTGAAAAAGTGAAATGCAATATGAAATAGTTGAAGCTGATCACCTGGGATAGCTTTGCATAGGACTATGCAAGGGAAATGGACAGAGGAAGAAAAACTGATAGAGATCTGGTAGTCAAGGCTCTTCTTTTTGATCCAAAATAGTGTCAAGGAGCCTGAAAGCTTGAGACCTGGTGGGTGAGCTAGTGCTGGTTATGGGCAAAATGCTCAAGAAGCTAAGATTCTGTAACCTTTGATACCTTTAGATGCCCCAAAGGAAAAGTGGCAGGAAAAATTCTGGATAAGCTCCTGTCTTTCATTACAATTTGCCTTAAATTTCTTGGGTTTGACTGGTCAGTAGTCTCCAATAAAATTAATTTTGTTGGGAAATTCCCCAGCAAGCATAATAATACCCTACTGAATTATTGTCATGATAGCATATGAATGAGTAATAGCTCATTGCTTAAGTGAATAAAAGGGCTAAAAACATTTAGAAAGGGCTACATTGAACTTTGCCATTCACTGGACACACAGCCTGAAGAGTGCCAGAGTTTTTATTAAAGACTTGATGACTCCATCAAATGCAGTCCTGTTGAAATTTGCCTAAATATCTTCACAGTCCTTCCTGCTGCTTTTTGTCTATTTTTCTTTACACAGATTTTGCATGAAGACAGAATATGTTTTGCCCATGAATTCTTCTGCTTATCTGTTTGGTCACTGGCTGAACTCATCTCCTGTGAGAGCTTTGTAGTCCTCATTTCTGTTGTCACTTACTGGGGTTAGAGGATCTTTTATTTGTCCTCTCTGGGTCAGGTGGAAGAACACTAGAGTCCCCTTGCAGAGCCTGCTTTCTAACTGAAGCGACATTTTCTCTCCTGACTAGCTCTGGAGCCCATGGAAAAGAATCCCATCTGGGGTACCAGTCACAGAAATAGCTGTGGTCATTGTTTCAAATCCTGTCAGTTAGTAATGTGAGGGGCTAAACAAACCTCACCTGTCTCATCCTTCACAATACGGTGAGCCAGGTGGGGAAAAAAGAGAAAAGAGGCAGGCAGGACTAACCCTGAAACAAATGCCATGAAAATTAGGGCAGCAGAGGTGTAAAGATAAAGGGGGATCCTCAGGATCAGGAATGATCTGGATATGTTCTTTCTGACAAAGTTGAGGAGATTTATGTGCATGAAACAAGTTTGACTTACATGCTGATATATATAGATATTTTATATATATATATAGTATGGCTATGTAGGCAGGACAGGTTCCTATTTGAGTACTACAGGTACTGTTAGTGTAGTCTAACTATTAAAAAGAGAGAGATTCAAAGGTTTTAATATGTAGATTATTTCTTTCTAGTTTCTTCCTTCCCTGATTAGCAGGAAATAAGAAGTGTCATTTTAAGGAATATTACAAAGATAATATAAACAGACTTTCTCATAATATCTTATTTTTTTTAGCAAAGCACCTGAGACTTGCAGAGTCCTGTAAGACATGTTAAAAAGCTCCTTAGTTCCTGCATGACATGGAGCTGCCTAAAGAACTCTCCAGCATGCTAGCTGTGTAAAAAACCTCAGCAAAGAATACAACACAGAATAAGTTGGCTTATTGCAGCTTTTTTTTTTTTTTTTTTTTTTTTTTCCCTCCAGGTGTCTCCTCTGGGTCCATAGGAGATATGCATGAATTTATGAAGCATGAATTTAAACCCTGACTAGATCTATGTGTTTCCAAGGAGCATATGGGCATGCCTTTGCCTCCTCTTTCCTTTTCACTGAATGGAATTTGGGATTTGGGAAATGTTTGGGGATGATGCAGTTTAGAGCACAAGACTCTTGTTATTTCAGTGATTTTCAGTTGTGTAACACTAAAAGAGGAGAGACTTGAGGGTATTTCCAAGAGACAGCTCACATGGCAGGAGCTGTGTTACCACATCTATAGAACAACAGGTGTTTTGGAAGTCACTAGTAAGAAAGAGCCTAGAGTTTTTAAAACTCACCTCTTGAATCATGCAACATACGGTACTCAGAAGAGCTTAAGAGGTTAAGAGCTGCCCAAATCAAATATTCAATACTCAGTAGCCCTGGAGAGCATTACCTGTAAGTACTTGGAGGTTTATAGGCATGCCAAGAAGGCACAGGGGATGAAATACACTTCTGCCTTTGGAAGGGGAATTCATGTAATAGCATTCATTCCTCTTATAGATAACACTGCCATTTAGGAAGTCCTAAAGTACATGATGTCTTTGCTGATTAAATTTCCTGTGTAAGCAAAATGTTCATAAAGTTACATAACTGCATTTTTCTTACCTCCTTGCTGGCAGCAGCTGTCTGGGTTTCTGGAGCACTGTGGCCCTTGTTTTGCCTCCATTTCTTAGTGAGGAAAGAGTGGAGGGAGAGCAGGGAATCTGAGAGATAAAGAGGAATGTTGTTGCACTAAATCCTTCTTTCTGTCTATCAAACTCAAATCCTTTATTCCATCTGTGTAACTAATATGTACTTTCACATCCTTCAGCTGGTCTAGACTCCCTGTGACCTGATGGTTCCCACCTGAGGTTGTTAAATACGATCTTGAGGAACTAAGTGGCTGAAGTAATTTCCCTTTTTATCCCTGGTGAGCTGAGCTGAAAATGCAAGACCGCCTGTCCTAGTGGGCTTGAGCCTGCTAGAGAGCTCTTTCCCTCCCACTTATGCCACAAAGTCTTTTTCCACACTGTGGGGCTGCTTTCCCATAATGTAACTTTTAGTGTATTGGTGAGTGAAGTGCCAAGTTGTGAGACAGATGTTTGCCAGAGGGTGTCAGAGAGGCATCCTCTGTATCACATCCTGCAAGCAGTTCAACAGAAACTATTGTGGTGGTGAGCATTGCAGGCGTGTCTTCTAAGGGGAAAATTACAGGGGGTAGTTTTGCTGCCTCTGGACTGACTTATCTGACTTTTGTATCCCTTTGTTGGAGAGCAGGCCCTTGCCCTGAGTTCTCAGCCAGTTTAATGAGTGAGTCAAGGCAAGAGGAGTCAATTTCAAAGTTTCCATATTAATTGTTATGAGTCGAAATAAATATGAGTTTAAGATTAGTTGTTTTGTTGAAGTAATGATGTCCAGTGTGATCAGTAGGTACCCTCTTGCTGGCCTTCTAAGGGTAAAACTTCTTCAAGATAAGGACCAAAAAATGTACCAAGACTCTTCTGCTGTTCTTTTATTTGTTCATTGTAATTCTTCTCCTGTTTCCTTTTCTGCCAACAGCCTTTGAATGCAAAGGAGCAAACTGTGGATCAAATTAAACAAAAGAAAGAAAGATTTTTAAATAAAATGGTGAGAGATCAGCAGTGGAGTGTATACGAAGTCAAAGTTTTGCTGTGTATGGTTTTGCAACACAATTCCCTCTTAACATCTGGATCATTGCCCTGCTGTTTATAGAGAGTCAATGTCCTCAGGGCTGAACCCCTTAAGGGATCTAATGCACTTAGATAGGAGAGCTTAAAACTTCCTGTGCAGGGTTTAAAAAGCCAAGACCAAAAGCTGTTACCACCAGAGAACATTCAATCTGGAAATTAAAAAAGGGAAAAAAGATATATGAGGAGAAAAGACACTTAAAGGACTCTAAAATCCCCTTGTTTTTTTACCAGTATTCTGTAACTATTATATTGTTTTTTTTGAGTCACATAACTGGGGTGATGTAAATCTGCTGCATGGCTCAAGGAGCAGCCAGGAGTGACAAGCTCAGCACACTCTGGCCTTTTATTCTGAGTGAAGGGTAGAGATACAAACTGTGTTGGCAAGCCCTTTGGCCCAAGAATCAGGAAAACCTGGTCTTTTGTTCTGCCTCTTCACAAATCAGCAGCAGCCCTCTTTCAGACAGCGCATGATGGAAGGGTCAATCACCTCCTCTTCAGCCTAAGCTTTTCTCTGTAGTGCCATTTGTCTCATTTTTTGACAGTGATCAGCAGTTTTGCTCAGAGTATGTGGGATATTGTTGCAGACAATTTACAAACATCAGGGGAAAGAAGGGAGTTGGTGGTGTTTTTGAATTCGCATAAGTTCTTCATTTTTTGTTGTTTATAATGAGTAGCTGAAAACCAAAATGGGTGTTTTGTTTCCTGATGAGCACAAATATTTGTTCAAAATAACTTAAATTGTTTACTGAAGTTACTCCATTTGAACATTTCTTTTTTAAGCATCATGTGAAAGCTCTTATTTCTTCCATGATGGGTATTTGTCATCAACTCATGTGAATGTTTTGGCAAATCAAAGGATGGATTGTTCTGTTTTGCTTGCTTAGATTGTGAAATAGGAATATCCATAACATGACAGGGCATGAAAGAGCCAGGAATGAATTAAGGCTGTACTTTAATGAATGGGCTTTTAATTTAGCGGATTCCTTAGAAACAAGGGTGGTAAATCCACTTTCAGTAAATCCCAAGTATGGTTGACACATACATTTTGTATGGGTGGGTACTGGCAGACGAGAGCTGATGATTCATCATTCCAGATGGACTGTTTTTCAGCAGATGAGTGTTCTAGCTATCATATTTCAGTTGGGAGAAGTGCTCTAGTGTAGAGTCAATAAAATATGATTATCTCAGCTCAAAACCTGGACAGATGAAAACATTCTCAATATAAGTTGGATACTTGAAATCATCCAACCAACATGTATCTCTCAGCCTTCACTGTAAAACAGGCAGGTTTCTACCTGCTAAATTTTTTGCTAAGTTTGGCTGAGGGTAACTAAGGCAATGGATATTCCATAACGAGTATGGAAAAACTGAGCAGGCATATACAGGTGAAACATATGATAGTGCTTCATTCAAAGCTGTGTTTTAATTCAGATGGAGAGCCCCTCTAGGCAAACATTGCACCTGATTTTAAAATTTTAAACAATAAACAAAGATAACACCTACTATCCATACAGAGAGATCTGTATCTAAATGTGTGTATGATGAGAAATGTTGTGACTGTGCATCTGTACTAAGTATTTGAAAAAATTGAATTTTGCCAAGACAACTGTGCCAAAAAATGTGGGTCATTAGAAAGCAAAATCTGTAAGGGAGCACAGGAAATAAGTTGGATCATTTTGCTTTCCTGATTATTTCAGGAAGTACAGGATAAACGTACTATTTGTTCCTTAAGGGTTTTACACTTTTCCACTAACAGAACCTGATGTACCTCTAACCATCTAATATCTCATTATGATGCAGGCTTGCATCACTTTTTGCTTTCAGATGCATCTCAGAGAGTACCACCCTCTTCGTGTGCCAGTTTGCATGGGAGGAGTTCAAGGCAACTGACATTCTCTGTATGCTCCCATTCAGAGAGCACTTCAGGGAATACTGGAGCTGAGCCCTATAATCACAACCCCAAATAAACATCTGGGATTCCTGACTGCCAACAGGTCCCTCAGAAAGCCATCCAGTGCTAGTCTAGAGAAATGTTTTTGTGGGACATGCGACAAGAGCAAAGGATATTTGTGCCCCTTTCCTGCAGTCACTTTTTTTTTTGTTGGAGGTACTAGGATGATTTTTAGTCTTTGGTAATCCCTTTGTATTAGATTTTGTATTAACCTGCTGTTAGGCATCTAGTTTCAGCTACAGACACTGACTCATCACTGTAGAAAGGCCTCCCCTACTGCTCGGTGAGGCAATGGACTGAGAACAAACTTACCGTCATCAATCCAAATTATTTCACAAACTTGTTCCTGGCCTTTGTTGACCCTGTATTTTCAGAGCTGAGAATGCAAAATGCAAACTCTGTAGCTCAGGACTGAAAGCTGGGATTGGATAAGAGATGCTGTTCCTTTGCACTCAAGTATGATACTATACTTGCAACCAGGTCTCTGGCATGACTGCTTTGTGAGGTGAAAATATAAAACCCTTGCATGTGTAAGCATAAACTCCATCTCTGAAGATGCTTTAACCTAATTAGATAGGTGGTTGACTGCTTCCAGTACACAAAAGTGTGTGAGTGCACAAAAAGTTGTGAACACAGCAGTAGACAACTTCTCTTGTCTTTTTTATGACTAGCTCAGGTTTTTCACCCTAACATTTGCACAGCTCTTGCAGGCCATAATAACAGCAATACCTAATGTGACTGTAGGTTTGCCATGCATTGAAAGGCACCAGCCAGTGCATCACATACATTAGAGTGTTAGTGACTCAGTGACACAACTAATGTGCAGTAAACAAATGCCTGGAACTGGTAACTCCACCGTGGAAACATTCCCATCTCCCCATTTATGTTAAGTCCGAATTTTTCCATATTTAATAACACGTCATTAGGATAGATAAGGGACGGAGGATACAAAACTCAGCAAGAGATTAACATGGAAATCAGATGCCAGAGTAGATATGATAAAGCACTTTATCACATTTAGCAAGACTGTCCATTCTAGTCTGACCATGATGTAGACTGGCACTAAACTGGAGGTTGTTGACCTGACCTTGTTTGCATCTGATGTTGCTGATTTTGAAAGCAAATGAGTTCTGGTGCTATGAGCTCATAGTGCTGCCAGTTTCTCAGCAGATTAGCATTGGCTGACCTTCTTTCTCAGACTAGCTTGTGCAAACACCCCCCTAATGATTCCCATAGTTCACGTAAGTGGAGTGAAATGGACTGATGGAGGTAGAGAATATTGAAATCTGGCACTGGTCCCTCTGGCTGAGCAGGATCTGATGAGTCCTTGCAAGTGCCTGCTCCCTCTCAGTCTAGGAGAGAGGAAGGCTTATCTAAAAGTGCTCTGTGGCACAGGATGTTGAGGAGCACACATCTGACTCCCTCTTGACTTTAAATTTTAGATGCCTAGGTATTGCCAAGCAGTCTTTCCCCCTAAGCAATGGCCTGTAGTGATGCTAAGAACCATGAAAAGATATTTTGCTCTGTAACCACATGTGGCACTTCCAGTTCTCCTCTTGTCGTGTGTCTGGGATTGCTCCAGACAGTGGCAGGAGGGGAAAGTGAAAATATTGCTCCTTTCTACAGCCACTGTTAACTCGTGTTCTGAACTGAGCAGTCCTGGAAGCCTGAACTGCAATGATCTTGAAACATAAGACTTCTGCTTAGAAACAGAGCCAGCTGAACTTTGGTTTTTCTAAGACATTGATCTTCTTTACAGCTGATGTAATAGGGGTAACCTTACGTAAGCAAGGCATCACTGACTGTAATTGGAAGGCAAACAATCACGTTGAAAATGGCCTCTTGTAATGCTGCAGTAATCTAGGGTGGTTTACTAGGGGTCATTATGGACTGCCTGCATTGGTTAAACTGCCAGGTGATCCTAATTGAACCCAAAACTTTCTGAAGTATTGTAATTCTTCTTGCGCTATGCATATTTTTCTGAACTGTTTGGGAACTGCTTCATGTGTCTGTTCTCATGTGCTTGGTCTTCCTCTCTTCTTCACTTTTTTCCCCTACCCCACCCTCTTCCTTCCTTCCTGTCAAAACAATGGCTGCCTCTGTTTTGAAAATGGGCAAAATTTTAGCAAAATTTAATATGGTAAAAATTTTTGACCGTGTCTAGATGTGTGCTTTCCTGTGTTGCCTGGTTCAGGGGTAAAAAGTACCTCCAGCTTTTTTCTCCCTGCTGCCTCTTGCCCATAAACTATTAATACAAGGCAATATATTCCTAACAGTTAAAATACTTCTTTATTTTTCAGATGTGAAAGCGGTGTCCTTTCCTCACCCTCCATCCTCCCCCTGTACCAAAACAAAGCAAAGGCCAGTGGGACCAGAGTGTGCGAATTCCACTGGCTCCCTCCTCAGCCATTCACCCCCTTCCCTCCTGCCAGGAGGTGAACACCGTCCACACATCACTCGAGACAAGGACAATATAACACAATCTGTTTTCAAATTTTCTAAATATTTCCCAACTTCCATTGCAGGCTGTTGTCTCTGCACTGTAAATTTGTGCCAAGAACTCCCCAACAGCATTCTCCTCTGCCTTCTGAGATCACTCGGAGAGTAAACAAACCTTTCCCTGAGTCATTGATTTTTTGAAAGAAAGCATTTTTATTTATTAAAAATGAAGGGAGGATGGCTGGAACGCACAATTTACTGCTCACAGCTCTTCAGTGAAAGCAATAAGTAAGATCTTTGACAGCACAGAGACGCTTTCACTTCTGTGTATTTCTACCTGTGAGTAGGATTTCTCCCTGCCCAGCAGTCAGGGTATGGCTGTGCTGGGGAGGAAACAACTGTCTGGCAGTTTTCTACCCTGTCCAACCCTGTAAGGCCCTAGGACCTGTTGTTACATCTATTTTTTATTGCCTGAATGAAAAACTTGAGGTAACAAACAGTGTAAGCGCACAGGAAAATATGATGAACTGTATTACAGTGAGCTATACTGAATGGCCCAGCCTCATTAGGAATGTGCTAAATTAGTACTGGAAGAATTTAGAGGGTACTAGAATTAATTAGGAGGACTTTTTCTTTATTTAGGATAAAAAAATATAAGCTATCTAGCACCTAATCATTAACTTGGACCATAGAAATTTTCAGTACACATCATCAGAAGTACTTAAAATGATTTCAGTAAGGGCTAATACTTGTCTGTGAGGTCCTATTCTCGTGAGGATCTATACTTGTGATAGAAGCAAAAGTGTGCCTTGCCCTGTATGAGTGCACTTTTACCTGGACATGATTACATTTTGAGCAGGCATAATCCGTGATTGCTTTCATTTATTTCCCCACTGTTCTAGCAAAATAGCACATTTATATTTCTATTTTATCATCTGGCTCAAACCACCATCGCTTTCTACTCTTTTAAAGTGCTATTGGAGGAAATGTCCTACCATTTGGTGTTTGTGTTTCAGCTCTCCCACTCTTCACTGAGTTGTTCCAATACAGAAAGCACAATCCAGTGACTAAAGCGAAGAAAGGAGCTTAGTAGAGAGTGGTTCTGTTTCTGAATAGGATGTCAGTAGCTGTCACTTAAAACAAGCAAACAACTTTTTCAGTTCCTTGAGCCATGATGTAAAACAGTACCTCTGTGTTGGGATGTGACTCAGTCTGCAGGTGTGCAGAATCAGGAAAATAGAGTGAGTTTCTTTTCATTCCATTCAAAAGCTTGTATACCTGTAAGATTGTCTGATCATTTGTCCCTAGCTGTATCACCTGGTTTGAAACATAAAGAGGTCAGTGTTCTTTCTGAGGCGTGGAAAGCTTGCATTTTCCACAGCTCTGAAACCAGCTTGCCACTACCTGGTGCCTGAAACCTGAAAATCTGCGTCAATATGTCCTAATTTTGGCACCCAGATTGTGAGGCATCCAAGTTAAATGGCATCTGATAATTCTGGCAGTTGGTCCAACTGCCTAACAGAAATAGACTACTTAGTCTTCCATCCTTACAAAAATGTGTCAGGGTGCTTGTACATAGCTGATGTATTGATATGAAACATCATCCCTATTGGTGTGGAATAGTTGTTTTGCAAAATTGTCTATTATAAAATTAAATCACTGAGCTTTGTGTGTTTGTTTGTTGTCTGGCTGTTTGTCTGATCCAGCTAGAAGGAGAATAGTATTTCTGCCTGCTTTGGACAGAGCTTGGGGTAAAAGTTGATAAAGCCTGAATCTGCATCTGCATTGACATGATCTGGTTTGAGCTGGAGATACTTCTTCATCCTGAAGTTCTCTGTCACTGTTCATGGCACGTGTTTCACTCCACTAAGGCCTCTTTCTAATGTTCATTAACAAGAAAATTTCACTGTGACTATATGCAAAGGTGTGTGAAGAGTGGTAGGAAATGCTGTTATTTTACCTCAGGGAACTCTGAACACCACCAAGCAGGCAAGTAAGACAAGACATGGCAGGAGAGGCAGAATATGTTTATGATAACTTCTGGGTGTGTGACCAAGGACTGGATCCATTCACCACCTCTTCACAACTTGAAGTCTGTCTCAGTCTCTGGAGATCCGGAGCATCAAGTGTACAGAAGATATGTTGCAGACCCAAGTCTGCTTGTTCAGGCAGTCTGGATGGATCAGAGACAGGTCCAGGATCCACCAAAACTCTCTCCGAAGGCATGGCAATTATTTCCAGATATAATTTGCTTTCTTGGACTCAGGAGATGCTGCCATCTCTTTAATGTTTGAACCCAGGCTGTGAGTTGTAGGTGCATGACTTGTGAGGATTTGGATCAAACAAAGTCCAATACGTGGACAAAAGGTCCACATGCTCCTCAGTCATGAGGTGAAAAAACTTTATGTCTGTACTTGAATCTGCTCCCATTTCCACTTACCAGCTTGTGATGGCCTTTTAGCAGCATTCACTTCAGGTTTCTCCCTCAGTGTGATCTCAAACAGGACTGTTGGGTCTCTGGGCCATGAAGGCAATTCCTTTTGAGGCATTCTACTGCTAAACCTGCTTAACAACTCTCAGGAGGGGTGTGAAGAGTATTTTTACAGCTGAATATGGTGCACGGGTTGAAGTGCGAGCCTTTCATCTTAGACCTTCCCTACCACGGGTTTTTGTTATGAAGAACAAGGTCAAGTCTTCCAAAGTTTAGTGCATAACCAAGAGTTTGCATAGGGCTTTAGAAAAACAAATCTACAATATTATAAAAACAGGACCTGTACTTTTATATAACGAGATAAAGTAAATATATTGCTGTTTAACAGCTGATTTGGAAAGTCTTTTTCACTATTTCTGTAGACTTAAAGCCCAAAGCCCAGGAGTATGAAGACTTTTTGAAGAAACTAAACAACTCTAACCATGGTGGACAATTTCATACAGATACTGAACTGGCTGTTTAGAACAGTTCCTGTGTTGCAGGAGTATTTTCTTCTCTGTTTTCCATCTCCTTCAAGCAAACTGACTGTGCAGAGCCGGGACACTCCTGTCAGGGAGTGATCAATGTGCTGCCACATACCATCTGCAGTTCTGGAATTTGCTTCTCCCACCCACACCACGGTGGTTTCACAATGTGCTTTCTTGTACTGTAGCAGGGACAGCCTCCTCAGGACATGTTTTTCTTAATCACATGGATTTGTCAGCCTTTTTTCCTAATCAAATGAGCTTTTCATTGTGTAGTCAGCATTGGATAAGCACAAGGGCTTGCAGATGACTCTTCAAGAAGACTTTCAGTGCATTTAATTTACTGCTTATGATTTCTTTCCTAGAAGCATATCTTACTTTCCCACTTAGACTGAACAGTAGTTCCCTGGCACCTGTCCTGGGCGAAAATGACAGTGTGATCCCTTATCAGCAGTGAGAAGTATTTCATGTGAATACTTGTGCTGCAAAACCACGCTGTCAAAGGACTGTGCAGGGGTGGATAGATCGGGAAAATCTGTGGGACAGCATGAGGAATTAGCATGTGGGCAGTGTGGCCCACTTGTTGTAGAGACGTGACAGGATCTGCTCCTGTCAGACAGAGCCTGAGCTTACATGGATCTGCAAAGCTCTGCTACATTCAGTGGCACTACAACAGTTTATGAATCACGACTTGTTTTTCTTTTTTAGTATCCTGCTCCCTGGTGACCACCCTGACTTGCCAATCCTTCTCCTGAGGGTGCATTTCCTAGCTGTTAAATGTCAAATTACCCAGATTAAAAAAACTTGCCAGTAAGGCTTTTGTTGTCATTGCTGTTGGTAGTTAATGAGCACTGGTATGTGGTTGCACCATCCTCAGGGGCTTCACCTCCTCATCACGTTAATAGTTAGTTATATCCCAGAGACCCACTGAACAGACAATATTCCCTCTTGAAAAATTGCTGTCTCCTCTAAAACAGAGGAGCTGTCTGAGAAGAGAGGCATTTTGTAAGGCTGGTCAAATTCTTCAAAAGATCTCGAATTCTGGGGGGACTATAACACAGCGTGTCTACTTTGTTAGTGTCATGTGGGGACAGCACCCATGTCCTAGGGACTGCCAGACTTGGGGCATCACTGTGAACAGCTTCAGTCTGTGAGCAACCACCTTGCTGTTGGTGAGTGCTCTGACCTCTCCAGAGTGGGAGCATGAAGTACAGCACAGGCTGCTTGTTGGGCTGCCTGAGGAAGCTTGTTCAAAGCTGGAGGCATTCACTGCTGCACTGTGCTGTGTAGTCTGGGCATGTGCTAAATAGCTGGAATAGCTAGAAGAATACTCAGAAGAGGGAACTGGAGGTAACAAGAAGACAATGCTGGTCAGATACACTGTTTTTAGCCAGTTTCAGTAAGTTTTTCCCACTTCTCCACTAAAATTCTCTTTGGAAGAGAAAGAAACCCAACCCCAAATTATTTTCAATTCTCCTTCTGTTTTTGTGATTGCAAATACAAATGTGAGCACATATGTGGCCCTCTTGAATCACATTTCCTTCATAGCTCTATTGAATTGGGTTCTTCTAAACGCAAAGTATTTCAGAAATATCTTTTTCCACTAATGTTTCCCATCAGACTTCTGCAGGCATTCAAAGAGTCTGTGTGTAAGTAAAGGAGAGAAATAACAAGGCCAAACAATACTGAATTGCTGGAGGCCACGGGTCAAAAAGAGATGAGTTTTGACAACTAATTGAAATGTAAGAAATATCTTTCTGGTATGCTACTTTGCCATTTCTTCTCTCTTCACAGGTATTTAACATACAGGCCTTTATTGATTACTGTGGCAGGTTTGTACTGCAAATGGAATCTGAAGGTTACTTTTTTGTCCCATAATCAGTGGCTATACATATTTGATATCTGTCTATCTTACAAATCAGTGCCTGGGAAAATCATGTCCTGGCATAGTTGTCTGTAAAGGTGAAATAGCATTAGTTTTTTTTTAAATAATAAATTTCAACATCAGAGTAAATTCTTCACCTAGATATGCAGAAAATCTCCATTACTGCTGCCTGACCCACAGGTCCAAATCTAGAGATGAACTCAGCTTCAAAAATCTTTTAAGTTCCTTGCATGCCTGCAGCCAGGTCAGCTGTCTCTGCCCTTCTAAAGTGAGAGTACTTCAAGTCTTATCTGTGGAAAATCTCTTTCAGATTCATCTGGCAGCTGCAGATCTCTTCTGGCTTGGGATTTTCAGATTCCCATCTGCAGCGAGCACCATAATATCCCACATGTCCTCTTGTTTTCCTGTCCCAGTCCCTCATGGGACTGTTTCTCTCTGGGGTTTGGACCACTCGTGCATTGAAAAGCTCATTTCCCAACTGTGCACACGCCTCTAAGGCTTTTGCTTATTAGCTAAGATTTCTAGTCCAAAGGAGAGGATTTATGAACCTGATAGAATCTGACAAAGTGTATATCTTCTGTACAGTTCATTTCTTATCAACCACAGTTAATTTCTTATCAACCAAACCATTCATATAAATAACAGTTAATTTGTAATTTTCAGCATGTTTCCCTCCTCCTTTTTCTTTTCTTATGCTGTTGCCAGAACTTCTTGTGTCAGTATGAACTTTGGCTGCAAAGTCCATTTCCATACTCCATGATACTCTTGGTTTCATAACTGTAGGAAACATCATATCCTGCCACATGAAAGGTTCCAGGCTGCCATTCTGGTCCTTAGTCTCCAAACTGAATTTACCACCCAGTTCCACAGGGCATGTAAAACCACATCTGTGCCATTTCCTCTCTGACAGCTCTGCTCTTGCCTTTGGGGATGGAGGTCTACAGGTGCATTTCCCCCATCACAAGTCTGTACCACTACTTCTCTTGATTTTGTCAGAA
Organism: Vireo altiloquus; assembly: GCA_013396875.1. Taxonomy (NCBI): domain Eukaryota; kingdom Metazoa; phylum Chordata; class Aves; order Passeriformes; family Vireonidae; genus Vireo; species Vireo altiloquus. Next base: position 389,085 of record VZRF01005414.1, on the reverse strand, counting down.
TTTTGTACACCAGTGCTGGTACATTTATCAAACAGAAGTGAAGTCTCACTGGAATATGGCATCAGGCTTGTTTTTCCATTGCACTCCGATCCTGTTAGTCATAAACTCCTGGCGTAGTTTGCCATAATTCTGCCTGAAGTTGATGTCAGCTATAGTTAAATGAATTACCTCACTTTTTGTTTCAGTAAAAAATAAAACACTGACATGTTTCTGAAATTTTCACTCACAACTGAAAATTTCTCAACATCTAACACCTCATCCATCACTTTTGGCACTTCTTGGTATGAACTGGCTTGATCTACTCATCCATTTCTCTCCAATTAAAATTCTATAATGTTCTTCCTACTTGGCTGCAAATTAACTGGAAGTATTTCATCATCATCAGTTAGCTCGTTCTTGATTTTCCTCAAATTAGCTATTTGAAAACAGAAGTGTGAATACTATTGATTTTTCTGATTTCCTTTAATTTGGTCATGATTCCTCCTTATGAAGCAAGTACAGGGAGAGATGACCTGATTATCCATATGTTGTACCCAGGAAATTGTTACTCTCTGGATTCAACACTCATTATATCCATATTGCTATAATAAGGTCAATAGCAGTCTGTGTTCAGGTTAGAAAGCTGTCATATAAGGTTTTAGAAAAACAGACTTGTATTTCATTAATTGGCTGCATGCTATTCAATAACATACTCTGAATGTTCAGATTAATTTCATTATAGAAATGTGATTTCTATATCACATAAGGTTATGTGATTTCATTATCACATAAGGAGTGACTTCTCCTTTTGGTCTGTCTTAGCACACAGGACCCTGCCTGAACCCTGTACATCAGGACGTTGTTTAACACTAATAACTCATGGTTTGAGACCAGGACTGAAATGGATCTCTGTGTGTGTGTGTTTTAGAGCACTAGGAGCAACCACTAATGGTAAAAAAAAATGGTGATGTTTCTCAGCTGATATTTTTCAGCTCTCCATTTTGCCCCTCATTTCCCAATGTGTTTTTTCCCAGAATTTCAGCCTCCCGTATACACATTCCCTCTGCTTTTTTCTACTCCATCAGTCCCATTCAGTGCTGGACATTTTAGAGTGAGCTTCAGAGCTCACCTCTGCTGGGAGCACTTCCTGCCCCTCTCCGTGTGAGCACCCTAAACTCTTGGGAAATACTGCACTATCCAGCAGCCCAGGGCCACAGGTAGGCTGCAGTGGGCAACCTGGACACTCAACACAGGGCATCAAATGACATCTGCAAGTGGGAAATGTAAAATGTGTTGGTGTTCATTCCTTAGCTATAAATAAAAACAAATTCCTTCAAAAACTGAGTATATCCTCTCTGTCATTGTTCTTTATTTCCGCTGCAAATAACTTGCAACAATAAAAATGAAGGGATGCCGAATTTGTGTGGCTCTTCAAAGTAAATTCTCTGCTTGAAATGAAGTTCAGTTGAAAAGCCTGACCCTCCTCCCCAGCATTTTTGCAGGCCAGATGGGTTACTGCTGTTCTTCAGTATGGAGCCATCCTTAGGGTGTGATGCTCCTTTTTCCTCATGAGTCTGAAAGAATGGGATGAGAAACTTTATGTCTCCCTCCTTTCTTGCAGAAACTTTGCCTGCTATCTCTCCTCTGGGTGGAGTCCCTTACGGCCATATACATAATGATCTGTTCACTGCTGTTGGCTTATATCCTACTCTCCAGAGCCATTCAGTCATTGCCGACTTTCCTTATAGTTCTGTCCTCAGATTCCTCAGAATTTTCTTCCTTTTTCACTAACAAGCATTCATTATTTCTCCCTTAAGCTTCCTAGTATCCCATGGTGGATTTTTGCAACTTTTAATTTCCCAGGAGGGATATGAAAGGTCTACAAGTAAAACGCTTTGCTTGCTCTTATCTGGGAGATTACAGAGGGGAATCGGATAAAAGCGGGGGTTGAATGCTCAATGCTTTGCCATTGTCAGCAGCAATGCACTTTTGGTAGAAAATGCCATTATCCCTATGCAGTGGGGTTTTAAAAACTTTTAAAAGGCATAAAAAATTGAGGATTCAAATTCTTTGGGCGTTACTCTTCTCTGCCCTGAAGTTCCTTTTCATTGCAATGGAGGCAGAGGAAGGAAATGGAGTGACTGGATCCCTGCACTCCCATAAAATATTCAACAAAGAGAGACTGGCCTTATCTCATACCTGTTTTCCCCTCACTGTGAGAGCAGGAGGGGGATGTGGAGGACAAGCTTGCCCATCAGCAGCATAATGAGGTGAACAGGCGGGTTTGGTCCTCTGCTGTTCCGAGGCTGTGCGGCAGGAAGCTGGGATTCACACTGGCATCTCAGTTTCTCTGGCCTTTTTAAAATTGCTAATTGTGAGCATCATCCACACTAATTATTTTTGAGAAGTTGCAATGGGTATCCTTATAAGAACATTGGACTGTATTCACAATCAAGGATTGCCTAGAGGATAAAGATGGCTTTTTCTTTTTTGACAACACTGATTGATTTCTGATAAAACACATTTTTCCTTGTTTCTTTTGATGTACACTTATGCTATGACATGAATAAATTACACAGTGGGAAGTAAATGAGAAGATTTCACAGTGATAACCATGTCTGTGCTTTAGCTTTTCTTGTTTTGCTTCACCACATTCTCTGCTCTAAATGAGTATATACAGTTGCACATCTCTGCTCTCTCACAGTGTAAAATGGCCCTTCTTTTCCAGATGAAGTTTTGTTGTCCCATAAAGCTGATTTTCATTCTTCTTTTTGGAAAGGCCTTGAGAAATGCAGGATTGTGCTTAAAATCTAGAGATGGTAGATGAAATATTGATAAATGTCTGTCTCAAGTCCCTGTGCTTGTACCTGTAACTAGAGGAGTTGGAAGTTAACTTCAGAATTTCACTGCCAGTCCTTTTACATACTTTCATACTTTCCTCTGTTAAATATTACTGATTTTCATAATTGCATTTCATAATAACTATTATACCAGGGAGTGAACTGGGTGACTGTGGAAACCAGCTCTGATCTCCTGCTGGTAGGAAGAATGTGCTGGCCACAGGCCAGATTGCTTAAATTGCCATGAGGATCCTGCACAAATGAAAAATGCCACAAGGCTTCAGACTTGCCCTATACTGATATACCAGTCTCTCAAATGGCAATACTTTTCTCCCTTTGGGCCACGCAAACTGGTCTGGCTTCTCCTTCCCTCACCTACTGGAAGCAAAGAGCAAAGCTCAGCTGTGGCTGTCTGGTGGCAGCAGGAGCACCACCAGGCACAGAGTCAATCCATTAATGAGCATAGCCTGCCTGCCTTGTGGCATTTTTCATTTTATTTCTGCTCGTGTCAGGTGGAAAGACTCAGGCTGAACCTCTGCTTGCAGCCTGCATGCCAAGGACTCTGGTTACCCTGGTTGTGTTTCTAGCCTGACAATGAGTCTCTCTGCTGCTGCTGCTGCAAGGTGCTGTTATCCCTCCGTGCTGGTGTACAGAGCACGGCGGGGTGTCTTCAGCAGGGAAGTGGGATTAATGACTGCAGGAGCATGGCGAGGCTTCCCTCCTTCTTATTTGGAAATGGCTTTGATTATTTCTCGAGGAAAAAATAATGGCATGTAGAGACGTGACGTTAATAGTGTTAATAACTAAATAGTTAAAACAGGCACTCACCTTTATAACCCAATTAATAAACAAATGTTTTAGTTTAATTACTCTATATTGCATGTTAGAGGCATATATTTCCTACTGATAGTTTAGTCATTAGATAGTTTAGACCATAGTTAATTGCATAAAAATTTAAAATTTACAAAATTAGGTTTTGGGATTGAAAGACAAAACTGTCAGTCATGTCTCTGAGGACTGGTTCTTTTTCTGTAACTGTGGCTTGTAGGATTTCAGAAGCTTCTTTTCTTACTTAGCTTGATTGGTGAACCTAATGGTCATTTTGATTTTTTTATCTTATGCTTATTTCTAAACTCCCAGATGGTTCCAGGAAAACAAGTTTTCCTTGAAACAAAGTGCCTCAATAACAATACTTGATCATAGGAAACTGCAGAAAGCTTGTGGGTTTGAAGCAGAACTGATTTTCTTTCCAGTTCTCTTAAAGCCAAACATTACACCTTAAAAATGAATCCACAAAATTTCAATTGTTCCTATGGGACTGGAATTTTAACTAAAGGAAAAACATTTCTATAATACCTGCTCAATCATAACACAGTTCAGTGACCTGCTTATTATCAGATTAACTATCCTCATGCTTCCTTATCTCTTTGAAGGGCAATTTTCTGTGAAAGTCAGCCCTGCACTGGAAGCTGGAAGCTTTCTTGCTCCTGGGAGGGAGAGGCAGGCTGTAAGAGTCAGTGCCTGCCAGCTGCCAGCCAGAGGCACAGCATCCAGTACGGCATTGCCTACAGAAATGCACAGCCACACACATACATACATATGCATGTGTATAAATATATGCATTTGTATCTCATAGGATTCCTTTTGTAGGGCTCTCAACTCCTTTCAGTTTGGTTGCAGGCGTTCCAATCCACGTCACCAGAGCAGAGTGATGCCGTGGGTGACATCGCCATGTGAGCATCATTTTGCTTTCTCCACCCCTCCAGCACGCCTCTGATGTGATATCCTTGTCAGGCAGGGAAGGTGCAATGCTCTGGAAGATCCCTGCAATCACAAACGTGGTATATAGAGGCCTCCCACAGAGAAACTGAAATATCTCTGTTACCTCATTGCTGGGGATTGCACTGGCAACAATAACTTCAAAATGAGAATCAGAAGCAGCCCAGAGAGTGGATTTCTCCGCACAGGGTGCGCTCAGGAAGTGGCAGTGGTAGAGAAATGCTGCAGTGTTGCACTTTATTGCACACCTTTGTCTTACAAGCTCACTAAGAGAGCTATTCCATGGCATTGTTTTAAAGATTTTACTGTTGTCTGCATTATCACAGATTTGCTGCTTGTATCAGTAGGTATCCAAAAATCCCATAATTTGTCATAGCTGACATTTGCCATACAGTGAGGTAGTAGATCCTTAAGAAAACCAGCATCTGGCCTTACATCTCTTCCCCTCTGATGAGGCATATGCTCATTTTTAAGGGTTTCTGCCATGGTGTTGGTGGATCATGCCTCCTCAAAGGCATGAAGATTGATCACCCCTAATGCAAAGGCTGAACACTGAGAGCTGTAGAGTTTTTCTGTTGCCTTTATAATGACTTTATGGGGAGCTGTAGAGGGATGGCAGCACTCAGGAAAGCACCCTGGCATTTCACAATTATATTTGCAATACAGGTGTATTTTGACAATGAAAGAAGCCCTGGATGTACTCTGGCTCCTTTCTGCCATGTAGAGGGACTGTGAGGTGTAAGGGAGTGGGGTCACAACCACATCTCTTTTTAACATTGAGCTAGGACATAACTGGGGAGAGCACATAGTTCCATCCTGGGAAGTGCTCATTCATCCCATGTGTCTTATATAGATTGCCCATGAAAACTTTCATCTGAGCCGCATTATTTACTTCCATGTCCATGATAAATTATACCTAGAGTACATTCTGACATGGCTTACATCAGACTGTGTGCAAACACGCTGCCTTTCATTCATTGGTCTGGCTGACAGGCCTGGGTGTGAGCAAAATAGAGGAGCCTCCACTGTAACTTAGACAAAGCCAGCAGTAGCCAAGACTAATCTGTGTGCAGTTTAATGCTGTGGCAGAAGACTGTTGTAAATGTGGCTTTAGGAAGGTTATCTTCAGTCTTATGAACACTGCCAGCAGTTGGGAACCAAAATTCAATTCTGCCTCCAGAGTTTGGGAACTTCTCAAAGTTTTCAACATCTGATTCACATTTTGGTTAACCATCTAGTTTTGGACATGTCTCTTCTCACTTGAAATGATGTGGATCAAGTCTTTTTCTCTCATTTTTGGGAGTATTCTCTCATCAGAACTAACTTTCATAATTTCCTGGTAGCTCTGGGGGCTGCCAGTGTGGTGGGAAAAGCAATAGTCTGGAGGGTTATGATGATCTTCAGAGAATGTGCCCTTCTTAGGCAAGGAGTACTGAATAGGTGGTAAGACACTCTCTGCTATTGTATTTGGTGGATTCATGCCACTCTCATACTCACATGAGCATGTAGGGAGGCTCAGCATGGTCCTCAGAGGACAGCTGCTGTGAAAATTATTAGTGTGTGGCATTAGAATCATTTGGACTCTGAACCCTGCCTCGTACTGCCCTGTGTCTGGCAGATTGTGTAAGTACATGAAAGGCTTTTTGTCCATCAGTAACTGTAGTCATTAACCAAAGGATGGGCAATTACCGTAAGCAATATAACAATCTTAAATTCCAGAGATGATTGCATATGACACTAGAGAAGTAGTAGATTATCCATTGTTTGTCTAGTAGAAAACAGACCACTGAGGTAGCAGAGAAAAGCAAAAAGAAGCCTTTATGCAAAAGCAGCTGTTATGTTTCATGCAAACCTAGGCAACAGTGGCCCTCTTACCCATGTTTCTCATAGCTGCTCTTGGTTTCATATGTTCCACTGACTGTACACATTGGAATTGGTGGTTTCCCTTAGGCATACATGTCTGCTTTCCATCATTAAAAACTCTTTGTTTTTAGAAGAAGAGTACAGAAGCTGTTCTGATTTTTTCTTTGAATTAACACCCTTTTATGAAAACTGCTTTATAGTAGCTCCGATATCAAGTTAGAAGTGGATGCCTCTGCAAAGTCCTTTTAGGTAGTGCTTACACCAGTGCAGCTCTCTGCTAGGAAGGCAGACTTCCAAGGAGAGCTGTAACACAGGAGGATCAGAGCACAGAATAGTGATGTAAATGTTTCTTAATTGAATTCGGTTTCTCAAGGCACTGCAATAATTTCTTATTTATGAAAGGATGAAATGCACTTCCATGCTATTTGCATATACATTTGGCCATCCTCTCCTCTAGGATAGGAGAGTATATATAATCTCTCTCCTTTATTAAGGAGTGACATCTGCTACAATGTCACCTAGACCCACTAAGCAGGCTCAAAGCTGGCATGAGGGAATGACAGTGCTGACAGCAACTGCTGAGCATGAGGGTGAGACATGAAGCTGGTTCAGAATGAAGAGGTTGCAATATGTGAGGGAGGATCACAGGACCCGAGCAAGGGAACATCAGGACCTGGATTAAAGGAACATCGCAATTACTCAGCACAATTTAAATGAACCATTAAAATCAGCACAGAAATAAGAGGTAAATGTGGAAAAACGAAGCTTTCGTGCCGCTACTCTTGTTGGTCTCCACCGGTGCTGCTTAGTTCAGTGGAGTAGTTTGTCAGCCAGGGTTGTGCTGCCTGTCAGCCCTGTGAGGTGGCTGGGGGGTGTTGGGGAATGGGCAGGTGAGGCAGCATGGAGCTCTCACATCTGCTGTTTGAGAAGCGAGGTTAGTGACTGCGGTGTAGGCATAGCACTGTTACCATTGGCAAAGGTAGGAGATACTCACAAGTGCTCTGCAAAACCTGTGATCAGCTTTGGTAGAGAAAATTTTTACCATTCGCTATACTTCAGTGAAAATCTTGCCTCCTTATTCTAAAGTTTAAACTTCCCTGTACCAAATTGCCAAAGCGTTATTTTCCATCTGTAATACATGGACCAGCAGAAGTCATCAGAGGAATTTTAGGGCAAGTGAATATTATGCTGGCTGAAGTAATCTTGCTTTTTTCAATTTTAGAGACAGTATTGCATCTTAACAGGATGAATAATATAATGAATCTCTTGGCTTGTTACCAATCAGAACAGTGAAATTTCATAATCTGTCACTGTTTTGGAAGGTGAATGACAGCACCAGATGTACAACATTGGTGACTCAGATCTTAGGAAAGTAATTAATGATGTTAGCTGAACAATTTAAAACCTGGCATTAAGAGATGCTCAAAAGACAATAGCACAATTCCTCACAATAGAGGCTCAAAGAATTGCAATAACTATTGACAGATAACTCTGCACCAGGGGCTTCTTGAAAATCTCTGTAACAAATGGTGGGCCCCATAGCAAAACTTTTAGGAAATACAAGATTATGTTAGAACATTGTCCAAGACTTTAGCTCAATTACAAGTACTGGAGCATTACAAATAATACCCAGAGGTCAGATTCATTCCTTTTTTCATTAAGTATATAGCTCAGGAAGTTCAGCAGTATGAAACTAAGCAGTTGTATTGATACACCTGACTGAATAGAACCTACGGTTACTGTGAACTTGCTTCTTCTTTAATGTAGCAAAGCACTGGTTATTGATCAGTTAACACTACCATACCTCTGCCCCTTAAAATTACCCTCCAGCTACTTCCCTGAACTATGAATATCAGCTTTGTACTGTCAGAAGAGAATTAAGAGAGCAGACAACCCAGAAATTCTGTTTGAAAAGAAGTGCCATCCTATGCCACTGCATCAGACCAACAGCTGAAAAAGTTTGGGCCCAGCTTCAGAAGGGATGTCTACAACCTCCTGTGTCTAAGAAGCAAGTTCTCAGAGACAGTGTCATTGGTCACCAAGACAAGAAGATGCATTTACAGAGCTGATACTTCAGCTGGGACAGGTAATGCTGTCAACTTCCAAGTGTAGGTACAAGATATGTCAGAAACCTTCCTGCTGAAGACATCAGAATTATACATATGAAATTAAAATTGGTAATTAAATCTCTGGAAATTAAAGTTTTTCTTCTCAGCTTTGCATCTCTAGGAAAAAGAAGCCAGCTCTGGTATTAGGGAGCTGATTATTTTAAAGGACTTTGAGTTGAATGACATCTTTATGGACTAGGCTAGTCTGTGTAGCCAGAAGCAGAGCTGAGTACTCAGAGCTGTATCCTCAGAGCAGAGTTGAGCTTGAGCACAAATAAAGGATTGATGTAAGTCCTCAGATGAATGAAAGCATGCAGAACTTCCTGAATTAAAAAAAAAAAAAAAAAAAAAAAAAAAAAAAAAAAAAAAAATGGGAAAAAAAAAAGAAGAAATTCCTGAAAATAAAAAAAAAAAAAAAAAAAAAAAAAAAAAGAAAAAATTGGGTCAATGAAAAAAAGTTATTCCCGGCTAGGGAATTAGACAGGCTGGGGAAGCTATGCAAGTGTGACCCAATCATGCATGACAAACTCTGCAGCTGCTATTATTGGAAATGAGCTATCAGTGTAACAAATGCCATGAGCAAGGCAAGGAAGAGAGGTTTCTGAAAAAACTTTTTCAGCAACAACTTCCACGGATTTTTTTGTTGGCTGTATTTTTTGGTGTGTCCATTTGCAGTTTCTAAATTCACCCCTCCCTTGCATTTAGAATTTCAGCAGGAGTCTGAAGGCACCTGCAGTCTATCACCACACTCTTAAGCAGGTGTTGAGAGGTGGTGGCATGTGAAGTATGCACCACAAAGGTGAACAGAGATAAAACCTTAGTAAATTGCTGTAAAATGCAGTTAGAGAAAGATCTGTGAGAAACAGCATTATGTGAAAAAGTAGAGCATATATAAAACAATCTCATATATCCTAAAAAAATACTTTTACTTCTCTATTGCTTACCTATCAGATGTTCTCTTGCTTGAAAATATATTTATGGTGCCATTTAGTACATTTAACTGGTGGTCCTATGGCCTGCAGTTGTTTCCTGAGAGAAGGTGGTTGTACAGGTTTCATAATAATAGTTCAAGGTAAAACCAAGGTAGTTTTGTGATTTGGATTTTAGTTTTGTCTTCTTTTTGGTGGGGGAGGTTGGGGGGTGGAGAAAGGAGGTGTGAGGTGGGTGTAATCTAATAAGCAAACTAATAAGTGTGTCTAATAAAAAATATGTAGTAATTTCTGTTGTACTGCTCTCTGGTCTGTAATGGTGTTAATGTGACCACTGATTGCCATGATTGACTTAAGTGTTTCTGTCCACAAATAGTATTTATCACTAAGTTCAATGTAATAGTGGGTGTACAAGAAAAACATGGCAAAATCACAAAAGATTTAGAAATATGTCACCCTTTGAGAACACATTACTGCCTTCTGGAAGCTATGTCTTTGGCAGTCATTATACTCACTTACAAGGTCTCGTCACCAGACAATCAGAACATACCCTACCTGGTTCATCTTAGGAGCAAATATTATTTTCCTCAGCAAGAGTTATTTTTTGTTAGAATGTCCTTGCTATTATACCTGTTTGGCATAACTCAGCAGGTATAAGGTAATGCCTCTGAAAAAAATTGTGAAAATTCTTTAACCACTTCTGGAGAGCATTCAAAGGAATGTCTCTATGTCTTTACATTAACCTTGTATTTGCCAGAAACTTTCTGGCAGACGAATGAACCAGATTTCCTAATGCAAGCTGAGCATACAGATTCTAAATAAGCATAGAGACTGATACATAAGACTGTTGCCTTATGTTCTTAAGGTAGGAATTAGCTGGAACTTAGCTGAAAAGACAGCTTAAGCAATCCTGCCCTCCAACTCAACCTTGAATTTGATCATCTTTCTTAGAAGAGCACAGCTCCCTCCCTGAGTGTCTGAGCCCAGATGTGTGGGGACAAGTGCCCTGCTCTGGGAAGCCAGGCATTTTGAGTTCACCTCAATATTGCCATGACTCACACTTGAGGCAGGGAAATGCCAACATTGCAAAAGGTTCAGCTGAAAAATGAGGCAATGAACAGAGGAGGAGGTTTGGGTATGGCAACCTAAGTTATGCAGGATAAGTTACTTGGAAGTGCAAGCTCCCCATATGTGCCTTGAGCACATTGACAGACAGGATCAGCAGCCCCACGCTTGCCCTACCTGGAGATCCCCATACCCTTCCTGTCCAGGGCCAGCCCCACGCCTGATGCTCTGCTCACAGAGCAGTGAGTGGGGCTGCAGTTCCTCTCTCAGGCTGCAGGTGATGCAAAGTGAAATAGAAACCATTTCACATCACCCAGAAGCTGAATCACTCTCTTAGCTGTGGGGGTAAAGCCCTGAGTGAGATGGTGAGTGCGTAGCTGGAAGCCAAAGTCAGTAGGCTGGACAGCACAGGGAGACCTATAGCCAGGAACAACCTGAATAATGTGGGCACAGAGCTTAAATTTGGTCATACTGGTCACAGGGAAAGAAGGAACATGCAGAGAGATTTCAAATTAGAGGGTTCAGCAGAGGAAGAAACAATCAATGTTAGAGATGCTATGGCCCAGCTGAACTTTGAAGGAGAGGCCGTGACAAAGATTAGCAAAATAACTCAGCAAAATGGGGGCTGTTGAATTTTGAAAGCTCTTGCTGTAATTGGAGTTAGTTGGAAACCTTCTTTGAAAGCACTTTAACCAAAACATATCTTGTCTCTGAAACTATAATGTATTGTTTAAAAGGTTTTGGATTCAACAAATTTCCACAAGGCAAAGTTCTGAGTCCTTGTGAGAAAGCCCTTTTAAGGGCACCGCCATGGACTTTCACTGGGTAAGATTTTGTGACACCACAACAAATTTCCACAAGGCAAAGCTCTGAGTCCTTGTGAGTCTTCCTGGACATGTGGGAGGGAGAAGGAGTCCTGTTCCTGCTGTGTGTGGTGGGACTTGTTCTGAGGCAAGGAGCTGAGAAAAGATTTCAAGCAGCAGGCATCTTCCCTTCCACCTCTCACACCTTTGTGTCCAGTGTCAGAGGTCTGTCTGGTCTAGCAGTGGGCACCACAGCAGCTTCCATGCTGACCTGGTGGCAGCTCCAAGCCTGAGCTCTGAGCAGCCTCTCCAGCACTGGCACATCTGCCAGTCCAACTGGGGAGGTGCAGCTATGCTCGCACTCCTACACTCTGTCCCTTGGGAGTTTGCCTCAATGTGGGAACATGGTTTCTTTTCTAGAGGAAGCAAAGCAGTACTTTAACAGAGGATTTCGCATCTATGAACATTTAATACATTTACTTGAAGTTGTAAGTTTACCGAGACGCTTTCCAATCCCGCTCACAGCAGCCCTAATTTGTACTGGTCACTTCTATTTTTCAGAAAAGAAGGTATGTACTTCCTTTTAGGTCATGCACATATTTAGCAAGAGGAAGGGTGGAAAGTGATGATCTTGTGTCTAATAGGGCTCAGCCTTCTCCCTTGATGCTTTAGAAACAATCCTCAACAAGTCTAATGCTTGCCCTTAGGTAACGAAAGACCTTTTAAGGGCACTGCCATGGACTTTCACTGTGTAAGATTTTATGACACCAAAACCCTTTGCTGGAGCAGACCCTCGAGCCCTAATGCAGAAAGTCCTTTACCCACCTTGAATGTATGCTGAGGAAAAGTTGTGTCCAAAGTCAACAGGAACTTTTCCATTGCCCTCTGGAACCTCTGGGAAAGGCCCAAGGGTGGGCCTTTTTTCTTGCTCCATAGCCCCAAGAATACTGACAACAGCTTTTGAAGTAAGCATGAGACATATGCATCCCACAGAAACACCCTGGATGTTATGTGGAAGGGAGAGCTATGTTACAGAGTCAGGCTGAAAAATTATAGGAGCATTCACAGGAAAAGCACTCCTGAAAGAGCTCTACCCCTGCTGCCTCCTTTCTCAGACTGTCATTTCTATGTTCTGAATATATCCAGTGGTACCAATTAAATGCCTACAGATTATTAATTAATGAAGCAGCCTGTGAGGATTTGTGCTGCAAGTCTCCCTCAGCACTAAGATGGCTGTTCCAGACACCCTGGCTCTTCTGAGATTTTCTTTCATAAAAACCCCTTTGTGTATATGCTGGGACAGGTTTAGCATTTGTTATATAGTCCAAAATAGCAGTGATACATTAATGAAAATATTTTAAGAAGTGAATAACTGTAGAATCGACATTTGCAGGAACAAGGAAAAGCCAGGGGGAAGTCTGGTGCTGGGGGAGAGCCACCCTCACGTGTCACGGATGAGCTTTCCACAGGCTGCAGCCAAGTGCTCCTGCCTCACGTGTGTGACCACAGGAGCAGCCAGATTCCATGTGACAGGGGGGGAATGTTGAGCACAGCTTTCAGTGTGCCTCAATACATGCCTGCAAAGTGAATTTCTGTGGCTGTTGTATAGTCAAGTGGATTTCTTTCATGAAGTGCTTGTAAGATGTCATTGAACAGGGTTGATATTGAAAAACAAGTCATGTTCTTTCTCTTCTTTTACGTAATCAGGGGTTTTGAAGCAGGTAAGTTTTTGCAGGGTACAGTTCATGGGTTTTTTAAAAGTAATTTCCTAACCAGGTCTGGAGAGCCTATATTTCATAAGAGGTCCAGTGGAAAGTCCTTTAGAAGTTTGACATTTCCATGTTTTCATCAAAGGAATGTAGAAAAAAGGATGAAATCCTCTAGACAGAAAGTATCCTAAGTGCACACATTTGTCTGACTGCTCCTTGTCACCAGCTGCCTTTATCTTCAACTGCAGTCCTCTGAGAAAGGCTGGAGTTAGCGACAGGAAGTAACTGGTTCCACTGCACAGTCGAGACATGTAAGGGTTTGAATTTCTTTCCAAGGTCAAGTTTTCAGAAGCAAATTTTCTAGCAACTTAATCTTTATTTAAAAAAAAAAAAAAAGGCAGCAACATAGCAGGAGAAATGTCAAAGAGAATTAACATTGAATTTAGAGATACATTTACTGTCACAATCAGAAGTTTCCTTTACAGTTGTACATAGTTGTGGGATTTAAAGTTACACTTGGCACTGCAAAGCTATTATCCTAGAATAATTACTTTATGAACTTTTACAGTGAAAACATTGCAAAGGGACTGACAGAGGATGTCCCACGGCCAGATACCAGGCTGTGGTGCCTGACAGCCAACATTTGGTGGGTGAGTGGGTGGGTGGGGTGACAGATTCACAGCATGGGGTGAGGGAGCTCTCCGTTTGACTGGGACAGGAGCAGGCCAGGTCTCCTACCCCCAGCTCAGGGCTTCTCCAAATCAAAGCAGTTGCTTTCCTGAAGAAGAAGGAATGGGGCTGAGTTGGAGGTGTAGAAGGTGGATTTTGGGCAAGAGATGAGAGAGGACATCCTTGGAGAGCAGGACTTAGCATGTGTTGCTGCAGGACAGTGGAATAAGAGAGAGACAAGATAGATCCTGACCCTCCTTACATGTCAAGCCTGATTTTCTTGGGCCCTGATATAAGAAAACTAGAAGACAGGTTCTCACCCTGACAGGACTCACCCTGACATAATTGTGAGTGGGACAACTAATTAGGCCTATGGATAGTCCTGGAGCTCACCCATGCAACTATTCTAACATTTTGCATCATTAGCAAATGTTTCAGTTATGTCTAAGTAGATTCTTTTTCATATCCTTTATACCCTTCTGTCTTTGGAGGTTTTCAATACAACAAACAAACAAACAAACAAATTTCCTGGTGTGCAAGTGCTTTCTGTGTTGTGGCTTCTGGCTGCCGGAAACAGGGCTGAAACCACTGCCCTGCTTTGTACATGATATTAAAACACTAGCTAAAAGAGATTAGTCATTATTATCTTGAGGCTAATGTTTAATTAGTGATCTAGAAGCAAAATCTTCCTGCCTGATCATTCCAACAGCTCTGAGAGCTTCCTAGAGACTTATTCCAGGCACACTTTGCTGTGTAAGATTTATTGTCATGCAGACAGTGTGCGCGCCAACTGGGAAAAATGAAGTGGTGTCAAGAATGCTTTGGCTATATTAACTCTGAGTATGTCCTTGCTGCTTTGAGATTTGGGGTTTAAACATAATATTGTTTGAAAGTGCTTTGTAGCCTTGAATATCACATTCCAGTAAGAGGAAAGGTTTATAACATGTTGACAACCCATGGTTGTGCTTTCAAAGAAGGTTGTCAAAAATGCATTTTTTCTGTTTGGTTTGAATACATAAGTCAAGGAAAATTGAATTTTATTATTGAATCCCAAAGATAATCACAAAGATCTTTATAAATGCACTGACTGATTTATTAGCCAATACAATCATCTCATTTCCAAATAGCAAGATTTTGGTCATGTTTTCATATTGATTCAGCTGATAAAGATCACAGATGCAGCAAAGAGCACAGTCCATTCCACCTGCTGAGTTTATCTGACCCTGACATGGTCAGATAAATTCTTCACCTCTGCATTTTACAACAATATTGTTTTTCACTTCTAAAAGTGTCAATGTTTCTCCTCCCTGATGCCCAGAGATAGATGATTTGGGAAAGTATAATTCAGGATACCAAGTTGCTTTTTCTTGTGTGTGTTCTTTGTTGTAGGACTGACCATCATCACAGCAACAAATTTGGCAATACTTTATATGACACAGATCTAGGTACCTTGCTTCAGAGATTGAGCTGAAGTCTTCTGAATAGCACTCTCCACAGAGAAAATTAGATTGAAGGTGTGGTCATTCATTGTTAAATGAACAACATGAAACCTTTGTGCAATAAGAAGAGAAATATTTAATCAAAACGGCTTTCATTACCTGCTGCTCCTCAGTTGTTTGCATTTACATATATTTGTTTTTTCCACATTCAAATTAGAAAAGAGATTTTTGGACAGAAAATCTTCTGTTTTGCGAAGGTTTTACTTATATTCTTCCAAATGACAAAGCTGTCTTTTATAAATATGGCTTACAGTTAGCATTGCATGCTCTGATTCTAAAATCCAGGACATTGTTGGTCCAATTAAATACTCATCTTTTGATGACTAAGATGATTATTCCAGCTTCCAGTTCTTAAGAAACCTCAAGAGAACTGCTTGCCTTGAGCTCTCAGTTGTGTCTTCACTCCTCCTGAGTAAGGAATAGCACGAATCTGACTGGAAAGATATTTTCCACTTGTTTTATCAATTCCATTAGGAGTATTATCCCCCTAGAGGGTATCTTTGCTCAAATTAACTGAAGACTTATGAACCCCCAAAGGGATAACTTGAGTCTGTATTATGGTCCAGTGGATTTTGATTTTCACTGAGAAGATTTCCTCCTCTAAATTTCATACTTCATTTCTTTTTAACAAAATATAAAAAATCCAAATGGTTTTAATCCTTCTGCAAGAGGCCTGTCCCTGCCCTTCCCCTTTCCCCCACCCCTCACAGCTTCCTGCATGGAGTGTAAAGAAAATTAAAAAAAACCTCAAATGGATTTGGATTATTTTATTTCAAAATCTGGATTAAAAGAGCAAGTGATGGTCTCTAATGTCTGGCGTAAAGCCAGCAAACAACCTGCTGGTGTCAAGCATGAGTCTAATGGGTAGGACGGGTTCTCATCTGGTATAAAATTGTACTACCCTATAGAGGTAGACAAAGCTCAGTAGAGCTGTATTTTTTGCACTAAATAATGCAGCCTACATCATCTCAGTGTGTTCAAAGGCTGAGGAATGATCATGTAACCTCCAGGCCCAGGAGTCTTTGGATGATTCAGCCTTCTTCCATCCACATCCTCTGACCAGCTCCTCAATCCTCTCTTATTTTAATTTCTGTTTCCTTTTAAGAGCATGTTAATCCAGCTGTTATTGCTGCCTTTCTGTCCCTGCTGCTTTCCCATTCTTTGGGGAAGTTCTTGAGGACACAGTACTTTCATTAACTTTTCTTCATACAATGAACTCCCGCAGAAGCCTTTGTTTAACAATTTTTTTTGTATTTATTTACCTAATATGATTTTGATCACAAGGAATTTATTTAGAATTTGATGAGAGTTCCGCAGCTAATTACTATCACATGTTATAATTCATTCTCAAGTGAATGAGCCTTTCAAATAAAGCAATGCAGAAATAACTGATGGGACCCTGCTGGGACTACTTCGTTTGGCAAAACCGGAATACAAAGACTTGAGAAGAGGAAAATGCTTTCCAGCCAATTAAAACTGTACAAAAGACACTGACCTTTCTTGCATGAGGCTGCTAGGATGAGATGCTCTGCAGGATGACTGTTCCAGCAACAGGAAGCAAGGAGTGGTAAAGCATTGAGGTTTTGTTGCCCTGTGCACTGCTGCCAGTTTTCAGTCCGGAAAAACCCTCCCGAAAATTTTAAGGCTGATAATTGTGATTAACTGGACAGAACTGATTACTATCATCATTATTACTATTATTAATGAGGCATTTTACATATAGTTATGAAATTATCTTAGAAACCTGCTGGCACACACACCGTATTCAAAGACAGGAGAGGATTGATCACTTGCTGCTTCTGCTCGGTGCTCTGCTGGCCTGAGTCTCACTCACAAGAACATCTGTTCTTTCTAACCCATTTGGTCAATCAGCAGTTTTCCCAGAGGAAGAGCTATGGTTTATAGACATCTTCAGAGAAGTACATGCTCAAGAGTGAATGACAGCGTGCCCATCAGGAAAGAATGTTAGCAGTTATAAACAGAGAATTAAAAATCACAGGACAAGATTGTTGAGAAAAGCACAGCAAAGTAGTTTGTTGGGATATATAGCTGGGAAGAAGGGGGCATAACAAATGAAAGCAGGGGATGTGAGGAGGACCACGAAGGTTAGCAGAAAGAAATATGCAATGAAGGAAGCCAGATGAAGGATCTACGGAGATCAAGGGAAGAAAATTGTCAAGGACTCCTACATCTATAGGATATTACTGTCAGTATGTGAAACATGTTGAAGGTTTGAATCTGAAGACCCCAGATGAATAGGAGTTGGCAAAGAGATTACAGAAGAAAAAGTCAGAATTTTGATATGTAGCTGCTTATTATGAGACCACTGTGCAATTTCAGTATGTGGGGAGTTGTGGGCTTTATTTTCAGAGATTTGTGAAAAACAGGTGAGTCTGTATTAGCATCTGACAAACCTGGATGTAACCTGCTTTTTAAATTGTTATGATAGCGCTGTTGGGAGCTTTGAGAAATTTTTTGGTAACTGTGTGGAAATGAGCACACCAAAAATGAACAGGAAATGCGCAACAAGAGCAAAGATTTAAATGGTCTTGTATTTTCCTGTGATGCTGTGGTAGTTACAGCTGCTTGGTTCTTTCAGCTGAAAAGAAGGAAAACAATGGCAAACTGTCAGTTACTTTTTAACTGCTGGATGCAAGCACAGGGCATATGTTTCCGAAAAGACTACACGTTGACCTTGATTCCTCCTAACCATATCTGGGCAAATAATCAAGACTGCCCACTCACAGACTGGCAGCTCCTTCCACTGCAAAGGGAGATCGATACCTCCAGAGTCTGATTCAGATCTTACTTCAGGGATGTGTGAGATGAAAGCTATTAGTAGTCTTTAATTATAATGCTAAGAGTAAGTTGAATGGGGATTTGGTAAGATAATGAACTGTTGCTATTCATGTGGACATTAATCTCTGCTTTCCTGAGGAAGAATTTGGGAGAGTTTGCAGCTCAGGAAAACTCGCCCAAGGCTGAAGCTTCCTTAAATGCTATCCATGTTTACTTCTAATCCAAAGGAATAAACAGGTGAACTTTGTTCTACTTGCATTATAACTTTACCTCTGATACCTGTGCAGGTCACATCCCACGGTGGGAGACCACCACAAAAGCTACTTCATGGAGCAAACATATCTGACACAGGCAACTTAGTGCCAGAAAGGTTAGAGACTCCTCGTCCTTGGATGACATTTTGAACATGTAGCTTGGGAAGACCTTGAGTAGACTCCCTCTTGCTTTGAGTGAGAGATTGCACCAAATGACCTCTAGAGATTCCCTCCAACCCAAATTTTTCTATGACTTCAGTAAAAATTTATTTGCTGAATAGTGCCAGTAACTTCCATGCCTATTTCTGATTTTGAAACAAACCTGCAGGGAAATAGCTAAAGATTTTAATTAAAATTGATTTAATGTTATTCAGTCTAAATTCCCTGGGATAAAATTGTGCTGATAAAAAAAAAAAAAAAAAGAAACATCTGTGATTAAAACCAAAGCAAAATGGAAAAAATTAATCAACTTTTTGTGGTTTGATTCAGCATTGAATGAACTTTTTCTTGCTTTCATTTGAAGGAAATTGGAATAAATATTCCAGGATTTTTAATATTTTAAAAAAATTATTCTCAATCAAAACAAATTCTGCTTGTTTCTTTGGGCATCCATCTTGCCAAACATTTCCTGCAAGTGCCTCTCTAGAGAGATAAGAGTTCTTGAACTGTTCCCATTCCTGAACCCAGAAACCTGAATAAGGCAGCAGACTATTGTTAGTCATCAGAGCTTGTCCCAACAAGGTTCTGAACCTTTCAATACCAGAAGCAAACACGTGGTTTTTCTTGGGAGATAAATCAGAAGAGTGCTGTGAGGGATAACTGGCTGAGTGATACATTTTTTATTGGTCCCATCACCTGCCTGAAAAGAGAGACGACTCTGAAGACCCTTCCCCCCTTTACCATGTGTGTGTCCTAAAGCAGCACCTTTTGGCAGCAGCTCTCAAGGCATCCATACTGCATCATACAGAAACTACACCATGTAATTTGGCAGATGTGATACGAACATGGGTCCTGGCTCAAGGAGGATGACACTAGTATGATTCTGTTCGCTTTCTTCATGTCCTCAGAGCTTAACTCAGGTAGGAATGCTCAGTTTCAGGACTGATTCTTTCAGTGCTGTCCCTGCTGTATTTTTCCTGCTCACACTGCAAGATGACTTTCTGTGAGCCAGCATAGAATCACAGAGCTGTGTAGGATGGAAAAGACTTTAGTGTCATCGAGCCCTCCTGTTAACCCAGCACTGTCAAATCCACCTGTAAACCATGCCCCAAACATCACATGTGCTTAAATACCTTCAGGGATAGTGAATTCTTGTCTGGGCAGCCTGTTTCAATGCTTGACAACTCTTTTGGTGAAGAATTTTTTCCTGATATCCAATATAAACCTCTTCTGGAACAAATCGAGGCTGTTTACTCTTGTCATTTCTTGTGTTACTTTGGAAAAGAGACCAACCCCCACCTGGCTGCAACCTCATTTCAGGTAGATGTAGATTCTGGTAAGATCTCCCCCTGAGCCTCCTTTTCTTCCTTGCATTACTATGGTTATTTTTCCTGTGCCATAGAAACTGCTGAGCTAGTCTTATTTGTGGAAATCTCTGATGATTCTTCTTCTTTGATCCTCAGATACTCATTACAAAAGTTTGAAAGCATAGGAATATTTAATTTATTCATATATCAATAGGGACTCTGTTCAGGAGTGTAGGTAACATTTCTCAGCACATACAATATTTCTGGTAGTTGAGTCATGAGGAGAGGCGTCTTTTGGTAATAATAGTTGATATTACTAGTCACTGAAGTAGGTGCAGAAAAGTAGCAGCTGCCATAGAAATGGATTGCCAAAGCAATTATAAGTTTCAAGTTGCAAGTTTTGTGTTGAGTCATTTATGCTTGATTGTACAAAACTGTCAACCTATGCCTTGCCAGCCTATCTGTGATGGAAACCATGCAACTGCTGATGGATTCCCTCTCACTGCTCAGCACTGACTGAGCCTGACCTACATAAGTCAATCAACAACCAAATAGACAGGCTTAACACAAAGCTGGGCTGGTTGTGAAGTATCTGATGTTCACTATTGGATGTATCTTCTCTCTCGATTTTGGTGTGCTGAGCTTATGTCTGTTAAACCCAGCATGAACTAAAAGCACCCAATAATTGGTTCTCTCCTCTCTCAATAGCTCCTCTGGCAGCTTTCACTGCCACAGTTGATCATTTTAAAAAAAAAGAAAAGCTGTAATATCAAACAAAACCAGAAGAAATAATCCCCAGTGCTTTTTGATAGTCTGTGATAAAATCTCCACTGCAGGTCTCTGCCACAAGAAGACACTCTGAGCTGATTTGTTCTCCAGGGAGAGGTGCAGCGCAACCAGGACCTCATTACACTGTCTATACAACACCTTGAACAGTTTGTCAGTAACTTTTATTCCTTCCTCTATAAATTAGAGTGTCTGACCAAAACAATAAAAATGGTAATTTGGAAAAATTTGGGACAGTAAGATCAGATGACGTTATTGCTTTGAAGCACAACTATGTGAATTATGGCCTCACCTAGATAAGTTTTGTCACAGAAAGACCATTAGGAAATTTGTTATTTTTAGCTTTTTCAACTGTCTGTCTGAAGCTACCAGGAAATATATGCAAATTGTTTTCAAAAGATGCTCATTGTCTTCCTCCTATTGCTATGAAATTCTGATTCTCATGCGGTGTCAGTTAGTCTTTTCCCTTTTGGAGGAAAAGGGCACTGGTTGGGACACTAAGCTAGTTTGCCCTCTGATTGTTGTCAGAAATCACAGAGTTTGGGTGTCTTAATAACTGGCCTAAGTTTACTTTGTTAAGACTAGGGCTTATCCCACTCATATCTGCCTAAAATGGAAATTTCTCAGGAATGCTGCCATGTGCAGCAACATGTTTTCTTGACCCAGACTGAGTGTATGACAGAGGAGTCCCAAATCAGGTCTACTCAACTTCTTAATAAGTACCTTTAAAAATCTGTCCACATCAATTGTTGCCTTGCATTGCACACTGATGCTGCTATGCCCTTCGGAATCAAAGGTCCCTCTTTCCTCATCCTCTATATCCCATTTTCTTTGAGTCTTTTCCTCCACTGTTTTAGCTCTTCTGTAGACTGAGAGGGAGCTCAGAGCTCAGCAGAGATGAGCTGTGTGTAGAAGCACCTGGATTTTGAAATCTGCTCCCTTGAAGAAAGGCATCCATTGGCCACTGCCTCCTTAGTGACAGATGGTTCATGCCGAATGCTGGCCCATGACACTGATTGTTGTCACTGGTAAATGGGGACTGTGGTCCAGTGGCAGAGAAATGATACCTTGGAAGCCACTCTCAGATTGTAGAAGACCTTAATCTGTTTTGGACAGCTTCCCTCAAAGCTGGCCAAGACAAATGAGATCAACATACAGGGACTGGCAGAAAGTGGTGGGGCATTTTTCACCTCCTGCATGCTTTCAAAGTTGTGATGCTACCAACTCTGATAGCATCTTTCATTTGTTTTGTGCTGATGCAAATTGCTTCCTGAGGTGTACAGAAACAAGTCCTATTCCTCCAAAATAAGGCCTTAATTTATTTGAAGATTTTTTTCCCCCAACAAGGACCATCTGACAAGCTGGGAAATGGAAATCTCTTGATTCATGGAATAGACTCAAGAAATTCAATGGCTCCTCTTCCCCATCATGCCAGTGCTGCTCAGGACAGGGGCTAGCAGCAGGGCATTTTGCAGGACCTGTCTGCTCAGGAAGAGGCTTCTGGATTCTGTTTTCTTCGTGTTGCTTTGTAGGAACATGACTGATTGGCTTTGTGGATCTAATTGCCAAGAGCGATGATTTATTTGATATGAACCATTGAACTCCATTCATCTGGAAAAAACTGTGATTGCTACTGACCTTAAGCTGAGTGAGTGACTGAGAATGAAATGTTCTAGTTCTCCTTCTCACCCTAGGACCCTTGCATTCCTCTCTTCTTTGTCTAATATGAAGCTATTCACAGGAGTAAGTGCTTTCACAAAATATTTGCACACCAAATGTCAGCGAAAACAGGTCTGCTGAGGGGTAGCTAAATGCTTTTGTTAAAAGTGTAAATGTATGTGTTTAATATATGAAGCACATTTGATAGTATATAATTAAAATGTTATATCAGTACTATTTAAATATGAGAGCTCAAGGGATTTTAAATGGTTCCTTTCACTGGAGCTTTTTATACAGTCTCCTGTCTCTCCAGAAAATTTGTCTTCAGGGGTTTTATGGTATTTGAGGGGGACTCACTTCACCTTGGAAAAATACCTTGGTTTTTATTAGCATCAGAGTAGGATCTAGTGGCAAATTAACCAGAGCTGTGATGGATCTCCCCATGCAGAGGAATATTTTTTGTTGACTAGGCCCTGAAATCCAATATAGTACATGGTGTAGGAACATGGCAGAAAAATCCTGGATACACAGAATAGAATTCAGCGTGAGAAATGAGGGAATTGTCTGTTCACAAGGCTCTGACTTCTTTGCTTCTGTCCACTAATTCTTCTCCCTTCTTGAGCACTCTCATTAAAGATTATCATATACTTGAATGGAAAGCAAAGGGAGCTCAATCAACAGGAGAAGCATCACCCTGCTGCCTCCCAGAGCGCCATGCCTTCCATCTCTGAAGGGCATAAACTCTTGACCCGAGGACAGATGATGAGCAACAACCTAAAAATAATTTGCTTCTGGTGGCTACTCAGCATCTGGCACCAACGAGGGGTAGCTGAAATGCTTCTGTTAATATCTCTTCCACATGTTTCCTAAGTATTTTCCCAAAGCAGCTTAGCTCTGTGCAATGAACTCTCATTTCCTAATGCCAGTGACTGAACGTGTATACCAAGGGATAATTGCAAAGCCATGTTACTTCATCCAGTCACATCATCTGTGCCCACTCCCTGTAAATCTTTGAGAATGACTGATGCAAAACGATGACACAGGAGCATTGCACGATTCATAATGCATGTTAAAGAAAACACAGAGTTGCAGGGGGAACAGGCAGTCCTTTTAAAACAAGACTTAGCTTTTTAGATAGTGAGTTTACACAAGGCTCTGATCAGACTAGGCATTTTTAGAAAGCTGAATAAAAGGACAGATTGTAATAAGGCCAGATGACCCCCTCAGCTTTAATTTAGCAACTGTGGGTAGTGTTGAAAATTACTGGATGGATAAAAATTGACTTAATCTCCTGGATCTCTGGCATGCTGTACCGCTCCAGAATTCCTGTTGTCATATATTAACACTGCGAATGAGAAGTTGGAGCTACTGGAATGATGTCTACCTGTACTTCTAACACACATTTTAGCTTTAGAGGCATGATTTTGACTGTTTCTCAGGGATTTTTCTTCTGGATGTACCAAGCGCCTGCTTTGGGAAGAGCTTCTGGGCAGAATTATGAAAACATAATTCTGGTTAGAGCTGAGACATAAACAGCAAAGTCACATCCATGTAGCCACTTTGGGGTGTGAAATCTCATTATTTTTTCTTCTTTTAACACTGAAGGCATTTTGCATTCCGACTTCCCTGACTTGTTTTTGCTCAGAGCTTGCAAAAATGAAAGTATGAAAATACACAAGTTCTTTAGGAGAGGGAAAAAACAAAGTCTGTTTTCAGATGAGTCCTGTGATAGTTCTGCTGAAAGAGCTCCTCCTTGGACCACTGTACTGGTTAATTATGAACAATGAAAAGAAAAGTAGACAAGGGGCCACAGTTGCACCTGGCCTTGCTATTAACTTATCTCTTGCTCTCCTAAACGTCAAATCTTCATGTTTGGGAAATGGAGCTTGTTCATCCTGGTGGGAGAGTAAGAGAGAGGGCTGGGAAGAAATTCATCATCCTCTTTAAATACTCCATTTCCTGATAATGAAGGCAGGGCCAAATACCAAATGTAATAAAGACATTTCTTTCATGATTAATCTATGTCTTGCTTCCAAAAGCTTAAAAAATTATTGTTGAAACTGGATCTGTTTCTGTGTCAAAACTTCACAAACATTTGAGGTGAATGGAGAGGTTTGGCAGAGGAAGCTGAACAATGGGTCAGGTGTTCATAACTTATATTAGTAACTTCTGTGTTGTACAGATAAATGAGTATTGAACACTGATAAGATGATAATAGACCTAATAATAGGTTTAATAATAACCTAATAATAGACCTTTCCAATATTTACAATACGTCTTCTGCAATTGCCTCCCCTTGCCTTTATTTTTTTCTAAGTTGAAATTTGTGAAATACTCCATGCTTCTTCACTGGATACATTCACTCTCCCCTGACAGACTGGAATCCTTACAAACGTGCTTTATTGGATGCGTTATCTGCATAGGGAAGAAAGTGACTTGTCTTTATAAATTAATACTGGCCAAGGAATGAATTGCTTCAACTTGGCTTTTGAATTTCCTTTGCTTCATAAGCAAAGGGTTTATTCTGCTGCCTATGAAATGAATTCTGAGTTGTTCGTGATATTTTTCACCTCAGTTTCACAAATATTGACCTTTAAGGTGTTGTGGTGTTTTTTTCCTTTTAAGGGCTTTCTTCTGTTATAACACTTTGTTTGGCCTTGACTGGTATTGCTTTGTAAGAATATCTTTGGATGTGCCTGGCTGCAAGGAGAGGGCATCTTTAGATCCTTTTACAGAAGCAAGAAGAAAAGGGAATGCTTTTAGCCTCCTCTCTTGATGTCTTTTGTAGTTCAGGGTGGGCCAACTTATTGCAGCCCCAGGGAACTCTGTATCTCATATTCTGAGCACTATTCAAGATAGGAAATTGGAAATTCATGCAGGCATTGAAATTCTTAATTTTGTAACATGTAAGATTTTGCTAAGACTTTGTTGGTGACAACATGTCCCTTGTTTCAGACACTACTACTTTCTCTGTTCTTGGTACAGATATACAGCTTGCTAACTCTGTGAAATAGTAGTGTACCAAATATTCAGAAAGAAAAAGATTCCATGACTCAAAGATGAAGTGGAAAAAAATTTATGTGTGTGTACATATATATGCACATAAAACTAAAAATAGAATTTTATAGTAATCAAATAAAAGGCAGGTTATGTAAAAGCAAAAAAGATAATTAGGGAAACAAAATAAAAAAGAGAAAAACAGTTTCATGGAAATTAAGGATTAAGAGCATAAGACCTGAGAAATAAAGTAAATTTTGAAAATTAGGTAACACATTAATAAGACATTACTGGACATTTGGAAAGGGAAAAAAATCCCTGTAAAAACTCTGTGTGCCTGTAAAGAAGAATTCATTTTCACCTGATGAAGAATCTTACAGACCTTTCCTATCTGAGAAGGGTGATGGTAAAAATCTATGGCAAATCTTTTAAAACCACTAGGCTTTAACTCTTACTAACCTAGCACGGAAAATCGAGCTAAAGAGATGACTGATGAATATCAGCACTGTTGAGGTGCTTTGTCAGCATTGCTGTGCTCTGATTTATGTATTAGTACTGTTTTGTATCAAAGCAATGTTGTAGGTCAAAATTGAGGTAAATGAAATACTCTACAACTGCTTGCAAATGAGGAGCCCTCATAGATTAAGCAAGATATTGTCAAGGCAGTCACAAGACTGAAACTAGTGCATATTTTTAGCAACGATCTAAGTTCATTACTTAGAAAATGTGGAGATAATACAGGAATCAGCAGACTGTTAAATTGAGGGATTGCAACAACATCATAAGCAAGGCTGTTCAGCCATTTTCCAATGCCAGTTTATAATGCAGGAGCAAAGAAAGCTGGACACAACTGCAGGACACGGCCTTTGGATCTAGAGAGGTGCCTGTGCAGAGATTTCAGCAAAAACTCTCTGCAGAGAGTGGCAGCTAAGGCTGTGCTGGGCTGTTCAAAACAACAGGAGCAGGGAGAGAGCTTCTCCCTCTGTGACAGTGCTTCCAGGCTTTGGTAGTCAACACAGAGGCTGTGGGGGAAACAGAAGAATGAGGAGCTGAAGACAGCAAAATAGATACATGCAAGTGATTTGAAAGCTGAAGAATACACCCTGCAGGTGGACATGGAAGTGTCTGGAAAGTCTGGACAGATTGAAGTCTGTCTCCATAGGAAGCACATGCCAGCTATAAAAAGGCACAGTGGATGAAGGCAGCAGAGTGAATGCTAGCAGCTGATCCTGTGCAAATTTCAAGGAGGAACAAGTCATTAGTGAAGTACATAAGCCTTCAGGACGATCTAGGAAGTGGATTTGCCGCCCTTTAAATTCTTCAAATCTAAATTCAATGCCTTTCTTTTGGGAGGTTCATGAGTTTAGCACAGGGAAAATTGGATGAAACTTACTTGTATGTGGTGTACTAGAGGGAACAACAAATAACCTAGAAGTCTCCTTAGGCCTTAAACTATGTGAATAGAGTATGTGAATTTTTCTCACTACCTGGCAGCGGTGGAAGAGGAATGATCATATCTAATAATGTATTTTGAGAATTCTTGACTCATTATTTCATATCACCTGAGATACTAATTTGAATAGTGATGGCAAATGTAGTCCTGGGGACCTATGGTGCTCCTGGTTCCAAGTGTGAATTTTTACCATCTTATTTTACATTGATTACACTAATGGACTGATACAGCCAGCTCTCCCGACGCATATTTTTTGAAGAATTCACAATTCATGAGGATATTTCAAGTTTTAGAAAGCTGCTATTGCTTATTCTGTATGTTTTTATTCATCAGAGTAAAAAAATACTTTGTAAACCAGCAACCAACTAGTAATACATCCTACAATTTCTGGCCTCAACTAGGCAAGGAATCAGCAGGACCAGTTATAAAGCAGACTAACTGTAACAAAAAATATTATTGGAACTTACTATTTAGTGAGTTACTTTTTACGAATACAGTGAGAATTGCAATGATTTATGGAATTGGAGGCAATTAATCGTAATGACAATGTAAGAAGACAGGAAAGAAACTGAAAAGAAATTATATTTCTGCAGATAGCTGGAGCAAGTGGACACTGAGGTCTATTAAGCAGTGCCTCTTCTTGAACACATCAGTCTTGGAATTCAGCTCTGGGGTTTTTGCATGGCAAAGGAACCCAAATTTCCTACAATTGTTTGGAAAAATGCAGCAAAAATTGCATATTTTAGAAGGGTTTCTTGGTGCATATACTTATAAGGACAGCTGAAGAAACAGATTAATGATATTAAACATGAATCTGAGCCTGAAAATTTCTGCATCTGATTCCATTTAAGTGCATTGACCTAACATTTAACCTATTCAAGACTTGCATGACTTGTTTTTATACGTCTGTAGGCATACAGTACATACACACCTACCTGCAAATAAAGTTAAATGTGCTCCAGCCAAAGAGAAAAAAATAATAGGAATCAAGTACCTATCAAAATGTACAAGATAAAATTAGTTTTCAGCATGGCAGTGGGGTTCTGTTGGCCGTTTCTAGATATATGTGGAACTTTCCTGCAGTGCTGTTGTGTATGTACATAAAGCCTGTAACCACTAAGGTGGGATTTCCCTACATTGTTTGGGGGGGTGTTTGTGGGAGCTGATATGAAAAGGTCATCTGAAAGCTTGACAGCAGCAGTATAAAAACATGCTTTTCAAAAATGCCAGGAATGTTTTTTGGTCTGATATTCTGGTACGTTCCATGCTACTGATTCAAAGAAATGCAAACAAACAAGAATCCCCATCGTGGAATTATTTATCTAGGTAAAGTTAAAGGGTTTCTAAGATGCTTCCATGCTAACACAGCGGAATTCATAAGGGTCTTTTGAAGGTAATTTTCAAAAGAGTAAAATCAATGCACATATGTGTGTCTGTTACATCTTCTATGGTGCAGATTTATTTACCATATGTGGGCACTTCACTATGATATTGCACGGCAGAACTTCAGCTTCTCTGCGAACATTTTCTCTTATACATTTGGTTTTCTATACTTGAAATGTCAGGTCCTAGTTTATCTTTATTGTCCTTGGGAGCTTTTGGAGGAAATTTACAAGATAATATCACTCACATCCAAACAGTGTGGTATACTTTTCTCACTGTTCTCAAGGGCTGATAAAAAGGGATGAAGAGATAAGTTCCTACTCGGTGAAGCCACATGTGTTTCCCATGCACAGAAAGTACATCTAAGTCAGGGGCTTAGGTAGGGTAGGAATGCAATGTATGTCTGCAAGCACTCCACAGCACACCAAATGGACACAAAGGCAGCTTTTGTCTCAGTGAATTTGGATATTAACACCACTGTGACCATGCCTGTAGGTGCTGCTGTGGAATACATAGAGGGTCTGAAGAAAGTTTTGCAGTAACTGTGCCAGTGCAATCCAAGTCTGTGATTTTTAATGTGTTTCATTAAAATTTTGGTGTTTGCAGCAGTATTAGTTTGAGGCTGTGGAAAATAATCCGTATGGTCTTTCCAAGCAGTAAGAGCAAAGCAGAATCTGTATTTATGTTTGAGATTGTTTACAACTAAGCACACTACAGTCTTTCTGTTGGGTGCTACCAACAGCATTGTGTTGATGGAGTGCTGCTGTTGGGAGACCAAAGATCCCCAAAATATTAAACACACAACATACATTGTCTTCTGGCAGTTTTAGGCATCTGGGTATGTTTAAGGGCGTGGCCCATATGCAATAGGCCATAGTTTGCAAAGAGGCTTGGGCACTGGTCTCTTTAGTGTTGTAATGTTCAATTGACTAGTTCCTCTATTTAGTTTTTAAAATTTACTTATGGTTCTGTGG
Source organism: Vireo altiloquus (assembly GCA_013396875.1). Lineage (NCBI taxonomy): Eukaryota > Metazoa > Chordata > Aves > Passeriformes > Vireonidae > Vireo > Vireo altiloquus. Next base: position 360,071 of record VZRF01005414.1, on the reverse strand, counting down.
CTGAGAATTCAAAGGAATGGGGAGGTTTAACTCAGTGGGTGGTTAGATTTTTGCTTGTTTATTCAATAAGCTTCCAAGAGAAAATGTAAAAAGCTTTCACAGGTACAAGGATTTCCTTCTTCCCAGGTGAACCTGGAAGAATACCAATTCCAAATTTTTCCTTTGTCATTTCTGCCTCAATGAATCTCAACTTTCTTGTCTCATTGTTGCAGGGCTTCTGTACAGAGTTGTAAAGGTTTTCTTCTTGGTGCCAGGAGATATGGATTTGCAATCTGTTATGCACAAAAAAATGAACTAACCCTTCAAAAGTTAGCCATAGAATGCAGAATTGAGCAGACTCATGTCTCTAGAGACAACTTGAGATAGTTAGAAATAGATAACTCTGTCTCTGAAAACTGCAGACTTTCTTGATTTACCCTGCATAAATTTTCTCAGTAAGTGGGTAAAATAGTACCCAGTGGCAAAATAATGAATTCACTGTGGATCGCCAAAGTTTCAAGTGAGTGCTGTGAAAACTAGGCTATTTTCTCTCAATTTGAGACAGGTTTTTCACGAGCTTGAGATCAGTGCAAAGTATTCATGGGCCAAAGTAAACCTCCTCAGTATCAAAAACTTCATTAGTCTTTGAAATATTAACGTTTGGCTCTACCCTTTTTATATAATTTCTTAAGATTTATCGAACAGTGTTGCAAGCTGAAAAATTTACCTGTGCATTCCTGAATACACAAGCTGTGTATTTGTAGCTCATAGCTACATAGCACATAGCATTTATGGTAATTCCCTCATCTCTTAAGATTAAATATCGAGATCTCTCTGATGGAAGCAATGATTTCAAACATCTTTATGCTTACCTCAAAAAAATGTTGAGAAATAGGCTGTGATGTTTGGGGTTTTTTAGTTTGTTTTGATCATGTCGCAGCTTTTCAATTCTACCTCTCTTCCATAAGAGCTTTTAAATTTGAATGATTTTTGGTCAAATACTCCAAGAATAACAAAACTCCTCAAGTTATATACTTAACTAACTCCATGAGAGATCTGAGAGAGTAATTTTGAGCCAAGCTTGCTAGATCACTGGTTACCACCTTTGTCAGACCAAACATCTTCAAGCACATTTAATTATTACTATTTTACAGTGATGAAGAGAATTTGCAGGGAAGCCTAGGACACCTTAAAGCTGATGTGACCATACATGAAATATGGTCCATAAACGGCTCCAAAGAACTTTCAGCATCAATGTACAAGACAGATGAAGAGGAAGAGAGAGTCAGCACTATTTGCCCACATATGAAGTCAAGAGCTCAGGGACAGAATAGGGAAAAAACCTTTTTATTTAATTTGTTTCAGATTTGTATGATTAATATGCTGTATTTAAAATCAAACTGGATTGATTTGTGATGATCAAATAAATAACAGAAGTAGGATGCTGAGTATTATAAACTTTACAGAACAGCCACCTCTCATCACACTTTTAAAACACAAACCAATTTGTCTCCAGCACATCCCTGGATGAATAATTGCACTGTTGTCTAAAGGGTGGTAACCTTTTTTTGGGGGGGAAAAAACCCACAAGATTGCACAGAAACAGTTTTTCTGCCTCTTGTTTCATTGTGGTTGACAAGAGATCATATACCATCCCTTGCCTACAGCCTATCATGAAAGTTTTTTTTAAAAGCCTCTTTTATTAATTTTCAAGAAGATGAGAAAGTCTATAGGAACGCTGGTGTCGTAGATGAAAACTGCACGGGCCGAAATACATGAAGCATTATATGATTTAGATTTCATACTGTTCAGCCCATAGCATCTTTCTTCTTCTTTGAGACAGACTTATTTTGAAAGGGCTATATTAACTTAGTAAGTCTATGCCTTGCCTTAACTCTGAGTTTTATATCCTATCCTTTCATATATGTGTGTATGTTTGAGATTACTTTATTAATTGCCAAGAAAAAAAACCCTTTTCTTTTGCAATCAGTGAGAGGGCATTTCAGATGGTATCCAGTGATATTTATTAACATGGTTTTGCTGGTCTAACATCTCATCTATTCTACTCCCAAACAAGAATAATATTCTTACAAAAGTAGACCACACCTGTATACACAACACAGACAATGGAATAAAGGAACTGCCTGGTTAAGACCTGGAACTGATGTGTAAAGTTTTTGTATAAGCACTAGGGAGGGGAAATACTTTGCTGGTATATGTTGCATTTCTACTAAGTGAGTTTTCCAGCATAGTTTGGCTAGTAAATCTCCTCTAGGGTATGTAAGGACATTGTAGTGTGGGCTCCATGCTCTTGTCTTGGCTAAAAGTATATAGACTGCAGTTAGGGCTGCAAAGTGCTGTGGTGCTGCCTTCAGCTTCATGAAAGCTGTATCTCAAAAGAACTTACTAATGGGCGAGGGCTGGATGTCCTGAATGTACTAGAAGGATGGAAAGACAGAGAGAAGTGGAAAAGTAACTCACTCTGACTCTAGTTACTTCTGTTCATATGGAGATCATGTATGGATTAAGAGAGTATATCAAAATCAAGGTGTACAGAAAGAGTAAAATGGAGGATTATAGGGAGTTTGAAATCAAGGTAGAACTGTTGCATGGAAATTCAAGACTACTGTGCAGTTGATTTCAATGGATTTAACTCTGTACCCTTTGTATATGGGTTATAGTAAGCCGAGCTGCAAAGACACTCAGTTTTAAGGATGTAAACTGTCCCACTGACATGGCATATTTGTACAGCTTTAGCTGAACATATTCCTAAGGCTTTGCCAAGCTACAACTTTACTAGGTGGTCTGTCCACCGAGAAAAACATGGTTTTCCATCTTAGGAATTAAACTTTCACCCAGAAGGTTGCTATCGGGTGTCCAAATTCTACTTAGTTTTATATGAAATGGCATTGTGTTGGCTTAGGTAGCCCCCATCCTGTCCTCTGACCTACCTGTGCATTTGGATTTTGTATCTTTCCACCACAGCTTCCTGCTCCTTTTGTTGTGCAGCTATAGCTGTTTGTGAATCTGCCTGGCAAACTGAATCACTGAAGTGATCCAGGAGAAAAAAGGGTGCTCTGTAATGAGAGCTTCTTCACACCAAGGTTTGGCATTTTGCCTTGTGAAGCCACCATATTAATGACCATATAAATCCACAGAGAAAATTATAAATATTTTAAAAATTTATTTTAAAATTTAATTGATGGTAGAACTGAGACTCCTCAGAGAGCTACACCTACGCTGTGGTAAGAAGCATTTGTAATCATACTCCAGAGATGACAGATACATCCTTCTACCCTGAGGATGAGTCTGACCCATTTCCTTTAACAGAGAGAAAGCTTTCGTACCCTCCTTTCTTCAGATTTAAGAATAGAACAATTTACACCCAAGAGACATGGGTCTTAATTACGTAGACTCGAGTTTTCCATGGCTTTTCTGCCTTGCATTTCTTTTGCCTAAGCATAGAAGGCGCTCTTACCCTGCCGTCTGCAGCTGGGAAATCCTGTTCCTCGAGCGGCACGCTGCTTGAACTGTTGGTTTTGGCCGAGCAAAGCAGCCAATGGTCCTGTCCCAGGACATAAGGCAGAGCTGATAACAAATAAGCAAACACATTAATCTGTATTTCTGCAAAGGTAAATACCTTTCTGCAAAGGTAAATAAAGTTATTTGCATTTAGGGAAAAAAAAATTCCATTGAGAAATACCATTGTAAAAAGCTGCAAGTAGCTCTAACCCATTATGTCTTATCTATGTATGAAATCCTGTCAACCAATCTGTGCTTATTGATATGTTTTTGGCTGTTCAAATTGGCTCCCTTGCACTGGTTTGAGTTGTCTGAAATTGTTTTGATAAGCATATAAGAATGCAATGTAGTATGTAGATATCAGTGTGCATGCAAACACATATGCACATGTATAGACGTGGGCAGATACACATGCACATATGTATGCATATGTATATCTGTGTATACACTGAAAAGTAACTCTGCTTCACACTCATGTTGAGAGCAGTAAAAAAATTGTAAGTGGGTTAGAACCAGTTTTGACTTGTGACCAATCTTGATTTGGTCTGAACTTACGTGGGTTGCAGAAGTAGGTGATAAAGCACCTCCTACTCTGCCTCCTGGTCTCCTGGTCACACCCTGAATTTGTCTAGAGAGCAGGACATATCCATGAGCCAGATCACACCAAAGGAAAATTGTTTTAGAGGCTGAATAAAACCACCAAACTCCTCTCCTCTCCTCTCCTCTCCTCTCCTCTCCTCTCCTCTCCTC